>JASDQU010736925.1:236752-248524 GCA_032191745.1 Picea mariana | reverse complement strand
GTTAATTCATGTATTTTGTGGTTTATTGAGTTAAGGAATTAAATATTTCATGTACTAATGCTCGATTTGTCATATGTGAATCTTTGACCTCTAGATGTCTAGCGTTCCTGTACTAGCTCTAGCATGATCCGATACCTGGGCACCAAGACTATTGTTGTCTGATCCGGTACCAAACGCATCCGGTACTAAATCTTACCTGTTGTGATCCGGTACCAACGACCACATTCTGTTATGGTCCGGTACCAACAACACGCATTGTTATGATCTGGTACCAACGACCACGTTCTGTTATGATCCGGTACCAACAACACACACTGTTATGATCCGGTACCAATGGCCACGTTCTGTCATGATCCGGTACCATCCACCTATTATGATCCGGTACTCATATGGAAGAGCCCAATGCACTAAGTTAAGTGCCAGATCTCGCCTAAGTCAACTGATGGACGTCTATTTGCTATGATAAGGATAGTTTGTTGATTGCCTCATCCTCATGCACTTCGTGTCATGAGGATGAAGCTAAAGATGTAACTGAATGATTAAACTTAACAACTGATTGATTTGCAAATCACTTCGCCTCCTTGTGTTTCACGATGCAGACTATTAAATAGCCATGGAAAGGATGGTAGAAGTGTAGGAGAGTTAGCATATCATCAATATGTAAGTAGCGTATGGTAGTACAGAACATATTTTCTAAGTGAAGATTAATGGAATATCATTTTATCTCCATATTCTGATTATCTATGATTAAGAATGAGTTGAGTTGTTAAAGAGAGTTTTGATTTTATGTTTTGAAGTGTGAGTGAGAGCAATGTGTGTGTTAAAAGCAAGCTTCCTATAGACTTTAGCAGCTGACCCGTTGAAGCGGCAAGGGACCACCGCCCAACAAAGGTCAGCCTCTTCGTAGATTAGCATTAGTGTTTGTTTTCAGTAGTATAAACATTGAATTAGCTAACGCTTTAACTCTGTGAGATGATAGCAGTAACTTAGATTAAGATTTCCATTCTATAATTGCTTAGAGATCTTTAATTTCTTTGTTTTTGCATATACTCTATTTCTGTTCTCATGAGTTTGATTTCCTTGAGTGATCATAGCTGTTGGCAGCAATAGTCAAGACTACTTGGATAAGAACTAGTGAAGTTCATTGTGAACCACAGCAGAACCAACATATTGACTATTGAACTACCCATGCTATGCTGGTTGATGTGTGATTTCTTTTCAAAAAGTGTGGATTGCATAATTGGTTTTCTGGGTCAGACGTCAGAGTTGATCTATCAAACCAATTCCATATCATACTTGCATGTGCCATAATGGAATAGATATCCTCTCCGAGAAGGACAACCAAAGTGCATTATAGTTTGCTATTTTGATTTGTTTCCAACATACATAATCTAGTTTGATTCTATACTCATGACATTAGGAATCACCTTTCTTACTGGTGTCTTGTAACTCTGTTGATTACGAATCCCGGATTGATAATTAATAACTGCATTATATTAGACATATAAGTAGCACAACAGGAACTATGACCTCTAGAACTATGATCCATGGAACTATGACCTATGAAATTGTGACCTCTGGAGCTACACCCTCTAGAACTACCTGTGGAACTATGACCTGTGGAACTGTGACCTCTAGAGCTACGCCCTCTAGAACTATGACGTCTGGAACTATGACCTCTGGAACTACACCCTCTGGAGCTATGACCTGTGGAACTATGACTTGTGGAAATATGACCTGTGGAACTGTGACCACTGAAACTATGCCCTCTGGAACTATGACCTCTGGAACTACACCTTGTGGAACTATGAGCTCTGGAAATATGTGCTCTGAAACTTTGACCTGTGGAACTACGCTCTCCAGAACTATGACCTCTGGAACTATGACCCATGGAATTATGACCTGTGGAACTATGACCTATGGAAATTTGAACTCTTGAACTATGACCTTGGGAAATTTGACCTCAGGAAATTCGACCTTAGGAACTTTGACCTATGGAATTATGACCTGTGGAACTATGACCTCTTGAACTATGACCTCTAGAACTATGCCCTCTATAAATTTGACCTCTAGAACTATGAACTTTGGAACTATGTCATGTGGAACTTTGACCTTTGGAACTATGACCTATGGAACTTTGACCTTTGGAACTATGACCTTGGGAACTATGACCTGTGGGACTATGACCTATGAAACTATGATCTATGGAACTACAACCTCTAGAATTATGCCCTCTGGAAATTTGACCTCTGGAACTATGACCAATGGAATGACCTCTAGAACTATGCCCTACAAAACTATGACCTCTAGGACTATGACCTCTGGAACTATGCCCTCTAGAACTATGATATCTGGAACTATGACCTTTGGAACTATGACCTATGGAACTATGACCCTTGGAATTGAATCGTGGAACTATGACCTATGGAACTATGCCCTTTGGAACTATGACCTCTGGAACTATAACTCATGGAACTATGACTCATGGAACTATGACATATAGAATTGTAACCTCTAGAGCTACGCCCTCTAGAACTATGACCTCTTGAACTATGACCTCTAGAACTATGCCCTCTGGAACTATGACCTCTGGAACTATGCCCTATGGAAATATGACCTATGGAACTACGTGCTCTAGAACTTTGACATGTGGAACTATGACCTATGGAACTACGCCCTCTGGAACTATGATCCATGGAAGTATGACCTATGGAATTGTGACCTCTCGAGCTACGCCCTCTAGAACTATGACCTCTTGAACTATGACCTCTAAAACTACGCCCTCTGGAACTATGACATGTGGAACTATGACCTGTGGAACTGTGACCTCTAGAACTATGACCTCTGGAACTACGCCCTCTAGAATTATAACCTCTTGAACTACGCCCTCTGGAACTATGACCTATGAAACTGACCTATGGAAATATTACCTATAGAACTACGCCCTTTGGAGCTATGACCTCTGGAACTATGACCCGTGGAACTATGACGTATGGAATTGTGACCTTTGGAGTTATGCCCTCTAGAACTACCTATGGAACTATGACCTATGGAACTGTGACCTGTGGAACTGTGACCTCTAGAGCTATGCCCTCTGGAACTGTGACCTGTGGAACTATTACCACTAGAGCTACACCCTCTAGAACTATGACCTATGGAACTATGACCTCTAGAACTACGCCCTCTTGAACTCTGACCTGTGGAACTGTGACCTATGGAACTATGACATGTGGAACTGTGACCTCTGGAACTACACCCTCTGGAACTATGACCTATGGAACTACGTTGTATGGAACTATGACCTCTGGAACTACGCCCTTTGGAACTATGACCTATGGAACTAGATGCTCTGGAAATTTGACTTGTGGAACTATGACCTCTGGAACTACACCCTCTAGAACTATGACCTCTAGAACTATGACCTATGGGAATATGACCTGTGGAACTGGCCTGTGGAACTATGACCTATGGAACTACGCCCTCTGGAACTATGACCTTTGGAATTATGACCTATGGAACTATGACCTGTGGAATTGTGACCTCTGGAGTTACGCCCTCTAGAACTACCTGTGGAACTATGACTTGTGGAACTGTGACCTATGGAGTTGTTACCTCTAGAGATATGATCTTTGGAACTATGACCTCTGGAACTATGACCTCTATAACTACGCCCTTTGGAACTATGACCTGTGGAACTGTGACTTGTGGAACTATGACCTCAGGAACTATGACCTATGGAACTACGCCCTTTAGAACTATGACCTCTGGAACTACACCCTATGGAACTATGACCTCTGGAATTATGCCATGTGGAACTATGACCTTTGGAACTTTTACCTATGGAACTAAACCCTTCAGAACTATGACCTCTGAAACTACGCCCTCTAGAACTATGATCTCTGGAACTATGACCTTTGGAACTATGACCTATGGAGCTATGACCCATGGAACTGATTCGTGTAACTATGACCTATGGAACTACGCCCTCTAGAACTATGACTTGTGGGACTATGACCTATGGAATTGTGACCTCTGGAGATATGCCCTCTGGAACTATGACATCTTGAACTATGACCTCTACAACTATGCCCTCTGGAACTATGACCTTTGGAACTATGCCTTCTAGAACTATGACCTCTGGAACTATGTGCTCTAAATCTTTAACCTTTGGAACTACGCCCTCCAGAACTATGACCTCTGGAACTATGACCTCTGGAACTACGCCCTCTAGAACTATGACCTCTGTAACTATGACCTTTGGAACTATGACCTATGGAACTATGACCTGTGGAACTATGACCTATGGAACTATGCCCTCTGGATCTATGACCCGTGGAACTATGACCTATGGAATTGTGACCTCTGGAGCTATTCCCTCTAGAACTATGACCTCTTGAACTATGACCTCTAGAACTACGCCCTCTGGAACTATGACCTGTGGAACTATGACCTATGGAACTGTGACCTCTGGAACTACGCCCTCTAGAACTATGATCTCTTGAACTACGCCCTATGGAACTATGACCTCTAGAACTGACCTATGGAACTATGCCCTCTGGAACTATGACCTCTTGAACTATGACCAGTGGAACTATGACCTATGGAATTGTGACCTTTGGAGCTACGCCCTCTAGAACTACCTGTGGAACTATGACCTGTGGAACTGTGACCTATGGAACTGTGACTCTAGAACTATGCCCTCTGGAACTGTGACCTCTAGAGCTACGCCCTCTGGAACTATGACCTCTAGAACTATGTCCTCTGGAACTATGATCCGTGGAACTGTGACCTATGGAACTATGACCTTTGGAACTGTGACCTCTAGAACTACGCCCTCTGGAACTATTACCTCTAGAACTACGCCCTCTGGAACTATGACCTCTGGAACTATGCCCTTTGGAACTATGACCTATGGAACTACATGCTCTAGAAATTTGACTTGTGGATCTACGACCTCTAGAACTATGACCTCTGGAACTATGAATTCTAGAACTACGCCCTCTAGAACTCTGACCTCTGGAACTATGACCTATGGAACTATGACCTGTGGAACTGACCTATGGAACTATGACCTATGGAACTACGGCCTCTGGAGCTATGACCTGTGAAACTATGACCTATGGAATTGTGACCTCTGGAGCTATGCCCTCTTGAACTATGACCTATTGAACTATGACCTTTAGAACTATGCCCTATGGAACTGTGACCTATGGAACTGTGACCTATGGAACTGTGACCTATGGAACTGTGACCTGTGGAACTATGACCTCTAGAACTACGACCTCTGGAACTATGACCTCTTGAAGTGCACCCTCTGGAACTATGACTTGTGGAACTATGACCTATGGAACTACGCCCTATGGAACTATGACATGTGGAACTATGACCCGTGGAACTATGACCTATGGAATTGTGACCTATGGAGCTTCACCCTTTAGAACTACCTATGGAGCTATGACCTGGGGAATTGTGACCTATGGAACTGTGACCTTTACAGCTATGCCCTCAAGAACTATGACCTCTATAACTTGACCTATAGAACTACACCCTTTGGAACTATGAGTTGTGGAACTGTGACTTGTGGAACTATGACCTGTGGAACTATGACCTGTGGAACTACGCCCTCTGGAACTATGACCTCTGGAACTACACCCTCTGGAACTACGACCTCTGGAACTACGCCATGTGGAACTATGACCTCTAGATCTTTGACCTGTGAAACTACGCCCTACAGAACTATGACCTCTGGAACTACTCCCTATAGAACTATGATCTCTGGAACTATGACCTTTGGACCTATGACCTGTGGAACTGATTCATAGAATTATGACCTATGGAATGACGCCCTTTGGAAATATGATCCGTGGAACTATGAGCTATGGAATTATGACCTTTGGAGTTACACCCTCTAGAACTATGACCTCTAGAAATATGCCTTGTGGAACTATGACCTCTGGAACTATGCCCTGTGGAACTATGACCTCTGGAACTATGTGTTGTGGAACTTTGACCTGTGGAACTATGCCCTCCAGAACCATGACCTCTGGAACTACGCCCTCTAGAACTATGATCTCTAGAACTATGACCTTTGGAACTATGACCTATGGAACTATGGCATGTGGAATTGACCTATGGAACTATGACCTATGGAACTACGCCCTCTGAAACTATGACCTATGGAACTATGACTCGTGGAACTATGACCTATGTAATTGTGACCTCTGGAGCTACGCCCTCTAGAACTATGGCCTCTTGAACTATGACCTCTAGAACAAAGCCCTCTGAAACTATGACCTGTGGAACCGACCTCTTGAACTATGACCTCTAGAACTACAACCTCTGGAACTATGACCTATGGAACTATGACCTATGAAACTACACCCTTTGGAACTATTACCTCTTGAACCACCCTCTAGAACTATGACCTTTGGAACTATGACCTATGGAGCTGACTTGTGGAACTATGACCTGTGGAACTACGCCCTATGGAACTATGACCTCTGGAACTATGACCCTTGGAACTATGACCTATGGAATTATGACCTCTGGAGCTACACCCTCTAGAACTACCTGTGGAACTATGACCTATGGAACTATGACCTCTAGAGCTATGCCCTTTGGAACTATGACCTCTGGAACTATGACCTCTAGAACTACGCCCTTTGGAACTATGACCTATGGAACTGTGACTTGTGGAACTGTGACGTGTGGAACTATGACCTCTAGAACTATGCCCTCTGGAACCATGACCTCTGGAACTACGCCCTCTGGAACTATGACCACTGGAACTACGTGCTCTGAAACTTTGACCTGTGAAACTACACCCTCTGGAACTATGACCTCTGGAACTGTCACCCCAGGAACTATGACCCATGGAATTATGACCTGTGGAACTATGACCTATGGAAATTTGAACTCTTGAACTATGACTTTGGGAAATTTGACCTCAGGAACTATGACCTCAAGAAATTCCACCTCGGGAACTTTGTCCCATGGAACTATGACCTATGGAACTATGACCTCTTGAACTATGACCTATGGAACTGCACCCTCTAGAACTATGACCCTAGGAATTATGACCTTTGGAACTATGTCATGTGGAACTTTGACCTTTGGAACTATGACCTTTGGAACTATGACCCTGGGAACAATGACCTGTGGGACTATGACCTATGAAACTATGACCTATGGAACTACAACCTCTAGAATTATGCCCTGTGGAAATTTGACCTCTGGAACTATGACCAGTGGAATGACCTCCATAACTATGACCTCTGGAATTGTGACCCCATGAACTATGAATCGTGGAACTATGACCTCTAGAATTTTGACCTCTAGAACTATGACCTCTGGAACAATGACCCGGAGAACTATGACCCATGGAACTATGACCTCTGGAATTGTGACCCCAAGAGTTATGACCCGTGAAACTATGACCTCTGAAACTATGCCCTTTGGAACTTTGAACTCTGGAACTATGACCTCTGGAACTATGATCTCTGGAATTGTGACACCGGGAACTATGACCCATGGAACTATGACCTTTGAAACTAGGACCTGTGGAACTTTGAACTCCATAACTATGACCTTGGGAAATTTGACCTTAGGAACTATGACCTCATGAGATTTGACCTCGGGAATTTTGACCTGTGAAACTATGTCCTCTGGAACTATGACCTCTAGAACTATGACCCTAGGAACTATGACATCTAAAATTTGAAACTGTGGAACTTTGACCTCTGGAACTATGACCTGTGGAACTTTTACCCTAGGAACTATGACCTGTGGAAATATGTCCTCTAGAACTTTGTCATAATTGTTGGCACAAATGAACCTATTTGGGGTAAAAGAAATGCAACCAATTAGTTGTCAATTTCTTTGAAATTGGCAAATGGGAAGATAATTTTTACCCTATATCTCCCCAAGCCCACATGACTTCTAGCAATTCACATCTTCAACAAGATCCGGCCAAATTTATGGCCATCATTAGCACATTGTAGGATCGACACAATGTCTAATGGATGTGTGGATAATGGGAGATCGATCTCTGTGATATTAGCAGATGAAGATCATTCAGGTGATGGGACATGCATTTAATGCTTACCTCCCTTAGCTATCATCTTTGTTTCCATATCCTCTATTATGTCTTGTCCATGACGCTTTCATGTTGGGTGTTTTGTGTTGCTATGACGAGTGGTAAGGGTTTTATCTAGTGATTTTGCTTTAGTCATCCATGTTCCTTTTTTGTTGGACATTCAATATTATGCAAATTTTATTTATAAATGGTTTTTTTTGTTTAAATTTATAATGGGTTTGAAATTTGATATAATTTGGTGTTTGGTGACTTGTATCAAACAATCAAATGGAGTTTCCTGATTCTTTAGGGATTCAATAGTGGCATTCGAGGTAATCTTGGCTACATGAAACAACTTTTCTCTTTTAATATTGAAAGAGATTTTTCATAAATTATTCATTATTTTTTATTTTTCATGATTTATCTTTTCACTTTTATTATATTAAAATCTCACTAGACATAGGAGTGGGACATCCCAATACCTTCATATTCATATTCATAGTTATATATTTTTTACAATATTACTCTATAAATAAATAATTGTTACTTCAATGCAATGATGTCATGCTTAAGTCTCAATATATGCGGGACTTGGACATCCAAATGCCTTTGTAGTTATGTTTTGTTTTCAATACTATGTTGTTGAATAAATAAACTTTATTTCAATGCAATGATGCTATGTTTCTTTAGCTTTTAAGATTTCATAATGATAACCTTAAGTTTGTGTTCATGATGAATTTATGATAATAATGATTTTTCATAATAATATTATAATTTTAGGTTTTTATTTTTTATATATTTGTTTTATAAATTGTATTAAAGAGATACATCTATAATTCACAACCCACTTAATCATGTAAGATGATTCAAAACTATTTATAATAAAAATATTATTTTAATTATAAATCAAATAAAATATAAAAATTATATATATATATATATATATATATAATTCAACAAAAATATATGCAAACAATAAATATATTTGGAAATATTTAAATGATAATTATTTTTATTTTATAATAATTAAAAATATAATATAAGCAATGATGTGTAATAAGAAATATTACATCAAAATATTATTTTTATTGATATTTAAAATTAAATCTTAATTTGAATTTTTTAATCATAATAAATATCTTCTAAAATTTAGTACCAAATAACAAATAACAAATATGATATTTTTTTTTTTGGTTTATGTTTGTCAATCATAGCGTCATCACTCTTTTTCTATCTATTGCACATAGAAACATGTGTAGACACATAAATGACACTAGGAATCGTTTCCACATTGGAAGATTTGATCATTGTTGAAGCATGATAAATCCAAAGTTAAGATGTTTATGCTAGTATTTTAAAAATTGTTACATAAGTTTAAATTTATTTTTAGGGTGGTTATTTCCATGTCTTCTTCATCATCTTTGTGCATTGAATAACCCAAATTCTAATTGAGAAGATGAAATTATGACACATTGACACATGTTAAAGATGTTTTATTATGACAAAAAATGATGATTATCCTTGAAGTAGATTTTTTTTTAAATTTATTCTTATTCTTCTTTTAGATGTGAATTTTATTTTTGGGAAGGATTGACCTTGGGTTTTTATGTGATTTGTAATTTTGTATTCATAAGCCATCTCTTAATTAAATCATATTTTCTTTAATAACATCAAACAAAGCACATAATATATTTGTAAGTTTTCATTTCCAACTATACTAATATAAGATATGGGATTTGATACCATAAACTCTATATAACAACTTCACTTTTAACCTTGAACCCCAAGTATTAACTACTAGAATAGCAAGGTAGAGATATTGGTCTGGAAATTTAACATGCAATTATAATCCTGCATTGATAATATCATCTTTGAAAAAATAATGAAGCTAATTAAAAAACCATTCTTCATCCTCTTCATAAGAAAATCATAATTTGTAAATTAGTGGTGAAAGGAATAAGTTAAAAGGTGATCAAGTTGAAGAACATTTTTTTTTTAATTGAAAACTAATTAACATTTTATTATTACAGAATAAACAAATCTCACTACTTAGAATAACAACTAACTTTCATATTTCTTCACATAGAAAAAAACTCTCCAGATTTTAGATAGGATAATTGTGGATTCATGGTTTTCCAAATTTAATAATAATTGTTGATTTCGACTCAATAACATTAAAAATTTCAACATTTCATTTAGTTTGTATCTTTAAATTGAAGTGGAAATGCATATTTACATACTAATTAAATCATTCATTGTTCCTAACAAATCTCTCCAACCTTTCTCCACTACCCTAAACGAAAAATTTGTTCTTTCAAAAAATTTCAAATTTTCCTTCTTTGCTATTTCAACTTTCAGTTAGAGAATATGTATCTCTTAACTCAAAATTTTCATCCCAACCAGATAGGATCCTTTGGCTTCCGCCTCCCACTTACCGCTGCAATATATGGGTGTCCCTGCTTCACGATTGAAAATATTATATCTCTTAACTCAAATTCTTAAATATAAAAAATGCATGCAGCACTATACCAAAGCAATAGGTAAGTAATGGTTTCTGGAAATGGAGACCTGAATCAGATTCGATGGAATAGAAACATCCAACAAAATATGGCAACTTAACTAAAGGACTATTGTAAGTTACTATAAGCACTGAAAAAAAAATTGCAACATCCCACTGCCCACTGCCAGTAATGGCCTCAAGATAATTGAATTTCTACATGTTCCAAAAAAATTCCTCAACTCCAATATTTGATAGAAATTGAACAGTGAACTCATGGAAAGAAGCAGAAAAATGAGATGGCAGTTCATGAAAAAAAACTTGATAAAAGAACTCTCAGTTCTATTTGTAAGTGGCCCGCAAAAAAAGCTTTTATTGGTAATGAATATGTAGAAAGTTTGGAAGGACTAATGAATTCAAAACAAAAAACCCTCTATTGCCAGAACCCATTTGGCACAGTATTTTATGGCAACAGTGCCAACAAAATTGAGCAATACACTAATCAAGTTTTCTCAACCATCTTAAATTGAGAAATACACTATTCAAGTTTTCTCAACCATCTTGAATTTTGGAAAAACCTACGACTCTGTGGCGAGCATCACTATCCATCCCTTGTCTACATCTTCCGCACCCAACCCATTCCCTCTGCCATCTCTAGAGTGATATACAACAACCCTGTCGTAGTAATTTTCATCTTGAAGAAAATTTGTGTCTCTTGTCCACATAAATATATGTAACATTCTTCAACCATATCTATCTTCATGGAGAGTGTCGTACACCTGATATTGACCATGACTATTACTATCTTCAAATCTTACACGGTGACTGTTGGTAATAAAACACATGAATATTGCATTATGTGAATGCATATTCTCTAGCCACACAGGAGATTTAACTATGGTTGTTGCAGGGATATCCAGAACTGTAATGCATCAAAATTATTCATCACACATCGTATTACATTCTCGTGAAAAATTTGCACAAATTTTATCAATTCATTTGAGTTTCTTGTTCCAATTCAAAGTTTGAATTACGATATCAAATCCAATACTAATCCAACTTTCTTGGGAAAAATTAAAGACCCACCATGTGATCATTGGCTTTTCCACTCAGTATAGAAGTTGACCTATAATAGGGAAATGTTTGCACAAATTTGGACCAAATTCAGCTAGTATCATTCTATGACACAAGTACAGTGTAT
>JASDQU010736925.1:216455-232521 GCA_032191745.1 Picea mariana | reverse complement strand
TTTGACCTTGTTAAAACTCAAGCCAAGGCTTTCACCCTACATTCACCATGATAATAATATTAACATGATAATAGTTTCGGTCAACTATTCTTTCGGTGGTGATTTGTGGAAGTATGTGGATAATCATACCCATAATTGATATAAAAATTGTAATGATGATGGTTTAATTAATCGAGAAAATATAATGAGTTTAAATAAAAGCATACTATAAGTTAACTATGTTGCAAGTCTTTTCCAAATAACGAGAGTATAATATGCCACGCAGAATCATAAACTATCATATCGATAATGATGAGCATTATAGTGAGATTATATGAATAAAAGCATAAATTGAAGAATGGACATCAGAAGAAGTAATACATGTAAATGAAAGAATAGTTGGGCAATGTTTTCACTTATTATACATGTAAATGAAAGAATACGTGTGCAATGTTTTCACTTAGTATGAAAGAATACGTGTGCAATGTTTTTACTTAGTATGAAGATAAAGTCAATTTATTGTAATGATTGCCAGCCAGCCTTTAACCTGTTATGCCAACACCATGACCATTAGATAGGAATATCAAATAATTGTGTGTGGAATAATTAATTTGAATTTTATACAAGAACAAAGTACTATTTAGAAAAAATATTGGAAGAGGAGATCTTATAAATGTTATCAAATGGTTAAAACACTACTGTCTTATTGGCCAAAAAAAAAATTGGTTTACATAATACATAGATATTTAATAAACAAAATTAATTGATGTAATTATATTTTGAACATATAAAAATTAACAAAAAAATATCATGGTTGAAGATGGTAGATCAACTCAAAGTGAACCACAGATTACGTGGAACTAAACAATGAATAACTTCAATATAACTCTTTAGGATTGTTGGAAACTATGTGTAGCATAAAAATAGAATTGCAAAGAATAAAGATATACAATGAAAAGTTAGTCAAATAAAGTAAAGAATAAAAATATTTAAACAAAATTATTCTAAAAAAAAATGAATCTTATGATAGGACAAACTTTGAGTAATGCCAAAAATGAACTCTCTAATGAAGATTCACACAAGTGTGAGGAATATCAAGAAAATATTGATAAAACAGATTTGTTGGATGAATAAAACAATGAAGATAACTTAAATAGTAGCACATTACAAAAAAATTATGACTAAAACAGATTTGTTGGATGAAGAAAACAATGAAGATAACTTAAATAGTAGCACATTACAAAAAAATTATGACTAAAATGAAGAAAAATAAATGGAATGAGGAAGAATTGTTTGGTGAGTTTATGGTGAGTCTCAAGAGGGAGTTTGGCTTCTCAACATGAGTAAATATTTTCAACTTTACAATTATCTTGAAAATTTGAGAAATATATTATCTATGTACCAACTCAATGATAAAACATCCATTTGGTGGTAGGAGACAAAAATGGTCAACAATATTAGGAGCATTGAGTTGAACTGAAAAGTATTCAAGAAGTTTTTTAAACAAATATACTTATCAGAATGATATTATGATGAAAACTCCTGAGAATTCCATGACCTTAAGATGTGACAAATGTCCATTGAATATGTTGTGACTAAGTTTCTAAATATGATGAGATATGTACCTTATATCCATAAGGAGAAGGAAAATTTTCAAAGGTTGATGAGCTACTTGCCTCAAGTATATAAAGAAAACATTTAATTTGTTAATCCTAAACAATGTATGAAATAATTAAAAGAATGCTAAACTATGCTTCACTCAATTTAAGTAAAGAACTTAAAATGCAAAATCTTGGCAACATAAGCATAAGGATAAATTTGATCATACGAAAAGAAAAAATTAAACATCCTTGACAAACATCTCATAGTGCACCATTTAGAAGAAACAAATTTGTTGGACGTAAAAGTGTATCCATTCAGAACAACAATAAACCTAGATTTTGGGAATGAAATAGTTAGTGAGAAGTGTTGGGGATTTATGATATTTCACGAAGTAGTCACAAAAGTAATGCTTCCCTCGAGAATTGATAGGTTGATCATCAATCTTCCATGGTGGATATAGAAGGTATGTTAAATTGAAACTTGTATCTATTTTAATAGACTATGGTGCAAGTTTGAGTTATATTTCACCTACAGTGGTAGAAAATTGTAAAATCAAAAATGTCAAACATAAGAAATCTTGGCTATTACAGTTAGCAGGAAACAAAAGAAAGGTTGTTGATTTGGTAAAATACTATACAATAAATATTGATGGAATGGATACTAAGTTAAACCTAAATATTTTACCATTTGAATATTACAATTTTCTCATAGGAATGGATTGTTTGGAAAATAATTTAGCTATAATAAACTGTTGTGACAAGACTTTTAGTTGTTTATATTATTTTGGAAAAAACAGAACAAGAAAAGGAATACCACGGTGTGTCGGTAAGATAGATCTGTGATTTGCACTCGAAAATAAATGCCAGAAAAGGTTGTGATATTTATGATCACATATCCAAAAATACTGAAGAAATGAAGGAAAAAATTTGTTAACTGAGGATCCAATATTAAAAAAGTTCCAAGATCGGTTTCCAGATCAGGATTACCTTCTAGACGGGACATAGATTTTACCATAGACTTAGTACCGAGATATGCACCAGTGTATAAGGCCTCATACTTAATGACTAATCCATAATTGACTAAACTTAATATGCAACTTCAAGAACTATTGGAAAAGTAGTATAACAGACCCAGTGTGTCTCCATGGGGAGTATGAACTTTTTTTTTTGAAAAATAAAGATGGAACCTTCTAATTGTATATTTATTACAAGAAACTTAACAAAATGGCCATTAAAAACAAGTATCCTTTTCCTCACATTGATGACTTGTTTTATCAAGCATGATGAGCTATGGTTTTCTCTAAGATAGATCAACAGTCCATCAGGTTAGAATTAAAGAGGAGGACATACATAAAATTTCATTCTGAACTATATATGGACACTATGAATTTGTAGTGGTACCTTTTCGTTTAACAAACACACATGCTACAATTATGTGTTTGATGAAAATTGTGTTGAGTAAGTATTTATACAAGTTCATTATTGTGTTTATAGATGATATAATGATATATTCAAAAACCAAACAAGATCATGAAGAACAATTAAGAATAGTCTTGTAGACACTTAGGGGGACCTTAATTGTATGAAAAGTTTATTAAATGTGAATTTTATCAAGATAAAGGACATTATTTGGGACATGTAATTTCAGGTGAAGGGATTTCAATTGACCAGAAAAAAATTCAAGGCCATCCTAGATTGGCGAGTTCCAAAATATATGTTGAAAGTCCATTATTTTATGGGAATCATCGGTTATTGTTATAGATTCATAGAAGGATTTTCTAAACTTTATTAACTAATAAAATCCTTACAAAAGAAAGGAATAATATTTAAATGGATAGAAAAAATATCAAGAAACTTTTGGACAATTTAAAAATTTATTAACCACTACGCCTATATTGAAGATAGAAAACCCACATAAATACTTTGTGGTTTGTACTAATGCCTCAAAAGAAGGATTAGGAGGAGTCTTACTAAAATATGGTCATGTGATTGTTTATGAATCACAAAAAATGAAAGATCAAAAAACTAATTATGCAACAAATGATCTAGAATTAATTGTTATTGTGATCCAGGTGGATATCGGTGGCCACCCACCTATTCCAACTGGCTCAAAACAGTCTTCTGGCAACTTACTATTTTTAGCAGGTTTTCAGTTTTTAAACTTTCGGGGACATTTTGAGGGCCTAAATGAAGTTTTTTCGATATCATGCACCCCAATGAAAATCAATGGATTTGATTGAGCCCCCAAAATTAATCTCATCATCGATACCTTTCCAACGAGCTATCGTGTGCCCCAAACGAAGATCGTATTGTAAAGTTCCACCCCGGGAAGTTGATACACCAAACTACCCAAAACAGGGTCCACAAAACTGTTGGCTTTTCATCTTCTCAGGTTAGGGTTTTTTATTTTCTTTATGTTAAAAATTCCTTTGGAGCCTCATTGTAACAATAATATTGTGGAAAATGTGAGTATCCATCACATCTATTCTTAGAGATAAGTTGCCACCATTCTAGCGAGCCTTTCACTCTGTATTTCTACATTTTTGTACATTTACCTCATTAATAGAAATTGTGTATTACTATATCTCTGTGTTTATGGTTATATCTCTACTATATATCTTTTATATTATTGGATATTTGATATATCTATGTACATTCCTTTATTATATCTCCTTTCTCATTTCTTGTTGAAAATAATCTGGATGAGTGGTATCAGAGAAAGCAGCTCTTGATCGTTTTCCAGTGCATGTCCCCGACGAGATTCGAGTATAAAAATTTGGGTCTCAAGCTTGTCTCTATTGAGGAAAATCTATCTCGCATTCCCAAGAAACCCTCCATGGTGGAATAAAATAAAAATGACAGAGCACACGATTCTATTAATTTGTTGCTTGATCAAGCTCTCACGTGACAGAGGGAAGAAATGATGGATAACTTTAACCACATCCTTCAACGGATGCCAATAACAATTGGCACATATTCATCAAGAGGCCACTTTGGAGGCACCTCTCCTTTCAAGGTACAAGTTAATTTTGATATTCCAGTGTTTGAAGGACACATAAATTCAAATGCCCTAAAAAATGGTTAAATCTGCTAGAAGGTTATTTCTTTGTTCACAATATTTTCAACAGGGAAACGATCACCTTTTCACTCGTTAAATATCTCCCCCATGTCAAACATTGGTGGGAGTCTTACTGGGAGAAAATTTCCATAGAGGAGTCTAAAATATATGGGGTCGAGCCCACTTAAGATTTTTTTGTGGATGTAGTCAAGGAACAATATTAACCTATTGGTAACTATAATTAAAAGTACATTAAATGGACCACTTTGCATCAAGAGAGTTTCCAAGCAGTGTCGAAGTCCACAAATACCTTTCATACCTTCCGCACCAAGCTTGGTATAAAATATTCTAAGCGACATTTGGTTTCGAAATACTGTGCGGATCTACGCAGGTACATCCAAACTAAAATGGAGTTTTTAGACATCTCATATCTAGGAGCTGCCTATCAATATGTTGTCAAAATTGAGCATAAATTTAGGCATGAGAACAAACATGATTTAGGGTCTCCAAATCCGCAACAACCAAAGTATGATAAATACTACCCTAACAAACAGCCTCCCAAAAACCCGTTGAAGCCACATGAAAAGAAGGGTAATAGAAAGAGAAAGAAGGACATTGGAAAGTGGTGTGATTTCCACAAAATACCTTGGCACAACACTGATTAATATCACTCAAAACAATTATTGGTGTCTTAGATCAAAGACAAAGAGTTGAACCCTCATTCAGAATCTGATTCAGAAAATATTGGCATAAGATAGATCATCAACGCAGACCCCACTACTATTGTAGCCACCACCACAATTCAACCAAAAGAACCAAGTGATCCTGAAGATGGGGAGCGCCTCTTCCATTCATAGATGTGGGTGAAGGGAACCTTGTTGCATTTTATTATTGATATTGAAAGCCAGAAGAATCTCATCTTAGTTGAGGTCGTGAAACAGTCGGGATTGTCGACAACACGACACCCACAACCATACAACATCAGGTGGCTTCGCCAGGGATGGGATCTCTGTGTAAGCCATCAATGCCACCGCTCCTATGGAATCCAACCCTTCAAGGACGAGGTATTATGTGATGTTGTCCCGATGGATGTCTATGATGTTCTCTTAGGCCAACCATATATGTGGAATTGCCATGATATATATGAGTCTCAATCTCATAGTTTAATTGTTACTCTTAGGGGTCATCTCTACAAGATACGAGAGGTAGTTCTGACTATTGTTCCACCAAAACAGTGTTGCAAGGTAATATTTCATACTGCAAAATTCAGCCTCTTCACAATCTATTCAAAATGTGAATAGAATTCTAATGCAACTACTGGAACCTCAACACCTTCTATCCAGTAGAAGAAGGTTGCAGAAGAAAAAGAAGATATTGTTTCCTCACCTACGATGATGCCTACACAATGCCCCCTCAATAAAAGATACAACAGGTTGGTTGAACATATTCAACCCCTCCAACAATAGGTTCATGAGAACCTTCCATAAACCAAGCAGTGTAACGTCTCCAGCAAGGAAAACAACTCACCAAGATTCAGATTCAACAAACTCTTTCCCCTCTCCCTCGGGAACTGAACACAATAGAGACCATTTATTCCTAAGGAGGGAGGATTCATCTAGGTGGATATTGGTGGCCACCCACCTATTCCAATTGGCTCAAAATAGTCTTCTAATAACTTAATATTTTTAGCAGGTTTTCGGTTTCTAAACTTTTGAGGCCATTTTGAGGGCCTAAATGAAGTTTTTTCGATATCAAGAACCTCAATGATAGCCAAAGGCTCTCATTGAGCCCCCAAAATGAATATACTCATCAATAAATTTCCAAATAAATAGTGTGCACCTCAAATGGAGATCATGTGCCAAAGTTACACCCTCGAACAGTTGATACACCAAACTACCCAAAATGGGGTCCATAAAACTGTTGGATTTTCATCTTTTGAGGTTAGGGTTTCAGATTTTATTTATGTTAAAAAGGCCTTTGTAGCCTGATTGTAATAAGCATCTTATGGAAAATGCAAGTAGCTGTCACATATCTTCTCAGAGATAAGCTACCACCATTCTAGCGAGTATTTCACTCTCTTCTACAATTTTGTACATTTTGCTCATTAATAGAAATTGTGTATTACTATATCTCTGTGTTTATGGTTATATCTCTGCTATATCTCTATTATATTATTGGATATATGATATATCTCTCCACATTCCTTTATTATATATCCTCTCTCATTTCATGGTGAAAATAATGTGGATCATATTGTGTATCCTTTAAAAATGTCGTGACACTACTTGCTTGGTAGCAGATGTTTTATGAAAATGGATAACATTAGCCTTAAATACTTTTTGGATCAACAAAACTTGAATGTGAGACAGAAAAGATGATTATATTTCCTAAGTGAGTATGATTTTGAGATAAATCATATTAAAGGAAAATAAAATGAAATAGAAGATGCACTCAACAAAAAAATAAATGCAATTTTCAACATCAATATGCAAACTAATTTAAAAGAAAAAATCAAATCAACAACAAAAAATGACAAAATTTGTAAGAAATTATAGGAAAAATTATAGAATAATGAATCAATTGAGGAAGAATCAAAGTTTAGATGTAATCACGATGGTTGAGTGCAGTAGAAAGATAGATTTTACATTCCAAACAATGCAATTTTTTTTTTTTTAATATCGACTGAAGTACATAAGAAACCTTATTCAAGTCACCCAAGATACCAAAAGACTATAACAACATTGAAAAAAAAGTATTTTTGTCCTTGAATGAAAACTGAAGTAGCTAAATATCTTTCTAGGTTCCTTGAGTGTAGCAATTTAAAGCTAAGCACGATCACTAAACTACATTATTGTACCCAATACCCATTCTTAAATGGAAATGAGCATTAATGAGCATGTATTTTATTACAAGACTGCGTAAAGCTAAGAAACATAATTATTCTATAATGGTTGCAGTAGACAATCTCACTAAAGTTGTACATCTCATTTGAGTAAAATAAACTCATAAAGCTATAAACATTGCATAAATTATCATGAAAAAAATCTTTAGGATGCATGGTATACCCAAGACTATTATTTCAAACAGGGACCTAAAATTGACTTTGATTTTCTGGAAGGATTTTTTAAATGTTTTGGATACTCATTTGAATTTTAGTATCACATATCATCCTCATGCTAACAATCAAAAATAAAGGACTAACCGAATTATAGAGGATATGTTATAGATGTATATGATGGATTGTCACACACTGTAGGAATATTACTTTCATTTGGTTGAGTTTTCATATGATAATGGTTATCATATTTACTTAAATATGATTCCCTTTGAGGTGATGTATGACAGGAAGTGTCGAACACCTGTTAGATGGGACAACTTGGTTGAAAAGATTGTTTTGGACCCATATATGATAAAAGAAATGAAAACAACTCTTAAAAAAGAAAAATATAATTTAAAAAGTGCAGGGGATAGACAAAAGAGTTTTTCATATTTGAGAAAAACACATGCAAAATTTAATATAGGGGATCAGGTTTATCTTAAATTAAATCCTAACATAATGTATTGAAATTGGGAAAAAGTACGAAGTTGGCACCATGGTATTTCGGGCCATTTCAAGTCCTCACCAAAGTGGGCCTACTGTCCTATTAGCTTGCACTTCTATGCAATTTAAAAGTTCACAATGTATTTCATGTTTCATTATTAAAGAAGTATGTACTTGATATAGATCATGTTGTAAATTTGAATGTGATTCAGGTGGAACCCGAAGGAAATTTTCAATTGGAACAACTACGTATTCTTGAGAGGAAGAAAATTGTGTTGCAAAAATGAGCCATCACTCAGACTAAAGTTCTACAAAGGAACTTTAGTCTTGAGGAGGATACTTGGGAAATGGAAGAATCCATGAGGAATCCATATCCATTTATGTTCTAGAGTTGATATGCTCATATTGGAGAGCCAAGGATGGTGTTCAATTCAAGGGGGAGAGGATGTAATGTCGCTCAGTTTACAAGCATTTAAACATTTTATTTTTTGATAAGTTTATGATGTGGAATAATTGTAAAAGACTATTGTGAAAATTACATCATCATATACATTGATGATGCATATTTTTGTAATCTATATTTTAAATTTATTTTAATAAAAACTAAACAAATTGATTAGAGAATCCAATTACAAAGAGTAAATCATTATTCCATGGTTGAGTGAAAAGGGATAAAAACCACGAGATTAATTATTGTCTATGGGACAAGTAGAACCCTACTCCCAAAGGTGTGGGATGCGAGGGAATAAGCTAGCACAAGTTTAGGAAAAGAATATTCCCTAGGGTTAGGGATGAGGCTAGCTTGAAAAAGGCCTAGGAAAGATATTATATACATTTATGTTTTGAGTTAGGAAGATACTGAGTACTTGTGAGGAAATTGAGTTTGATGGTTTTGAGAAAGAATCAAACTCTAATATATCTTGAGAAGGATATATAGTTTTCAGTCCCTATGTAATAATGATTTTCGCTCTGGGGTGATAGGAACAATTAATATTAGATTTTCGTATCTATGGTTGGAAGGAAGTGGTTCTCTACTGAGTTTATTTTTGAATTATTGAAGAAGAAACATATATGTTCCCTTGTTTTAATCTTATTTGTTTTATTCAATATTGATAAATATTTATAGTATAGAATAAATGAACATGTTGCAGTACTCGGTACTCATTATAATCAAGTATATGTGTGTGTGTGTGTGTGTTCTTTATTATAGAATTTTCTTGCACCAAGAAAATTTCTATATGGCACTAGATAGTTATTTATTTTCAATGAAACTATCATTTACAAATGTTGCAATAAAAAAGAATATGAATCATAGAATATTATGTAGATTGTTTGTCACGTTTGGGATCCAAATCAGGATTGAGGACGCAAAGACAAGGAGAAAATTTGAGAAGAGCGGGAACAAATATCATATTGTTAGGAGAGGGAGAAAACTAAGAGGTCGTCTTAAAACCCTAAAATTAGTAATTTAATAAAAGAATCCCTAAAAATAATAATAAAGTACTAAGGAAACAAAAAAAAACCCTAGAATTATTAAGTTTAGTACTAAAAAAACCTAAAATTATTGATAAAATTACTAAAATTCATATTATTAATAAAGTAATAAAACTTAAATTTAGGTTAGTATTATTAGTATTATAATATAAGAGTTATTAATAATGGTATATAAAACCTAGAATTATTAAGTTCAGTACTAAGAAAAAGCCCTAGTATTATGAATAATTTTATCGACAATAGTATTATTAATGAAGTATTAAAATTTAGAATTATTAAAGTTAGTATTATTAGTATTAGAATTTTGAGTATTGGCATTGAATATTTTAACCCTACTTTTTTATGATAGTGATCAAGTATTAGTCTAACTATTATTAATTTTCCCATTGTTGCTAATATTTTCATGGAGTAATTTGAGAAGAAAGCCTTGGATACTTACCCCTTGAAACCATTAATATGGAAGAGGTTTGTTGATGACACTAATGTGTTATGGCCCCATTGGAAAGAAGAACTTGAAAAATTCTTTAAACTTCTGAATGATATTTCAACACATATCAAATTCACAATGGAACTTGAAGACAAAAGAAGCATTCAATTTCTATATATGCTAATCAAAAGGAAACAATATGGAATCTAGGACACGCAGTCCATAGGAAAAATACCCACACAAAAAACTATCTTCAGGCGAGCTCACATCATCATCCCACCCAAAAAATCGGGGTTCTTAACACCTTGACCACAAGGGCTATTAGAATATTTTATGAAGAGCACCTAGATCATGAAAAAGATCACCTCTCAAATATTTTCAAGAGCATAGGTTACAAGGAAAAATTCGTTAAGAATGCAATAAAAAAAGCCATAGAAAGAAAAAGAAATAGACCTCAATCCATGAATAACCACCTTCCTGGTATGACCACTTACCTTCCTTACATTCAAGGAGTTGATAAGATTTCTAGGGTATTAAGTAAGAAGGAAACAAAAAACTCTTTCATACCACGAGAGAGCATGAAACAAAAAATGAGATTTGTGAAAGACAAGCTTGACCATCAAAAGTATGAAGGAGTTTATAAAATAGAGTGCTCTTGTGGAAAATGTTACATTGGAGAAACATGTCGTTCCTTTCAATTTAGGATTAAATAGCATGGATATGACATTAAAAATGAAGGTACTCACACCTTAGCATTAGAATAAAACTCTCTCTCAACTAAACACCACATGCTCCTAGAAGACACCAAATCTCTAGCAAAAGAAGATCACTTTTTAAAGCATTAGATCAAGGAAGCAATATAAATCATCAAGCATCCCAACAACCTGAATAGAGACAATGGTCTAGAGATAAATGGGAACTGGCTACCTTTGATCCATCACAATGGTAACATGTAAGTATAATCAAGTTTTCCCTTACTCTCCTCGAATCCTTTTCTTTGATTTTTTTTTTGGTCTTTTGTCCTAGGGTTACTCCTTAAATTTGATTTTGATCCTAATGCTAATAATATGAGAGCATAACCTTAACCTTCACATTACTAATAAACTTAAGAATACTAGTTACACTAATTCTTTATCACTAGCATAAAAAAGTAGGGTTAAAATATTCAATGACAATACTCATAATTCTAATACTAATAATACTAACTTTAATAATTCTAAGGTTTAATACTTCATTAATAATACTATTGTCAATACTATTATTAATAATACTAGGGATTTTTCTTAGTATTGAACTTAATAATTCTATGGTTTATATTCCATTATTAATAACCCTTATATTACAATACTAATAATACTAACATAAATTTAAGTTTTATTACTTTATTAATAAACCAAATTTAGTAATTTTATTAATAATTTTAGGTTTTTTCTTAGTAGTAAACTTAATAATTCTAGGGTTTTTTTGTTTCCTTAGTACTTTATTATTATTATTAGGGCTTCTTTTATTAAATTACTAACTTTAGGGTTTAAGACGACCTCTTAGTTTTCTCCCTCTCCTAACAATATGATATTTATTATTTCTCTTTTCAACTTTTCTCCCTTTTCTCCTTGGCTTTGCATAGTGAAGATGGATCTTGATTTGGATACAACAAACAATCACTAATACTGTGGGTTATCTAATAAATTCTGAAAACAATCACTACAAAAATATTAATAGTCAAATTATGTAGATGATTATGTAGATTGCTAATCATGTAAATATATTATTACATATAAATATTGTAGAGAGGATGGGCCAGGGAGGCCACCAAGGGGAACGACCACCTAGGGTGCACAAGTCAATCACCTAGGCACAACACTTCTTCACCTTTTGATGATGAATTAAATATATGTAAAATAAATGGTTCCCTTGGTATATAAGGTGAACCGGGACTAAAATAAAGTATTCTTACCTTTTCTTCTGAAGTTATGTATCTTGGTTGCTTTATTTTCTGAGTTTTCATTTTACATTCACGACAATTTCATTTTTAGGGTTTTCTGAAGAATAACTAGTGCGCCTTCCTTCATGGACGCCTCCTGGTGACTCCATTTTCCATTCTTCCACCTCTGAGAGAAATATTATCTCATTAGCTAGCCACTCTCTTAGGGAGAAAATAATTTCCTTTGCTTTTTCTGAGGCAGAAGTGAGGGTGCACCAACTGGGGTTTGCACCCTTGTTGGTTTCTTATTTGTGGGAATGAAGTGAGTGCACCCTCTTCCATGGATGCAATGTGCTTCTTCCAATAATCCCTGGAGGTCACTCTGAGATCGCCAAAACCTCTTGGCCACTCTTAGGTCACCTTGGCTTGGATCCCCATTTGCTTGGTCACCCAAACTAATGGTTTGTCCTTGTTCAGATTTGCACCCCTCGGGAGAGTTTTTGGTCAGAAGTCGAACTATGTCTTGCATGGTCACATTCTCTTGTAGATCGCCTTATTGGGTAGATCAATTGGTATGAGAGCCTCAAGATCCATGGAAAAGCTTCCGATCTTGAAGATCGAGCCAAATGTTTTTGGGGTTTTCATGAAATAATCTAGATTTTCCCATTCAAGGGTTCCCATTTCTATGCAAGAATCCCCACAACTCTCATAAGCCACAAGGGTGCCCACATATCCATTGCCACAGAGAGGAGTTTCACAGATCTAAAACATTACAGAACCCTCCCTCTAGACCAGTTCAAGCCCCGTTGCTTCAGGGATTTGAGTCCTTTGTTCTCAAAACAGAGTCCTTTGTTCAGCATTGAAACCTAGGGGATCCTTTTCTCTTCAGTTGGACTCAGAATGCCTCCACAAAAGATCCTTTGGAATTCAACACAGATTCCAACACATAAAATCCCATCCAAGATCTTTCCTCCGTCCTCAATGAGTTGCTCAGAATGCAACAACAAAACAATCCAGATCCCTTCTGGTTGGACACTTGAATCCAACTACCCAAATTTGCTGGGAAAACCAATGGTGAAATGGTGGATTCTTGGATCTGTATCCTATACACCTATTTCAATACATGTCCAGGAATTACCAAAGAAATAAAACTCCAAATTGTCACCTTGCAATTAGAAGGACTGGAACAAACTTGGTGGGATACAGAGCAAGAGAAGACCACATTTGTGATAGAGATTGAGGATGCTCCAGAATCCTCTACTTTGCAACCCATCAAAACCTGGGCTTGACTTTCCGAAGCTTTGAGAAATCGCTTCTACCCACTTGGGTATGTGTAATCCTTATGGATCAAATGGCACCAACTTCAACATCTCCCTTCACAAGGAGTGTAAGGCTACATAGACTTATTCTGCAAGATGTGCCTCTTACTTCATGTTCCAGATTCGAAAGAGGTACTCATATTAAAATTTGTGCCTAGTTTATTAATTCAATTCCATCGAGAAGTAGAGCTATTTGAAAATCCAACTTTAGATAAAACGTTTTAGAAATCTTTGGCTATAGAAAGGAAAGTTGCTCCTAGAGGTTGTATTCCTCAGTCTTGACCTTACACAAACCCCCCTGCCTCGCACCCATCTAGCTCCCATCCCTCAGCCCTTTTTCCACCTCCTCAGACTCAAAACCCCACACCCAATACAAATACAAGGACACCCTAGTGCTCATTCAACAAAACTACTTCACACAATTCATCAGATTGTCGAATCCTCCAAAATCTAAAAACCAACAAAACTCTACTCATTGAGCTCATTGTGCCTTCCCCAGTAGAAGATACCGAAGAAGTTCCTTTGGAAAATCCCACAGAAGTAGATCCCTCATTGATTCTAATGACCTAGGAAGATTCAAACGCATCCACCCAACCCCTCTCCACCCATAACTGCCAAATCAAAAACGCCTTAGCTTTACTGATTATGGACAATGGAAGCCAAAAAAATTTGGTGTCTCAAGCACTTGTCAACCTCCCTAATCTTGTCACTACTCCACATCCACAACCCTATCAACTTGGATGGGTACAGAAGGATGGCCCTCGCCTCCTAGTTTCCAAGCATTATCTGGTCACATTCTCCCCTTTCCCATCCCTAGACTTGAAATAGTTCTAAATATGTGGTACTTTTATTGTTTTGTGCAACATACACAACCATTGAAATACACGAGCATTTTTTTACTGGCTCATGAAACCATCTAACCAAATCCAATTTTGATCCATCTGTATGTTTCTCTCCTAAAGGTTATTGGAAAACAACTAAAAAAAATGTTGTACATAGTCTAAGTTATGGCACTGTTCATCGCTTATGTAGAAGTGATACTCCTTCAATATAAATTTGTTTTCTTCGTTACTATATGGCCCATGCATGTATGTGATATGGACTGTTATGATGACCTACTCTGAGTGATAATATTGGCTTCGAATCTCATTTTTTGGTTGAAGGGTGTAGTTATTAGAAAAATCAACCACTGATAAGACAATACCAACAAGAAATGTATCTCTACATATCATAAAATGCTCATCTAACCATCGATCCACATGGACATTTTGAAAATATTGTCATGTCATTTCGATGAAGTCCTTTATGAAGACACATACTCGTACCTAGGAAGTCACTAATAACATCTATTTTCCTCCCTTCCCTCCGTCAATGTTATATGTGACATATTTAAATATTTGCGAGGAAACCTCCTTCCTCTCTAATTCATACTTATCACTTACATGGAATCCCTTTCTCAGTAATCCGATTCCACTACATCTGGGGCATGTCCCATCTAATAATGTTTTTGATAAAATGTACAACCCTCTAGACTTGTACACAAGATGTTGTGAATAATGTCTCTATATGATGACAATGACCATACAACTGAGAATTTATGCACAAGGGTGTTATGCAATACATGAAATATATATGTGTGTGTGTGTGTGCTTGAGTGTAGTAATAATAAACATACTTAATTTGATATCTACAACAACATATGTTACAAATTGTGTTTATTCGAACATAGAATGGCTTATATTTATGGAAAGATATTTATCCCAAGTTAAGTGCACTATGTATTATTCTAAATATCTCATTCAATTTTGTCCATGTAATGTCAAGAAAGTGTTTAATATGGGGTTCATGTTTCCTAGATTTCCTTGTCAATTTTGGTACATATTTATGGTTGGAAGAAGGCCTAGTGTTCATTTTTATCATGCCAAAAAGCCTGTACTAGTCCCTTAATTGCTCCAATTAATTTCATGAGAGAATGAGGCAACCTACTAGTGAAGGTCGAAAAATGTGTTGGGTCACCTGTTTCAAGGCTATGTCGCATATTAAAATACTTTATAAGGTTTTTTATATTGAATTTCATGATATGATATGTTTGTTGGAGAAAACAATGTTTTCTTGTGATATTTCTAACAATTCATTGTGACAAGAGACATCAGTTTACATTACGGTCTTTAGAATGAGATTTATTGCCAATTTTGGAAATGCATCCACAAGTTATATAACAATATGATGACTTGTTTCTAAAGGTTTGATTGCTTTAATACCTAAAATTCTCCTTACAACGATCAAACATCTATATTTTAACAAAGAAAAAAATAATTGACATTTAGCGACATCATAGTTTGGTTCAAAATATTATTTAATGATTTTATAAGGATGATAATGAATAGTCCAGTTAGGTAAATTATATTCAAGTGATGCTAGGCCAATTTCATCCACCTGAATTCATTTAGGAGTTCTTCGTCGCACACTGCTCAATCTAGGTAGGGATGTGAACCCATATTCTGGCATTGTTAACCTCGCTTCCGTGGAGTTAACAACAATGTAGTTGGTCCCTCTTCAATCATTGGACGATCAATTCTGGGAGGAGAGTGGACATGCCCATGACTATTTTTTGGAACGTCTAACTATCCAACAAGAGGTTGTACCAAAATAAATTCTTCACCAAACCATTGTGCACCAGTTGCCGCTCTAATTTCATCCATTGTATAAAAAACTCCAAGAATATC
>JASDQU010736925.1:196400-216405 GCA_032191745.1 Picea mariana | reverse complement strand
CATTTTGAGGGCCTAAACGATACTTTTTCTCAATTAGGAAAACAAAAAATAGTCAAAGTGTTTGAATGAGCCCCCAAAATGAATCTCCTTGCCGATACCTTTCCAACGAGCTATTGTGCACCCCAAACGAAGATTGTATGCCAAAGTTACGCCTCCGGGAAGTTGATACACCAAACTACCCAAAAACGGGGTCCATAAAACTATTGGATTTTCATCTTCCGGGGTTAGGGATTTGCATTTTATTTATGTTAAAAATGTCTTTGAAGCCTCATTGTAACAATCATCTTCTTTCAAATGAACGTATCCATCACATCTCTTCTCAAAGATAAGTTGGCACCATTCTAACGAGTCTTTCACTCTGTAATTTTACAATTCTGTACATTTCACTCATTAATAGAAATTGTGTATTAATGTATATCTGTCTTTATGGTTATATCTATGATATATCTCTGTTATATTATTGGATATATGAAATATCTTTGTACATTTCTTTATTATATCTCCGCTCTCATCTCGTGCCGAAAATAATCTAGATCAGTGGTATTAGGGTACGCTGCTCTTGGTCGTTTTTCAGTGCATGTCCCTGATGAAGTCTGAGTATAGCAAGTTGGGTCTTGAGCTTGTCTCTCTTGAGGAAAATCTCTCTCGCACACCCAATAAACCCTCCATGGCAAAAGAAAAGAAAAACAATAGAGCAAAAGATTCTATTAATATGTTGCTTGAGCAAGCTCTCACATCACAGAGGGACGAAATGATGGATAATTTTTCCCACATCCTTCAACGCCTGCCGATAAAAACAGACATGTCTTAATCAAGTGACCACTTTGGAGGAACCTCTCCTTTCAAGGTACAAGTTGATTTTGATATTCTCATATTTGAAGGTTAGATAGATATGGATGCCCTAGAAAAATAGTTAGATCTGCTAGAAGGTTATTTCTCTTTTCACAATTTTTCCGACAGGGAAAAGATCACCTTTTCACTCCTTAAGGCTCTCCTCGATGTCAAACATTGGTGGAAAACTTACTAGGAGAAAATATCCAAAGAGGAGTCTGGAATATATGGGGTCGAGCCCACTTGGGATTTTTGTGGGGATGTGGTCAAGGAACAATATTACCCTATTGGTAACTATGACGACCAGTACATGTGATCGACCACACTGCGGCAAGATAGGGGCCAAACAATGTTGGAGTTTACAAATACTTTCCATACCTTGTGTACCACCTTGGCATCAAAGACTTTGAATGACATCTGGTTCTGAAATACCGTGGGGCTCTACATAGGTACATCCAAACCGAAATGGATTTCCTAGCCATCTCATCATTGAGAGCTGCCTATCAATATGTTGTCAAAATCGAACAGAAATTTAGGCACGAGAACAAATGGGAGTTTGGGTCTACAAATCCGCAACAACCAAAGTATGATAAAGACGACCTTAACAAACAACCTCCCCAAAACCAGTCCAAGCCACAGGAAAAGGAGGACACCGAAAAGTGGTGTGATTTCCACAAAATCCCCTGCAACAACACTGATGAATTTCGCTCAAAACAATCATTGGTGGTAGAGATCAAAGAAAAGGAGTTGAACCCTAATTCAGAATATGATTTAGAAATAATGGGAGAAGACAGATAATTGGCGTAGACCCCACTATTACTGTTGCTACCACAACAATTCAACCAAAAGAACCAACAAATCCTAAAGAGGGGGAGCGTTTTTTTCATTCATAGATGTGGGTGAAGGGGACCCCGCTACATTTTGTTGTTGATAGTGGAAACCATAAGAACCTCATCTCAGCAGAGGTCATCAAACAATTGGGATTTTCGACAACACTACACCCACAACCATACAACATCGGGTTGCTTCACCAAGGATGAGATATTTGTGTCAACCAACAATATCGATTGTCATACAACATCTAGCCCTTGAAGGATGAGATATTATGTGATGTTTCCCCGTTGGATGTCTGTGATGTTATTTTGGGCCATCCATATATGTGTTATGAGTCTCGACCCCGTAGTGTCATTGTTAATATGGGGTGTCATCTCTACAGGATATCAGAGGTAGTTTCGACTACTATCCCACAAAAATAGTGACACAAGGTAATCTCTCATACTGCAAAATTCAGCCTCTTCGCAATCTATTCAAAAGGTGAACAAAAGCACACTACAACCACTGCAGCCTTGGCCCAAGACCTTTCTTTCCAAAAAAAGTAGATTGCAGAAGAGAAAGAAGATATTGTTTCTTCACCTACAATGGTACCTACACACTTCCTAGTCAAAACAATATACAATAGGTTGGTTTAATAGATTCAACCCCACCAACAACAGATTCGTGACAGTCTTCAACAAGCTCAACAATGCAACTTCTCCAACAAGGTAAGCGGATCACCAAGATTCAGATTCGGCAAACGCTTTCCCCTCTCCCCCGGGAACTCAATGGATACCATAGCTTCCTAAGGAGGTAGGATTGATCCAGGTGGATATCAGTGGCCACCCACCTATTCCAACTGGCTCAAAAAAATTGCTTGACAATTTACTAATTTTAGCATTTGTTCAGGTCCTAAACTTTTGGGGCCATTTTGAGGGCCTAAACGACACATTTTCATGATCATGCACCTCCAAGGTAGTCAAAGGATTTGATTGACCCCCAAAATTAAACTCCCCATCAATACCTTTCCAACAATATATCATGCGCCCCAAACAAAGATCGTATGCCAAAGTTACGCCCCCGAGAAATTGATACACCAAACTACTCAAACACGGGGTCCACAAAACTATTGGCTTTTCATCTTCTGGGGTTAGGGTTTTGGATTTTATTTATGTTAAAAATTCCTTTGGATCCTCATTGTAACAGTCATGTTCTTGCGAATGAGTGTAGTCATCACATCTCTTCTCAGAGATAAGTTGTCACCATTCTAGCAAATCTTTCACTCTGTAATTTTACAGTTATGTACATTTCACTCATTAATAGAAATTGTGTATTACTGTATCTCTATGTTTATGGTTATATATCTTATATATATCTATTATATTATTGGATATATAATATATCTCTATACATTTCTTTGTTATATCTCCACTCTCATTTCATGCTGAAAATAATCTGAATCAGATTGGGTTCTACGCCTTAATAATTTATACCACATGGATAGTGAAAATCAAGATTATAAGGTTTATATTGAAATACACTTACATTTGTATTTGAGTAATACACCCAAGATATTCCATCCTTGTCTCTCATCGACATGTTAGTTATTGAATACATGTGTCATTATCTTGATATGCCACCCATCTCTTGAGTCTCCACTTGTCCTCCATGTGGCCTAATGCCATGTCATCCTTCAAGCTTATTAGTCTACCTATTCAAGGTTGTTGGTTATGTGTTATATTCTTTGCATGACCAAACCCAAACATTGCATTACATCGGGGGCAACAGTGGGGGCGACAACCCCCCTTTTCCAAGGGGTTGCAAGGGGTCAGAGCCCTTGAAAAACAAATTGGGGGATGTTTTTGCGTCTGTTTTTTAGCGGTTTTCATCATGTGGTTTTTTCTTTTGACGGTTTTGTGGTGCATGGGAAGATTTGTGTCTTATACCATGTTTTTCTAATTTTGGTTAAGGAAATAGGGTTGCAGCCTAATATGGGTCAATGGATTAGGAGTTCTGGATGCCACAAGATCCTTTTTTCTTCTTTTTTTTACATGTGGTTCACAACACCAGATATAGGTACTCGCTGAATCCATGGAAAACCTCCCCAAAATCCGCGAGAGAAAATGGGGTGGTCAATTATTTTTGGAATATTGGGGGCTCAACAACAAGAGCATCTAATAGACCCATTAAGGGCTCAACATGTCACTCCAAGGGTTTGAACCTGGGTGGGGAGGGTAACAATCATTCCTCCCAACTACCCAAGCTACATCGAATGGAATGATACCATGGTATGCTTTATGTATTGTATGGTAAATAATGAAGTTTGAAGATGATGAATAAGATTTAGAGGTGCATCTCTAAACAAGTTGTTGGTTTTCCTGTTTTGGTTTTCAGGGTAAATCTCTATGTATATGTGTGATTGTCATTGCGTTCTTTTCTGTTTTAAGAATCTGTGTGTGCATTGCATTACTACAAAATGTTTAAAAAAACTTACATTTGGTATCAATGCAGTTATTGGATTTAGGGGGGATGCCTTTGTGGCTAATGGTTTGGATTAGGTTTGTGATAAACCTTGTTACAATGGGAGCTCTTTGGTATTGATTCTTGTGGTGAAAAGAAATGGCAAGTAGTTCAAAAATAGAGATAGAGAAATTTAATGGAAAAAGTTTTGAGTTGTGGAAGCTCAAGATGGAAGATCTTTCGATAGAAAAATATTAATGGATTGGTATAAATCTAGGCATTGCACCTATGGGAATGTCAACATAAGACTAGAAAAAGTTGGATCGGAAGGAAAAGAGCACAATCTAGTTGTGTCTCTCAGATTTAGTATTATTGAATGTGTCAGGGGAAGATACAACCACGCATTATGGGATAAGTTAGGGGATTTGTATCAATCTAAGTCCCTAGTAAACAAATAATTCTTGTGGAATAAGTTTTACAACGTGAGGATGAGAAATTGAGACTCGGTAACAATGCATCTAAATGCCTTCAATATTGTGGTAAGTCGGATATTGTCTATTGATATTAAGGTTTCTAATGAAGATAAGTGTATCAATTTATTTTTCTCTTTACCAGACTCGTGAGATAGTCTGGTTTTAGTCATAGGCAATGATGCAACTACTTTAAGATTCAATGATGTGGTATCATCCTTGTTGTCAGAGGAGATGAGGAAGGAAAAAAAGGAAGGATAGAGCACAAATTCCTTATTTGCAAGAGGATGCTCCCAAGAAATAAATAGAAATGAGTCCTCTAGTGGGAGATCTAAATCTAGGGGAAGATCTAAATCTCCCAAAAAAGTTGTAAAGGTATGTTGGAGACGTGGAAACGTAGGGTACTAAAAGAAATAATATAGATCCAAAAGTGTTGAGAGAGGGAAGGGATATGATTATGTCTCTTCTACAAAAGAAAAAAACGTTGAATATGAAGAAGGGGATGTGTACTTGGATTCTTCAAGAACAAATGCAAATCATGAGGCATAGTTCATCGAATAAGGTGCATCCTTTCATATCACTCCTCACAAAGACTGGTTTTACGAATTGGAAAGGTATGATGGGGGTGATTTTTTATTGGAGATGACTCAAAGTTTGGTTAGTAGCAAAAGTTTATTCCTAGGTAGAGGGAATTGACTTTGATGAAATTTTTTCTCCTGTTGTCAAATTAAATTCTATTAGATTTATTTTATCTGTTGTTGTTTCTTTTGATTTTGAGGTAGAACATATGGATGTGAAGAAAAAATTCCTACATGGGGGTCTGAAAGAAAAAATCTACATGAATCATCCAAAACAATTTGCAATGAAGATGAAGAAAGAGTTGGTATGCAAGATGAAAAAGTCCCTCTATGGGTTAAAGAAATCATCAAGGATGTGGTATCAAAAATTTGATACGTATATGTTGGGATTTGGTTTCACAAGGATCCAAGCCGATCACTATGTGTATTTCAAATTATTCGGTGATCATCTTATTTATTTGGTCTTGTATGTGGATGATATGTTGTTGATAGGAAATGACCAGGAGATTATCTAGGATGTGAAAACTCGATTGTCCTCTAAATTTGAAATAAAGGATATTAGTGCTGAAAATTTCATTTTGGGAATGGAAATTAAAAGAGATCAGGCAAACAAGACACTTTGGTTAAATTAGAGGAAATATTCCGAGACAATATCACAGAGGTTCAATATGCAGGAATGTAGACCAGTCAAGGTCCTATTCTTGTAGGTGTAAAGTTATCTGCAGATCAGTGTCCCAAGACACAAGAAGAGAAAGAGTACATGTCCCATGTTCCATATGCTAGTGTAGTTGTCAATTTGATGTATGAAATGGTCTATACTAGACCGGACATTGCACATGTAGTGGGAGTTTTGAACAAGTATATTTCAAAACTAGGGAAGGAGCATTGAACATTAGTAAATAGGCTTTTCAAGTATTTGTATGGCTCTACTAGTTATGGATTGTGCTACCAAGGAAGACTATGATTGGACATAGTGTTGGACATACATGGGTTTTTTGATGCATACTGTGATGGAGATCTAGATCGCAAAAGATCTACTAGTGGGTATGGGTTTAACCTATTTGGAGGAGCAAACAATTGGATGAGCAAAAGAAAATCTGTAGTGGCACTCTCAACTACATAAGATGATTACATGGTAGTCACTCATGCAAGAAAGGAAGCAGTATGGTTACAGATATTGTGTTCAGGGATTGGGTTGGTACAACAAGCTGTAAGGATAGATTGTGAGAGATAGAGTGCAATATTCTTGGCAAAGAACCCAACTTATCATTCAAAGACAAAGCATATTGATGTTTAGTATCACTTTGTGAGAGACATGGTTGAAGACGAGAAGGTGTTCTTGATTAAGGTGGACACTTTGAAGAATGTTGAAAATTCATCGACAAAGTCTGTGAGCACCGAGAATTTCTCCTAGTGTAGAGAAACAATGGGCATTTCTTTCCCTTAATCTTGTGACCCCATGTATGCAAATAAAACAACAAGTGAGAGAATGTCAGGTATGTGTTATATTATTTGCATGACCAACCCCAAGTGCTATGTTGCTTCAGGAATAGTAGGGGGGTCACAAGGGGAGAAACAACCTTCCCTCTCTGGGGGGTTGCAGAGGGGGGCAGAGCCCCCGGAAAAAAAATAAAATTAAAAAATAAAATAAATTAATGGGGTGTTTTTTGCTTCCTTCTTTTAGCAGTGTTCAGCACATTGTTTTTGCTTTTGGCAGTTTTTTGGTGTATGGAAGGATTTGTGGCTTAGCTCATGGTTTTCTACTTTCAGTTAAGGAATTAGGGTTGTATTCTAATATGGGTCAATGGATTAGGGACTTTGGATGTTGTGGGATATTATATATGTTTTATTGTAAACAATGAAGTTTGAAGATAATGAATAAGAATTAGATGTGCAACTCTAAAAAAGTTGTGGTTTTCCTGGTTTGGGTTTCCAAGGTAAATCAATGTGTATACATGTGATTTCAATTGTGTTCTTTTTTTGTTTTAAGAATCTGTATGTAAGTATGGTCGGGAAATAGCGATGGAAAGTGGTAAGTATGGCCAATAAATATACGATGGCTCTTCAAGGGAGTTCCTACTAGAAAACCCATCCCCAAGGAAGACCACTTAATAGGGCACAATGTCAACCACCAAGGTGAAGCATGGAAAAATGAATAATTTCCAAGCATATGTCATGAAATCTAAAGAAATATAAGATACAACATACTCAAATGCCTCAAATATTGAAATGACACTTACCATAATACCTGACTTGTACCTCATGAAGCAAGGCCCATTGCCTCTCGGAAGCCAGCTAGTGTGGTGGGTGCCATATGAAAATCTACAACCTATGTGGTAGTGAGAAGGGTCTCCATATGTAAAATAGGTTACTTCTAGTCATGTAGTCTCTCAACACTCCATATCTGCAACCCGAGGGACTTGAGACATAATCTCCTTACTTATCCCACAAAATGGGGATAACATCTGGCTCCTACTTGGGGACATGTGCTCAGCATAGAGTGCACGAGAACCACAACATATCATGGTAGATCGGTGCCTGCCAAAACATAGAAAAAGGGATCAAAGCATCTAGGGTGGTGCTATCACCCTTTTATCCATATATAAAATCCAAAATAAAAACTAATCTAGAAAAGAAAAAAATTGACATTTTTTCAAAAATTTATAAACTAAGCATGAAATCAATATGCAAGTAGAGCAAAATGAAATGCATATAAACTAATATGATAAATAAAGATGAAAATTCAAGGAAAGAAAGATGACCTACCTACTTACTTGGAGCATCGGCCCTGAAGAAGTCATGTGCCACCTTGGAAATAATGTTTGAGGGGAGATCCATTTACTAGTAGTGTCATCCTCTTCCCTTCTGTCGTGGATAAATAGAAAGAGTCTAGCCTAGACACTTACTCTATTTATTGGTAGTGGCATCCTCCTCCCTTATGTCATGGATAAGTAGAAAGAGTTTGGACTAGACACTTACTCTCTTTGTCTTTCCTTCCGATCAAAATTTCCTTTCATTTTCTCTTGATTCCTTGCCATTTGATCGAAGGCCATTCTTCGAGTTTCATCCAATTCCATGGGTTGATCAATTCACCCTTGCAATGCTTCTTTATCTATACTGAATTGTTGGGCTATTTGTAACACTGGAATTAGTATATTTATAGGCAAGAAAGCTTCTAACCCATACACCAACTCAAAAGGAGTTATTCTGGTGGAAGTCTTGGTGGTCGTGCAGTTGTCCCATAGGGCATACTTAATTTTCTTGCCCTAATTCTTCTTGTTTTCCCCAACAATATTTTTCACAATGTTCATAATGTTTTTGTTGATGGATTCCTCCAACCCATTCCCCTGAGGATAATAATTTGAAGAATGTGATAAAACAATCCCATACTTGAAGAAAAATTCATTGAGTGCCATTGAGCTAAAGGATTTGGCATTTTCAGTGGTTATCTTAGCAGGGACACCAAATCTAGTAATAATATTTTCCTCAAGGAATTTTATCATGACTTCTTCTATTGCTTTCTTTATTGGGATATATTCCACCCATCTGGTGAAGTAATCAGTAGCATTCAAAATCCATCAGTGTCTGTTACTAGAGTTGTCTTTGAATTCACCAATGAAATCCAATCACCATTGTTGAAAGGATGCTTCCACAATGACTGGATTAAGGGGGAGGGTAGGAAGGCAATGTTTTCTGGTAAAAAATTGACATGGTTGACAAGATGTAACATATCAATGTGTGTCAGAGAAAATAGTAGGTCAATAGTATCTCGCTCTCAAAATATCATGGGCAGTGGTGCGTGCTACAAAATGGCCTCCACAATGTCCTGCATGAAGGTCGGTCATTAACCTATCAACTTCTTCTTTATCAACACATCTGAGGATCACCCCATATGGGTTCCTCCACCCGAGACCATTCTCTATTAGGAAATACTTCATAGCTTTGAGTCTTAGAAATCCTCTTTTATGTTCAACTAAATGATCAGGGCATGTGAGGTTTTTCAAGTAATAAATGATATCTTAATACCAATCATTGTTTTCAATCTCACTTATGACAATGTTGACTTGTTCCTTCTCTCCTACCTCAATGGCGTCTTGATTTCTTTATGTCATCATTTTTTCCAGCCCTTTTCCTTTAATTATCTTGGTTGGCTTGATCTCCAAATCGTATTCTTGTATTTGTGACACCCACTTTCTTCTTGATCCAATGAAATCGTGTTGTGAAAAAACGTCCTTCACAAAGGGGTAGAGGATAAAGGCTCTTATCTTGTTGTATCCCACATAAGTTTGAAAGTGTTTGAGAGACTTGACTAGAGCATAAGCATGTTTTTCTATAATGGTGTAATTCAATTATGATTCTATAAGATTTTTTCTCATGAAATCGATTGATTGTTCATCCCCTTGATCATTCTTTTGTAATAATACCCCTGCAATGGTATCCTTTGAAGCAAAAGAAAAAATGATGAAGTATTTAGAAAAAGTTGGGCTAACCAAGACTGGTGCAACAATTATTTCTTATTTGATACATTGAAAGGGTAGCTTACCTTCACTTTCCCATTCAAAACAGACGTCCTTTTTTAGTAAATTTTTGAGGGGTTTAACAATTTCAACAAAGTTTGGAATGAATCTTCTGATAAGGTCAATCTTACCAAATAAGGATTGCAAGGATTTCTTGCCCTTAGGGAGAGGAATTTTCTTGATGGATTGAACCCTGGCAGGGTCTATCGTGATTCCATATTTAGAAATAATATGGCTTGGTAACTTACCCTTGTCAACACCAAAAATTGATTTCTTAGGGTTAAGAGAAATGCCATACTCCCTACAAATTTGGAAGATAGTTATTAAGTGTTGGATATGTTGTTCCCTCTTTGTAGAGACGGTGGTCAAATCATCTTGATATATCTCTATAAAATTTATGATTAGATCTATGAAATCATATCCCATGGCGCGTTGAAAAATAACCCTTGCGTTGGTGAGTCCATAAGGAATTCTTAAATACTTGTAGGTTCCACAAGGGGTGGTAAAAGAAGTTTTTAGTTGATCATACTTCTTTACTAAAAATTGATTATATCCTGAGAATCCGTCAAGCATGGACATCATCTCTACAAATGTGACCCTTTGCAAAAGGTATTCCATGTTTGGTAGAGGATAATTGCCTTTAAGCGAAGTCTGGTTTAAATTTCTGAAGTCTACACATATTCTGATTTCACCAGTATTTTTCCTTACAATAACTGGATTAGATAACCATGATCAATATCTGATAGGATCAATTATTCCTACCTCAATCATATTTTGTAACTCCTTTTGTACTTGTGGGGCAACTTTTGGTTTCATCTGCCTAAGTTTCTATCTGAAGGGATTTGTACCATCAATGAGGGGAATAATGCGTTGTATGACGTCTTATCGGTAAGTATTTATATATTTGTAATACCAAGAGAAGACATCTTTTAAATCTCTTATAAGGGAAATCAACGTTTCTCTTTCATCAATTGTTGTTCCTTTACCAAATTTAACTAATTTCAGGGATTCCTCAGTTCCAATGTTGAATTCAATAATCTCGTCACTGATTTTGTTCGAGGAATTCCCTTTATACATATAATTTCGATCAAAAATGTTTTCTAAAGGAACAATACCTTTGGGTAGGGGTCTCTTAGCAACATCGATGATCTCAGTATTTTCTCTCTCAGCCAATAGGTTTATTTGGGCTTCAGAGAATTCTCCTTCATTTTGGATAAAGTGAAGAAGTTGACTGTCATCATAAAAAACTTGCCAATGTTCTAAGTTTTTAGGTAACGAGGGTCTGAAATTTACTTCTACCTTGTAAAGGTCGATTTCTTTGAAAAGTTGTAGGGTTGAAGTGGAGATGGCAAGGTTGTCTTCCTAATGATTCTCTTCTCTAGGGATGGCCTCAATGGAAAAGTTGTCAAAATTCTTTATGGAATCCCATACATCATCCATGTATTGTTTCAACCTTGAGTTTTTAGCATCCAACTTCTTATTGACTTGTGAACAATTAGGTCAGAATCCTCTTTTACATATAGGGTCTTAACATTCATATTGATGGCTAGGTTAATGCCTAAGATAAGGGATTTGTACTTGAAAATGTTGTTTGTGTACTTGAACTCGAGTTTGTATGACAAAAGGGTAGTCTCGTTATCTGATGATCTTAAGACTATCCCCACGCCTGAGCCTATGCTTGAGTGTGCACCATAAAAATATAGACCCCAATATCCTTCCCTCTTTTCTTCATCGATGAAAAGGGATTTTTACAAAATAAAAGTGATGTCAATTCCTTCTTCTAGAACTCGATGGTTCATGTTGACATGATCCACAATTTTTTCATTTTTGGTCTTATCTAGGGAAGAAGCTTTCTCTTCACCTTTGATGACTTTAACTTTCATTTCTATGTGAGGTTCTGCCAAGACTTGTTGAACATGTTGCCAGACTATTTTTTAGCTTGTTCTGCTTCTTTTTTTCTTTCGAAGTCCAATATCTTACTTGGCGAGGATGGTGCTTTTCCTAGTGTTAACTCCTTTTCTTCTACTAAAATATTGGTCATGAGACAAGATTCCCTTTGAACTGCTTTTTCTCGTTCCTCTTGCAAGTGAGTTCTAATGTATGAGGGAAAGTTCAGTGAGATAAAGTCATCAATATGATTAATCTGAAGAGTCTCTTTAAGAAATTCTTGTTCTTGTAAGGGATAAGAGGCTAATTTTTCTTCTGTTTCACATGATCTCACTTGAGCCTCAAACAATGTGGTAGGGTGTCTCCCAATCAGAACCCCATATGGATATTTCATGGTTGATATATAAGATTTGAGAATGGTATCCTTGGAAGGTCTTAACTCCCGAGGAAAACATCTTACGAGGGTGTTAAATCTATCATTTAAATCCTTTATATTCTCCCATGACTTTATCTTGCAACTATGGAGATGACTAAACAAGGATTGGTAATCTCTCCTTTTTCCAAATATTTCGGTGAAAATATCTTGAAATAGGTTCCAATTTGTGATTGTTCCTGGGGAAATACTATCAAACCAATCCTTGACCCTTCCAAAAAAAGTGTAAGAAAATAGATTCATCGGGACATTCTCATGTTGGTCATAAGACTCTAGATTGCGTAGGAAAAAATATAAGTTCAGGTGTAGTGGGACCCTCTCCTGAAAAGATGGGCAACCACTCCTTGAAGTCCTTTAGGAGTTTATGAGGAGATCCGGGGATCTTTGTTACATCCAAAGGTTTCTGCGCCTCTTTGGCCTGTAGGTTCCATGTAGCATTTAGCAAGGTGGGTATGGGTGAGCGTGAAGGCATGGAGGTAGTAGGTGAGGATGAAGGGCTAGGAGAAGTAGATGAACAACCATGGGGGATGGAAAAAGTTGGGGGTTTATAATTTTTGGGTAAGTTTTTATGGCCCTTGGGAGGCTCTTTCTTTGGGGTCTGGTAATGCCTCTTTTGAGTGTATCCCATGGTGGAGTTTCCAAGTGAGATTCATTGCAATCTCACTAAGAAAGGTGAAAAGGGAACATCCCTTGGGTGGAGTTGTCAGGAAATCTAGAGGAAAGGCTTTGGGATAGCTTGCCAAAGTGTCATTAGGGTTTTGAAGAGGATTCAAAATCCTCCCCAGGAATAGTGCCAAAATGTTTTCACACGAGTTGTAGGTTGGGAAAATCCAAACCAAACCACCAAGTGGCAATAACTTAAGGGACACTATACCTAATGTCACCTTGATATAGGTCCCACACTTCAAGGGTAACTAGGTCACTCTAGGGAGGCGATCTTGGTGAACCTAGGGGGAAAGGGGTGTGAAAATGAAGATGGAAAGAGTGAAGCCCCTACAAGTCAATATTCTATATGGAAATGGAAGGTTGATAATGAGTCTTAGATTTTCGTGAGGTTGCCAAATATTTGTATGAATTGCCGAGAAATTAGTACCTGCCCGAGACACAATGAAAACCATCATGCAGTATAATATGTTAGTTGGATCAAAAAGTTAGGCTCGTTGTCCCTAATTTGCAGTAATAGATAACAATATATATCAGTGAAGAAACAAGTATTAGAGTTTCTAACAAGTTGTTAAAAGTCCAATGAAATGTGCTTAAAACAAAGTAGATAAACACTAGAGAATTTCACGATCTATAGCATGAGACTTTAGCAATGAGTTATGGTTGTAATAAAAGATATACGAGAAGTATTTTTCAGCCTTATGGTTGTAGGAATTTTTTTTTGAAAACAATGAATCTAACCACCAAAATCCACAAAGAATCCACCCAAAATTTATACTAAACCAAGTAGAATAAAGTGGCAAACTCTTAGCAACTTTTGGCGGTGAAAATACAAGTTATGAATGACTTTAGGTTAGGGTTATATAGTGAAATTACCATCCTTATGGCTGTAGAAAACCAAGACTTATTTCAGAAAACCTATCCAATCAAATCAACACTTAGATAGCTCAATAAGTGTGCCTAGGTTAGTAGAAGGTTAGGGCTAGTCTAGGGTTAGTTACCTAGGATTAGTGCAACCCTAGTAGTTGTAAGTTAGTTTTACTATAGTAGTAATAAATTGTGGTTGAAAGGAGATGCCTCAATGAGGCAAGGTAGCTCAAGGATAGGGGAACAAACCTCAAGTGAGAGAAAACCAAAAGATTGAAATTTCACGTTTACCAATGCAATCATTTATGTCTCCAATGCAACAATTACTGCCTTTAGTTATGGATTAATGGGGTCTTAGATAAAGAGATAAGGATACTATATCCTTGGGGGTATAAATCCTCTTATTCAACAAGGCAATTAACCTAGTTAAGGCTTGAAATTAAGGGGTGTATATCCTTATAATTCCTTAACCAAAAAAATTGCAAATAATTTTCGAAGCTTAACAATTATGGTGGAAACTAGGATAGGGGTGTATGTGATTATACTCCCTATATAGCCTTAGCCAAAAAAACCTTAACTTGAATTACCAATGATAATAACAAAGTGAAGAACCATACAAATCCAAGAAAATTCTTTAACATGCCAATGTAAACAACCACAATAAGATAGAAGTGACCTCCACAAGATAGTGCATCATCAACATCACCACCATAACCAAAGAAACCATTCCATAACACAAGAGACAAGAAGAAATCCAAAGGTACGAAAATTTAAGTCATGTACTTCTCACAATGGGAGAGTTATGTTAAAATGAGATTATATGATGTCTTATTTATACAAAATGTCACTACGATAGTTTCTCCACATAAATTAGGGTAAAACACAATACTAGGGGTCAACAACCCTAATATTTCCCCTTTACAAAGATAATAATTAAAAAATTCACTTTAATTTCACTTTTGCACAAAGAAAACCCTAAAATGAAGGTGACATCTCCCTTTTAGGGGATGTTTTGCCTCTTTGACCAAGTCATTGGAGTTGTATTAGCATGGTTAGGCCTCTAAATGCCACTAGTCAACAATCCACATCCTATTCTTCATGATCAAAACCTTCTTTCATGAAGCAATCCACTCATCCATGTCTCACCACCAAAACCTATCCCCCAAGGATGGCGTCAAGCCTTAAAAGGTGACATTTTTCCTCTCCTAGGAAAATCATTTGGCATGTGAGGGTTGGGATAGGTCTTCCACATCATCTTCTAGGTCTCCAGAACTTTGTCTCTTTGATCCGACATGTGGACCCATGACATCCAACCTGTGGGTTTGTAGCCCTAAGGAAGCCCAAGGTAGGCTTGTGCTTCCAAAACTGTCTACCAACTAGGTCTTGCAAATACAAGTAAGCATTCCCTCCAAGGATCTCAAGTCATAGCATCATGATAAGTAAATCAAATCAATAAATGAGCCAGCTGAGCATGTGCATCAAATATTAACCTATCAAACAATTAATCACTCAAATACATTATGTGACTTTCCAAGCTTAGATATGAGAGGGATGACGAGGTGTCCTATTGGGTAGATCTTGCCCTAGGTCAAGGAGTGTTTCCAAGAGATCCCTCTCTAAGCGATGTAAATTGGGTGAAGTGGTTAAGGGTAAAGACTCAATGGTCATAGGTTTCATGACATACAAGGGGTCTTAGTGTCTCACTCATGGGTTACTTTGTAGAGGGCGTGTGGCACCTTTGTTTGCAATGCAATTTTTCCAAGCCCACAGTTTTACCATTCTTTGTTTCTTTCAAATTTTAGGGACAAGTTGAAGGCCACTATCTTGGAATGATGTCCAAATAATGACAGTGTCACTCACAAATACCTAGTGGAAATGAGAAGACTGGATCATGATGAAAGCCCCTTTCTCTCAACCATACAACTGAGAGCCATTACCCTGGCTTGGTGACTTTTGAGATCAATTCATGCTTCCGAAATTTCCTTCCACTTTATTTTTTCCCGACTTATTTTTTCCATTTATTTTCCCTCCTCTGTACTTTCCTTTTATTTCCCTTTTCCTTTATTCCCTTCTTTTATCCCTTTCTATTTACCATACTTAGTCATATTTCAAAAATCGATGAATTCACGAGTATGGCGGGCCTTCATCCCCCATCCATTTTCCTATGTCACTAGTTCGACTGACCACCCTACTGTATTATACTTATCCTTTTTTTCAAAATCTTCGTGGGTTGGTGGAGTTGAGCTTTCATCTTCCAAATTCTGCGATCTCCACTTTGCACTCAAAATTTTGTGATCCTCATTTTAACCAATCAGACTTGCTGCGGGTATTGATTCCCTAAAATATTTTTATTTATCCTGCATGCAAGTTCGACTGACCACTTTTCTACACTTTAAATTATTTTTGACCATCCATAACCGCAGGTTGGCGGGTTCGTGAAAAAACTTCATATTCAAAACTACTCTTGTATGTCCCTGCCATTCTCGTGCTTTTTCCAACATGCATTGAATGTTGTTTAATGCTAACAACTAATTGTGCATGCTTCAAAGTGATTGTCATTAAATGAAAAATACTCTAGGAGATTATTCATTAAATTGCATTAATTCTCCATTTTCCAAAGGACCATATTATTTTCATCTCTCCGAAAAGATTTATTTCAAGTTATTATTCAACTGAAAAATACTCATGTCAACCTAATGGCAACAACAACTAGACAACACTTATGTTGAGATACTTTGAATATTTTTGGTCGTGAAGATCATAAATTTCAGTTGTCCAGAGCATATTCATATTATTCATCTCCTCCTGCACAAAAATACGTAATCTAGGCATCCGGAATTGCTCGCGCAGGGTGTGTTCCTGGGGTATTTGACTGCAAAGAACTTGTTGCATGGTGCGTTGAGAAGTACGTGTTGAGCCAAAGAATTATACAACTCCGAGATCATTCCCCCATTTCCTTTCACCACAATTTTTTCGCAAGATGTTGAAGCTTCCAGAGACAACACTTACCTTCATAGGAGAAGACTACAAAGATTTTTTGAAGAAACATAAATAAAATTGATGAGTTTGCAAGCCATTTCAATAACGTTAGCCTAAAATATGTTGAAAATATCAAGGGATTTGATCCTAAAAAAATATTTGTGGAACACATGCTTTCGGTAGGATTCAATAACTCGTTCATTCATACTACCTTGAATGAAGAAGAAGAATAAGGTAACAACCAAAGTACTCATGTACATGATACTGGTGACCTTGAAACATAATTAAGCACTAACGAGTTGTATAAGCAAAAGGGAAAAGGTCCCAGTGAAAGGAGCGCCCAGGCTCCAGTTGTTACTCTCAAAACTACCACATCCTGTAGCAATGCTCCAATGGCTCACCCAAATAGAAATATTGCCAACATTAGTTCAAGTTGTGAAAGAGAGAAGAAATCCTCCCCACCCCCCCTGGGAAAATTGAGAATTTGCATAAATTGCTTGTAAGAAAGAAAAGGAAAAATTTAATACAAGAGGAAGAGGACGGCCTCATAGAAAATGACATCCAAAGATTTTCTCTGGATGACATGGAGCTCGAGTTGGATATTGAGAAAATATTTCCTGTGATGGAACAACCAGAAATTGTAACTCAAAAAATGGTTTTATTGGAAGTTGTTGCAAATGAGATTTTTAGGGAAGAGGAATCCTTCACTTTTCAAAGTGTTATTTTTTATAAGGAGTCTAAAAAATTGATTATGGAAAGAGGTGATCAGAAAAATAAAAAAGTAAAATCTCACTCAGAGGTTGACCTGAAAGACATGTGCCTATCCCAAATCTCTAAAATTCACAAGACAACCAGTGATGCTCTTGAAAATTCCATTGACAGGTTGGAAGATGGAAATTCCAAGCTAAAAGAATGGATCAAAAAGTTGGAGAATGCCTTAATGCCTCCTCCAATCTTGGAAAATCCTTTGTCAATGATCAAGCCAACAACACCAACCATTAAGTTGAAAGGATCTTCAATCCTACTCATAGCGGTCAGGATTTATGTACAAAAAAATATTAAGAAGATAATGTCACTAATAACAGAAGCATGAGAGGTTTCAAAAAACATTGTTTCTTTTGGCTCAAGGGCACACACTTTCCATAAATATCTGCAAGCTGAGATAAAAAACAGAGAAGGTTTCTACATTGATTTTGTATTACCATTTGGAATTAAAGTCTCAAACATAATGAAATTGATAAGAAGAGAGGATGCTCTGCCTTCCCCAAGTCGAATGAAATAGTTAAATGCTTACTGGAAGGAAAAGATTAAAAATTTGAGTAACATTGTTCAAGCATGCAGCGAAGCCATCCTGAAAAGAGAAGAAATGTTCAAGAGACTCACGAAGATAGATCTAGAAGGAGGTACTAATGAGGTACAAGACCCTAAATTAATTCTCAACTAAAATTTTATAACAAAGCAACAATTTGACAAACAAGTTGCGATATTCAAAGGGTTATCAGTTGAAAATTTTTATGGCATACTCAAATATAATGAAGATGAAATAGACAATTGGCTAGTTGATTATTCCGTGAAAAATCAAGATATTGAGGAAGCAGTACATGGTATTTATCTTGACTTAAGAGACTTGGAAGGTGATTTATTCAACATTAAAATACGGCATGAAATAAATGTCGCACCAATGAAAAGTTATATTGAAAATTGGTTCGGAAAGGCAATTGACAAATTAACCAAAGAAAGGCAAGAAACAGTTGAGACGGTTCCTATGACCATCAACGAAGATAATAAAAGGACAGCAGCAAGAAAGTGAAAAGACACAAGAGACCATCATAGTAAGTTCATGATGATCATAACTTTATTTCTTTATCAGGTTTTCATCCAATTACTCTGCTTCTTTAACTAGAAAGGTTTAACCAAAATCTGATAACTTCTCTCTGTCTTCTTTCTAGGTCTTGCTACAATCCTCCTTCTACAACTTACTTCTTGTTCATATTTTCTTTATGGTTCATGGGAGCCCCAATCCCATTCCTAAGGAAACATGCATTTAAATTTCAAGGCTTTGTAACAAACTATATATTTTTCAGAAATCCCAAGAGAACTATTTTGGGATCAATTTTGACTGTACTTTGTAACTCTTAGTTTTGAGTATAAAGTATTTGATATTGATCTATCATTATATTTATTTGATCTCCCCATCTTTTTACTCTATTAAATTTATCTTATGCATTCAAACCATCTTCTTTTATTTTATGTGATTGTTAAGAACCAAATACCCAAATACAAAATATCACAATAGATCCAAAGATATCTGAATACAATCACAACACAAGATATATGAAACCATATATAAAACCACAATTTTATTATATCAAACCCTTGAGGTAGGGAAACACCGTATAATGGATCCTATTATAGAAGGGATCCTCTTCTATTCACTTGCCTCTTCGAGGGGGCAACCTCTCAATGAGCTTCAGCTCCAAATACAATAATTCACTTCATGTCTCATTACATTGCTTGAACCCATTTATATAGTGCTACCATAACCTAAGAACATTCTAGAGGAGGAATATTCTACAAGTAGAACATTCTAAGAATTCCTCTTACATTTATTATATCTAATTACCCATTTATTATATCTAACTACCATAGTGGGCCTTATTTAATAATATAGTGGATCTAGTCCACCTTACATTGAATGACCTCCACTATTATCACTATGGGCCCTCTGGGCCCCCCCACTACCTCTCTAGCTAGCTTACATTCCATCCCTGTTATGAAAGCGTTGTCCTCAATGCTTGATGTACAACCATATACCAAGGTCCTATGGATAATTGTGGACCATAATGTTGAAGAAGACTGAAGAACCAAGGTTCCATGTAGAAAGGAAATCCACCATGCTAAAGTAGTCCAACCACCATTGTAAGCCTGGGTCTCATGTCCAAATGCTCATGTGAACTCCTCGTAGAAGATTTTGGAACCCAATAACCAACTAATAAATGGTGGACTATTTTAGATATAATAAATGTAGGAGAAGATTCCTCCTCCAATAATTACAATAATTCTAAGAATTTCTCCTACATTTATTATATCTAATTACCCATTTATTATATCTAACTACCATAGTGGACCTTATTTAATAATATAGTGGACCTAGTCCACCTTACATTGAATGACCTCCACTATTATCACTATGGGACCTCTGGGCCCCCCCACTACCTCTCTAGCTACCTTACATTACAATATATGGATAAGAACCTGAATAAATCTACAAATATAATCACCACAAATACTGAATACATAATAGATCCACAAAGCAATATAGAAGAAACCACACTTTATTATTATCAAACCCTTGAGGTAGGGCAACACCATACAATGGATCCTATTATAGAAGGGATCCTCTCCTGTTCACTTACCTCTTCGAGGGGGCATCCTTTTAATGAGCATCATCTCCAAATACAATACTTATTTTCATGTCTCATTACATTGCTTGAACCCCTTTATATA
>JASDQU010736925.1:156174-169599 GCA_032191745.1 Picea mariana | reverse complement strand
TGCCTTTGATCAATGGTAGATCCATAAGCTTGAACATGATGAGTCATGATGGAGTTTCAACTAATAGACACCCTTTGTTTGATGGAGAAAACTTTTCCTTATGGAAAATAAGGATGAGAACACATTTAACGTCATTGGGTGTTGATGTTTGGGATGTCGTTGCAACAAGATATGTGAAGCATGTAGTCTTGGCCTCAAAACATGATAATTTGGAGTTTAGATTTAATGCGAATGAAATGAATTCCATCCTCAGTTGACTTTCTGAAGCCAAGTTTGTCAAAGTCATGCACTGTGATTCAACAAAAGTTATGTGGGACAAGTTGATAAGCAATTATGAAGGTGATGAAAAAGTGAAAGACGCAAAACTTCAGACTCACAGAATGAAGTTTGAGCAGTTAAATATGGATGAAGATGAAACTATCAGTAAGTAATTTTTATGTATAGAAGGACTTGTCAACATTATGAAAGGGCTAGATGAAACGATAGTTGATTCTTTTCTAATCCATAAAATATTAAGATCTCTTCCTGATAGATTCAATCTAAAATTTACTGCAATAGAAGAACTGAATGATCTTAAGACTTTGTCTATTGATCAACTCCTAGGAACTTTAACTTCTTATGAAATGAGGATTATTAAAGATAAATATACCACTAGAGAAGCATCTTTTAAAGCAGAGAAAAACACAGACTTCGATATAGATGAGATTGAAGCAAATTTTGTGAGAAGACTGATGAAAGGATCAGGCAAATACAAAGGTAAGTTGTCCTTCAAATGTTTCAATTGTGGTAATATAGGTCATTTTTAAAACAAATTTCCCCACAATAAGAAGGACTAGAACTCTGAAGGTGAAGAGAAGTACAAATGAAAAATATTTGATAAAAAGAAAAGTTTACATGTAAACAATGATGCCTCTTCAGAAGACACTGATAGTGACTCTTCATGTGAAGATAAGGCAAATGAATTCATGCTTATGGCCAAAGAGGATTATGATAATGAAAGCACAAGAAGTGATGCTAATAATGAAAAAGTCACAGTTGACTTGGAAGGAGAGTTGATCAATGCCTTGGAAGAGATTAACAGACTCAGACTTAAGAAGAGAAAGAAAAAACAATTGTTGATACAGTTCAAGAAAGGCAGTAAAAAACATGATGAATACTTTTCCCTACTAAAAGTGGAATTAGAAGAGGTAAAGAAAATAGAGGACATTATGAAACAATAGTTATCATAGAAGAAGGCAAGATGTGAAGCTTTGGAAGAAGAAGTAGTGAAAAATAAGAAAGAGTTGGAGAAGTTTCAAGCCTTGTATCATTAGAATATGTCAAGTATCAAAGCCTCAGAAGGATTAGCCACCATTCTGAATCAAAAAAGAAATCCAAAGTTGAAAATTGGTCTCGATTATGAAGAAGGATCAAGTAGTGGTAAACCAATCAACAAAGACTTCATCAAGTTTGTCAAATCTACAACCAATGATGACAACAAACCTACAGAAAAAAAGGAAGATAATCATCCGCCCAGGAGGAGTAAAGAAAAAGGTGCCAGAATTGAATCTGTAGAACAAAGAAATAATACACTCCCTGCTCAAGGAAATCATCAGCATGGAAGAAATCGACCTGCTCAAAGAAGACAACCATTTTCAAGGTACACATATTTTTTCTATGGATACTATTTCTATTGTTCTAACTTTGGCCACAAAGATGTAAATTGTTCCTTAAGATTTAGACATGAGCAATTAATATTTCCAAGGAATAAATATCTGCCACAACAAAGAATGAGATAGCCAAGTAACAAACCATCACAGATTGCAAATTGTCAAATTAAGTTTAAAGACAGGCAACTAAGGAGGTCAATAAATAATAAACAGTCAATGAGTAGACAACCTTGCAACAATCATTTTGACCTATTGAACAATGAGCTTGAATGCTACAAATGTCATAACTTTGGCCACAAAGCTACAAACTGCCACCTGAAGAATTACAAAGAAAATCCAAGGATAAAGCTCTTAGCTAGAAACGCCATCACATGGAAAAGAAAAGATAGTGAAAAATGTGGTCTAGTACTTTCAACTCAACAACAAAAGGATTCCTGGAATATAGATAGTGGATGTTCCAAGCACATGAATGGAGAAAAGGATAAGCTTCTGCCTACAAGCAAAAGCAAAACAAGAAATGTGATCTTTGAAAATGATGAACCAGGTAAAGTCAAGGATAAAGGGAAGGTGATTTTGAGCAATGGCAAAGGAAATTCCCAGGATGTTCCTCTTGTGGATGGTCTGAAACATAATTTTCTCAGTACAAGTCAAAAGTGTGACAGAAACAATGAAGAGGTGTTTAAGTCCAAAGAGTGTAAGGTAAATGTAAACTCAGGACAAGTGGTGGCTAAAGGCATCAGGACAAATAATGTCATTGATATTGAATCCTCCCATGCAAGTAAAGAAGAAGGCTCAGATACAACAAAAGAATGTTCTATTAACATTTATCCCATTGAAGAAGTAGAAGAAGAATCATGTCATAAGTCGGAAGAAAAAGTTTTGAAGGTTGAGAAGTCAAACACCCAAATCAAGTTCTTGAACAACTCCATGACCCTGGATAAGATCTTGAATAGTCAGAGATCACCAAATGAAAAATATGATATTGGATACAACAAGGTAGAAATCAGTGCTCCTAAGAAACTTGATACAGGTCCATCATTTGTAAAAAGGAAAAGAAGGTATGCGAGTGTTTGTAGTGTTTTTCTCTTGTGATGAATATGGTCATAAAAGCCTTGGGTTTTAAGAATCATGGAAGAAAAATGAATTTGCAGTAATAGAGATCGATGAGAATCAATGGACAGATCCAAGGTTTGTTTGAGAAGTACGAACTACAATTACGCAGTGTTCCAGTAGGACAGAAACATCCACAACAACAACATTCTGACGTACAAAATGATATACATGACATCCTGTACAGATAACAAGAGGAGAGACTCTGTCAGGGAAAGCTAATATTTTAGAAACAAAGGGGGAGAACAATTAGAAGAAGAGAGAGAAAAGTGATAGGAGGAGTCATTCAGTTATGACAAGAAATGGTTGATGAAGGAGTCCCAGTAAGAGAGGTGAGCAATATTGAGTATTCTACAGAGGATACAACAAAAGTTGATGGTGAACAGGTCCAAGAATCAGAAGGAGAAGACTCTAGTTTTAGATACAAATAGTCTATAGGACTCAAATAAGAGAGTCCATCCTATCACGAGGAGTATATGTTGGTTGAATATCTGATACCTCCGACAAATACTGCAATAGCTCAAGGGGAGCATGTTTACTTTGACATTGATGTCAAAGGGGGAAAAAAGGAGTGGGCACAACCATTCAGGGCTGCCATCAATGCCAAAGGGGGATATTGTTGGCATGTTTATAGGTAGAGCATGTTTTCCATTGATGAAAAGAACAACAATGATGATGGTATGGTTAAAGGCAAGCACAATAGTGATGTTGGCAGGTTTACAGCTAGGAGTGCACTTGTCATTGATGGAAAGAACAGTGATGGAAAACAGGCAAGCAAGGAAGAACAACAATAGAGATGGTAGGACATGGTTCATAAGTCCAGACAGGAGGAGCATGCATATGGAGAATAGATCTCAGGCGTTAGATCTGAGCGTGAAGACTGATTGTCGTTGAATCCAGGAGAATGTGCATGACCTTTAAGTGCAAGGTGAAGTAGGCTTACAAAGTCTCGAAAGTAGGAGGATCATCCATCATCAAGGACACGTGGCAGCAGATGAGAAGTATTGCAGAATCAAAAATCGGGAGAATGGAGGTGAGTAGTCCTCCAACTTCATGAAACGTGAAGTCGCGATAAGATCTGGGCCATCAGATCTAGAGAAAATACGAAGGACTAGCAACTGTTAGATCTAGCGAAGCTGCAAGGAGTATAAACCCAGGAGTCATTCAACACTCCAAAGCTGTGAAGGAATCCTGGTCATCCATTTAGGTAGGACACATGGCTAAAGATCACCATTTCGCTAACTGAAAGGTCAGAGGAAGGAGGTGCTCTAATATCTTGAATTTGTGATATGTGAAATTGCGATATGATCTGAGCCATTGGATCAAGGACTAATATGGGCCGTCAGATCCAGGAGGTGAATGTGGCAGACCATGTCAGTAAGGATAGGTGGCAGCCTACATCAGTAAGGAAAAGTGGTGCAATCATACAAGGACAAGTGTCAAGTTGATTCGACAATTCAGGCCACTCGAAATCACAATTTTGAGTGACACATGGCAGTCACTCAGGTCACGACACATCATCGAGTGATGTCATTCTGGGACTTTATTTTCTGGGGTTTTCGCTTCATCACTTCCCCAAAGTCTCGAAGGCTAAAGTCCTGGGGCAAAGGATAGTAATTAGATCAATGAGAAATCTCGACCGTTGATCTGATATGGATCCATTTCGACGTTTTTACAGATCCGGAATTCCAGAGGAAGGAGTTGTTGGAACTCACGATATGGAAGGTCAGGAAATGATCCTCACCTTTGGATCTAGAGGACATGTGGTGAGAGATTGAGATTTCACTGACTCGCAAATCAGGAAAGTCAAAGGCAGTGTTCAGAGAACTCGCGATATGTGAGGTCACGACATGATCATAGTCGTTGGATCACAGAATGTTGTGGATCGTTGATCTAGAGAGCGAAGTGCTCGGTTGATTGGTGAGTGTTCATAACTCATGGTCACATCATCGGGAGTTAGAGGGAGGAGCTAGAGAAACCAAGCTCCATTTTGGGTACTGGAATTTGGAGGAGTCAAGGGACTCACGGGAGAATCCCTGAAACGTGAAATTGCGAAATGCAGTTTCGAGTTAAGCTATTGTCACTACTAATGGTCATGTGAAAGGAAGGAGATAGCGTAGCTAGGCTCCATTTCGAGTATTGGAAGTTGGAGGAGTCAAGGGGCTGAAGAGAGAATCCCCTAAAAATGAAATTGCGAAATGCAGTTTCAAGTTAAGCTGTGGTCAATGTCGGTGGTCACGTAAGGGGAAGGAGTTACCACATTTCTAAGCTCCATTTCGGAGATTGCAAGTTGGGATATACGAGGCAACTCATAGCAGGAGTTCATGATATGCAAAATCGTGACGCGCCCTTCTTGCTTGGCCCTTGGTCATAGCCAAGGTCACATCGCCAAAGGATTAAGGGAGGAGCTAGCACGTCGTTGTGCTCCACATTGAAGATCGTTGAGATTGCCAAGTTCCCTATTGAATAAGCGCTTGGTCACAGCTAGTGGTCACTTGGAGAGGTATATTGTGCATGGTGCTAGTTCACATGGGTATAGTTCACGATGAACCGTTGATCTCTGGTTTCTCCTTCTAGCAAGATCTCAACCGTTCAAAGTCTCCAACAGCCAAAGAAGCCATTCTTGACTATCTGTAACTGCTAGAATGAAGTGATGGTGTCTGCTAGAGAATTCAAGGAGCTGTAGAGTGATCTCTAGAGGAGATGAAGAGTCTTGAGGAATCTTCCAGTGGAATGAAAACTGTTCAAAGAGACAATTGACAAATAGAAAGTTTTTGAAGTCTGTAATTGAAACAGAGAGGATAAGCTCAACCATGACAGAGAAGACAAAGAGTCTCGACTACCAGAGAAGCTAAGGAATCTTAGCATAATGCCCACTAATGATGATGAGATTTGGTAATGCCAGAGAAGACAAAGAGTCTCGACTGCCAAAGAGGCTAAGGAACCTCAACATAATGGCCATGGATGAAGAGAAGACTTAACGTAACTGCCAGAGGGATGAAGAGTTAGTTCTATGATCTGGCAAAGGAATTAGCATTATAAATATATGTAGAACAGAGAAGTGAAGGTTGCTTCTGTGGAGAGTAATTTCACATTGGAAATAGCCTGTTGTGGGTAGGAGCTGAAACACAAAGAAGAGGCGTAACGCATAGACTGGAAAGAAGACACGGAGCATAAAGCATAGAAGATTCAAGGAACATAGAAGTGTATTAGAGGTAGTGAAAGAGAAAGCCGAGGTGTGCATGCAGAGACAGAGAAGAAGATCAAAAATCTCAAGAGGATGCAAGCACGAAGACACTGATGCAGGCAGAGCAGGGTAGTGTAGTAGAACAGTGATGAGACTAGTAAACCATTAATGAACATTAGATCACTGTAATAAGTTTTAGTAGAAAAGATTTATAATAAGGGGTGTAGGGAGGTGGTAGGGGGGACTATTGTCCTTAGAGGTTCAAGTGGGTGCTTGAACACAGGGAGTTGTAGCTTCCATCTGGTTGCAGCCTGAAAAACCAGGGTGGTGCAAGAGAGAACTATTGTTCTCTATTATATAGGTTGGTGCCTATGTGACTGGAAGTTGGTGCTTCCATCCAGTTGGTGTTGGAACACTTAGGGAGTTGTTGCTTCCTTCTAGTAGGTGCTAGAGAATCCAGAGAGTTGGTGCTCTCAGCAAGTTGCAACTTGCAAAACAGAGGTGGTAGCCTCACAATGAGTTGGAGTTCATAAGTATGATAATGTAAAGAATGTAAAGATTACTTATCATATCAAGAAGAAGAGGTTTTTACCCTTCATGGGTTTCCTCAAGAAAATCAGTGTCTCTGTGTATTCTGTGTGATTGATCATTGTATATCTATGCATGTTAAGTTATTCGCAACACATTAAATAATAATCTAGAAAGAATAAAGAATCACAGGAAACGTTTTCAAGCTTATATATATATATATATAACTGATTCACACCCCTACCCCCCTCTCAGCTATATTTCCAACAAATATTGCTTGGGAGCACATGGCTTTTCCACACATATAAATTAGACCAGGTTACTTGACCTACAGGATTGGCCATCAAATTTATACCCTACTATTTTCAAATCCAAGATTAATTAAATATGATTAAATGCTTTAAACTTCATACTCAAAATTTTGATTCGCTATCTCCAGGCCTAGAATTTCAAATTTAACCCGACTGTCAAGTGAAAATTTGATGAAAACCATTTGTTTTTCATGCCTATCATTCTACATTTCATGCAGATTCATAAGTGTCAATTTAAAAAAAAAGGATCCAATTAAAGACTTAATCTCCTAGCCAACTTCCAGTTATATGTATCTTCCAATTCTATTTGTCTATTCACTGCCTATTCTCTATGCAAAAGAGAGTGTTCCCCATTCCCAAGCAAGAACCCATTCCTTAATTAAACACCCCCCGACCCTATCAAAACAAATATATAGTTGTTTTTTGGAGGTGAGTTATCAAATGCAAACTCATGAGAGTCCATAGTGACTCACACATTGTCATTAATCATGATACAATGATGCTTGCAGTTTTTTTGGTGTGAAATATTTTATATTTATAAAATTGAGAGTACAACACTTGTTACTTTACTGTTTTGGATAGATTTTCAAAGCATCAATTTCAGTTAAATATTGATAGGTAGGGAAGGGAAAAGGGACGAGCTAGTTATAGTGAACAAAATGATCCTGATACATATAAAAAAACAATGAATTTGATTACTTGAAACTACAAATCTACAAAATTTGTGAGGAGCTAAATGACTATTCCATACAATCCATGATTCTAACTTACTCAATTCAAATTTCCAAATTCCAAACTTACCTATCGTTTGCCATCAAAGTGACTGGACCATACTGGAGCATACCCAAGTGTAAATAAAACTCTTGGAAGTTAATGGAACGGAGTAGAGACCCATCGAAGGAGAGCATAACTAAACCCTTCATGCGCCCATTCACTGGGTTCCTTCCTTTCTTGTCTGGCCGTGACTCGCTACTGCTCAAATGTTTGTATAATGAGTGAGGTGATTCGCTACCGCTTGGAGAGAACAAATTTATAAGTTCTATCCCCGCGTGTTTTAAGCCCACATTTTCTACCATCGATCCATCATTCTTGAGCTATGACTATAGGAAACAACATATCCTAGGCAGCGATGCCTACCCTCGTCACCTCCCTCTAATCACCTTTTCACATGTTGAGGGACTTGGACATCCCATAGACAATATGGGACATTAATACCAGTAGACCCTGTGACATGTAGAAGATCCTACCAAGTGAGCGGGATAGGATATGATGATACCACATTGAACCATAATTGAAATCCAAATAATCTGGTGTGGGAAAAGTTACAATTACTATCATTTATTTGTTAATTTGTTTGAAATCTAAATAAGTTATGAGTGTGGGAAAAGTTACAATTAGTGTCATTTATTTATTACTTCATTTATTATTTATTGGCTCATGATTTTACAAATGGTATTAGAGCCATGAAGCCATTTTCAAGTCGCAATGATAACAGACCATTCACTATGTTATGTTTATTTTAGCACTATTGTGTGATAAAGTGTGTTAATAAAGAATCCAGAGCTGTATCAAGAGTCTCGGGCCTTTGAAATATAAGGTTTCCACTCTTGCGACTCACTTTGAAGCCGTATCAGAACTCTCGGGCCTTTGAAAGACAAGGTTTCCACTTCTGCAACTTCTTGACAGAGTTACTAGTTTCTGCCTGAGCAGTCGGCCAAGAGCCTATCTGAAATCTTCTATCTTCGGAACAGAAGACTAATATTAAATTCCCTACTTTTCTGTGCAGTTATAGTAATCTCTCCTAAATAGCAAATGGATTCTTCTTCAATCTGTTTTAGATCTATACAAAATTGTGTAGAAAGTTCTGCATCAACTTCTGAGTCTCAGCTATGTTTAATGATTCATTATATGCCTACTATAGAGACTCTAGATCCAAGATTACAAGATATTTATAAAGGAATGAGGCCTCCTGGAACACCTAAATATGGGTTGGGATACATTGAATAGTGTGATCAGGTTATTCCTGATTGCAGATTTTCAATCCCTTTACCTGAAAACATGCAAAGGCCTACTGTAGATGAAATACACAAATTTCATTCTATTATAAAAGGGTGTTAGAGGGGATCCATTGAAGAATCTTGGATCAAAAGACTGCTAAACTGGGATTTGTTTACAAACCCTAAAACAAATGACTTCAATATTTCTACACCAGATGAAGAAAAAGCAAAATTGTCAAACCTTTGGTAGACATATATGTCAGAAAATAATACTTGGATTTCCTTCCATGAATGGAGGAAACTAAATCAGAAAATTGAAGTCCAGATGATGGGAGAGAGTTCTGAAACTCTTCCAAAACATAAATGGAAAAGTATTGAAGGTCAGACAGTGCAATCAAATTCTACTTTTCCTCCTTTCAAGAGCATTGTCCTTGAAGATAATAATAGACAAGTAAAAGTATTTCCTTTACTACTTTCTGAAGAAGCTATTCAGCTTTTTGGGATTGGTAAAAGAGTCCAGTCAGTCTTCGAACAAATAAACTGGACTAATACTGCTTTGAGTGGTATGGACACTCATACATTTATGACAAATGATTATGCCAGAAAAGGACAGATTATAGATCTTCAAGTCTCTACAAACACTATAGTCCATTCTGTCAATCAAATACAAGATAAAGTCATAGATGTCAAAGATAAATTGGACTCCACTCTATTTGAAATATCTTCTAAATCTAGAGAGTCCTTAAGAAACCATGAAGAGTTAATGGAAGGACTAGGAGAATCTTTCTCAAAAATGGGAAAGTCATTATCTGAAAGAAAGTAAAAGGATAATGTACCTGACAAACCTATCCCTGATCCCTTCATCCTTCCAAACCATCCTATATCAATTTTGTCTCTTGTATATCAGCCTAAAGAGACAAAAATTACAGAGAAATGTCCTCATCACTTTCCTCGAGAAAAAGATGATCCAGAATCCTCCTCAAAAGAACATGTATCACTAGTATCCATCCAAAAACCTGCCTATGAAAATATCCCTCACCATACAAGCATACCTCCAGCACTAGATTTAGTGGGTAAAGGGAAACTACCAGAAAGTCAAACATTTGCTGAGGATTGGTTCCAAGAATGGAACATTGACAATCTGTCTATTGAATAGATTAGACAGATGATTGATCGAATGCATGTTTCATACAAGATCATGTGTATGAAAGGAAAATCAGAAGTTGAAGCATGCAAGTCAATCATCCAGTGCTTTACAAGCACTTTAAGCAAATGGTGGGAAGTAATTTCTTCTCTAATTATGATTGCCAAGATGGAGATAGAAGTCCTGAGAGACAAACAAGGAGACATTGTTTATCACATTGATGGGACTCCTCATAACAACATGATAGGAGCCCTAACTACTGCAATTCTTGAACATTGGTGTGGTACTGAATCTGAATTAGCAGATAAGCATGAGTTAATCTTGATGAATATGAAATGCAAAAATATGTCTGAATATGAAGAATTTCATAAGGATTGGACTCAAAGAATTTTTTAAGTTCAGGATAGTCATAATCTCCTTTGGAAACAAGTTTACTTGCCAGCCATACCTAGTAAATTTGTTGAGTATTTAAAGATGCAGAAAGTCTTCAAACTTCCTTATGAAATGTACACATGGGGAGAGAGTTATTCTCTCATTACTAAAGCCTTAATTGGGTTGCGTGTAAATATGAAAGTTCACAACTCAGTATATAAGCTATCTCATTTGCCTGATAAAAAATCCATCTATGAAATGTATGGTCTATATATTACAAACCCTGTAAGGAAGAAAAGAAAAAAGAAAAAATAATTCAAAGAAAAGAAAAAAGAGAAATACAAATACAGGTACAGACCCAGAACACATTACTATGAGCCTGAGGATGTCAAATTAAAATCTCATTCCCACCAGGCTAAGCAACAAGTACAATGTTGTATCTGTGGAAAACCTGGACACATTGCATATAACTGTCCAGAGAACAAAGCTTCCAGAATGTCAAAAGGAAAATATTCTAAGCAGAAAGCCAAAGAAGCCTAGGCTAGTAATCAAATAGCCTTCATATTACAATGTAATAGATGTGGGGCAAATGATCATGAAACAAACCATTGCCCACACCATCCTTTTCCAAAAAGAGAATAAGTACATATATTACAACAAGGATGTTGTTCAGAATCTACTAGCACTTCTGAATTTGATTATAGTTCAAAAGAAGAAACTCTAATGAATCATGACTCCAGTTGCAAAAATCCAAATTACTGCTCCTGCCAAGATAGTTCACAAAGTTCTGATTCTAAATAAGAACCAGCTCTAAAATAGAAAATAAAAGTCTGCATGTTTAGAACTGTTGGAGATCAAGAAGCTCAAATTTTAGCACAAATTAAAGCTCTACCAGAGGGAGATATGAAAAACTCGCTTCTTGAAACTTTTTTAAAGACAGTCAAAACAGAACAAAGGTCAAAAATTGTTGAAACGTCTAGAAGAGAACCTTTGTTTTTAGATGCTTCTTTTGATAAAAACACAAAAACATTTATCAAATATAATAAAGAAGCAAAATTGCAAAATACTTCAGTAACAGACTTGGCCAAAGAAATGATTCTTTTAAGAAAAGAAGTTATTGAATTAAAAGAAAAACTCAGAAAGCTCGGAGACGAATCTGAGTATAATTTCAAAATAGACTCTTGGGCAAGACAAGAGATCAAAGAAATCAAGGATCAATTAGATTCCAAACCACCTCCTTTAGAGGATGCACCATATGAAGATTCAAAGACAGAAGCCCATCTCCAAGGGCTAACAACAATGAAAATCTTGCCCATCAGATTCCAAAAATACCAAGTAAAGATCAAGTTAGAAATTAACTCTGAAGTTTTTTATATTAATGCACTACTAGATACAGGTTCAGATATGAATTTGGTGCACAAAGACTTGATCCCTCATAAGTACTGGTTACCTAGTAGTTATTTTTCCATTGGGCTGGGAAATATATATACTGATATGGATTTTGAAATTCCAAGAGGAATTTTATTATTTGATGAATATGCACTAGGAATGAAATTCCTAATAATAGAATTACCAGTAGATTGTATCTTAGGAACTACGTTCCTATCTGCAATTGAGCCACATGGCTCGTGCCAAAACTCCAAAGGAGAACCAGGGTATTTTATTACTCTACCAAACCTAAATGGCTATCCACCAAAGAGTAAAGTCTTGCCTTTCATATCTAAATCACATGCTCAAATTGCTTATTGTTCAAAGAGCATGGTGATAATAAATACTTGGGATGATTACAGAAATGTCCCAATCACTGAATATCTAGATGATAATACCAACTGGGAAACATACAAAGAAAATTGGATACCTCAATGGAAGTTAAGATGGTCAGAAGGAGTAGAATTTGGTCTACCAGGCTTTTCAAGAAATACTAGCATTCATGTTATTCCTCCTCAGCATATGATAGAACAGATGCATCAAGCATCTACTATTGCATCTCAACAAAAGCTAATAGAAATGGGAGACCTCACTAGAATCAGAACTGCTAACAGGAACTGGTTATGCCAACAGACCCAAACATGGAATCAAACTCCAGCTTGGAACCTTTTCCAAATTAACAGAATGAGAAATTTACAGTCTTGGCCACATCAAGATCCAAATGAAAGATTATTTGAAATAAATTACTTCCAGTATAAAGCAATGTGGGATAATGTTTGTTTATGGACTGAAAGGTATAGATATTATTTTTGCATGATGAGATTTGTTGTTCAGTTTGTCTCATTCGCTGAACCAGACTGGCTCTTAGACTGGTGGAGAAAGTTTGGTCTAAATCCAAGTTCTATACATCCAGATGTCATCGACACTGCAAGAATGTTTCTGTATCCTCAACAAAGATTCCCGGAAAATGTTCATATCTTCAAACGTCTTTCTGAAAATGACTATAAAATGTTTTTTGTTAGAGAAAGACATCCATGGGTCATCAGGACAAGGTATGTCTTACAACAATATGAAGATAGTGATGAAGATACTGAAATGTACCGTGAAATATACACTCAACATTGGGATCCATATCGCTTTCAACATTTTCATGACCAACCAATGGAATAATGGTTCAAGTATTATTTCCCGACAGATGGTGGTAGTCGATTTCATTTGATTGTTGATACCAACCTCCACAGTGTAATCTATGTCTATTCATATCTAAATGGCCGAAAGTGGTGTCATTCGGGTTTAGTGGGTTGCCGTAACCAATATCCACTTTGTAATAATAAATATCTTAGTGTAATAATGGGCATCTTAGAAACTTGGAGCACTTCTCCAACTTTTGGCGTGGTTTGACCCACATTTCCAAGGTTCCTCTATATGTGTTATCTGATATTTGTCTTCTGGTCGGGGAATCTTACCCGATTACCCCGTCAGATCTACTATTGAATCTACTTTTATTAATGGAGAATAAAGGCTTTGATTTGGTCGGAAGAATCTTGCACGATTGCTACCGCCAAATCCATAAAGCAAATTTAGTGGAAGACATGTAGGGTCCTAAGTCATGTCAAGTCTCATCATCGAAATGATTCTCTTCTCCTCAAAGTTGTATATAAGGAGATGAGGAGTCCATTCTTGAGGAAGAAACTTTTTT
>JASDQU010736925.1:136498-148112 GCA_032191745.1 Picea mariana | reverse complement strand
TGGAGAACCAAGGTCCCATGTAGAAAGGAAAGCCACCATGTTGATGTAGTCCGACCACCATTGTAAGCTAGGGTCCCATGTCCAAGTTCTCATGTGAACTCCCCGTGGAAGATTTTGGAAGCCAATAACCAACTCAAAATGATGCTCCAAATACTGACACCTGTCATGTGGATCCAAATAAGAATATCCATCCACATAGTGGAAAAGGGTCATAGCAGAATCTGGAAGGAATAATACCATTGTAGAATATGCAGGATGGACACTGGTAATAATCATTGGCTCTCGGTTTGTCACATTGATTCTCTCTACAGAAGGTGGATTAGAGTCATCAAATAAAATATGAAAATGGTTGTCATCCCAGAAATGACAACTATCCATATACCAATCATTACAATCAGCCTCAAAATCATACCAAGAATATATTTCTTGATTATATTCATCCCTGAGGCCTTCCATAAGAAATATCTCCTGCATGTTATTCAATGAATCTTGAATACTACGAAAACTATCATTGAGGTCATGTGTGAGTTTGTTTGTGAGGCCATGTACAAATGCATCCAATCTGTCATCCAATGTGTGAAACAATTGGGCTTTGAATGATTCAAGAATTTCTTTCAGGGTTTGAGAGGAAATAGCCATCTGAGTACCCTATGAACTATTTGGTTCTGCAGCCGTCACGAAAAAACCCAAAAAATAGACCCAATAAGTTTCGGCAGAAAATCACGGTTTTTTCTGTAAAAACCATAAAAAACTGTTGAAGTTAAAATGTTCATAACTTCACTTCCCGGACTCCATTTCGGCTGATTTTTTTTTAGAAATTGCATGAAATTGTGAGAGGAACTCATATCTGTAACTTGATTGGGAAAATTCGGCCTCCAACTGCTACAAAAATAAAAATAAAAAAATCGTATCGCCGTCTGTCGAAAAAAACCCTGAAAATTTACAGATTTTAAAACTTCAATATCTTGACTTTCCGGACTCCATTTCAAACGATTTTTTTTTTTAACTTGGGTGTTTTTTTGAGATGAACTCAGATATACAACCATTTTCTGCAAATTTTGAACAGAAATATAACAAAAACTTCGAGAATGTCACGACCCTCTTTTTTCTGCTAAAATAAAAAATCTGCAAAAATAAAAAATATTTGTCCACAATGTCTGCCCAAGAAAAGTTCTCTGATACCACTTGTTAAGAGACTAAGACTGAATATAAAATCACCACAACAGATATAGAAGAACAATATAGAAAACACAACTTTATTATATCAAACCCTTGAGGTAGGGCAACACCATACAATGGATCCTATTATGGAAGAGATCCTCTCCTGTTCACTTGCCTCTTCGTGGGGGCATCCTCCTATTGAGCTACCGCTCCAAATACAATATTTCTTTTCATGTCTCATTACATTGCTTGAACCCCTTTATATAGTGCTACCATCACCTAAGAACATTCTAGAGGAGGAATCTTCTTGAAGTAGAACCTTCTCAGAAGTCCTCTTACATTTATTATATCTGACTACCCATTTATTATATCTAACTACCATAGTGGGCCTTATTTAATAATATAGTGGATCTAGTCCACCTTACATTGAATGACCTCCACTATTATCACTACGGGCCCTCTGCCCCCCCCCACTACCTCTCTAGCTACCTTACATTCACTAAGAATAAACCAATTATAGTAATCTCTCATAAATAACAAATGGATTCTTCTTCAATCTGTTTTAGATCTGTACAAAAATGTGTAGAAAGTTCTGCATCTACTTTTGAGTCTCAGTTATGTTTAATGATTCATTATATGCCTACTATAGAGACTCTAGATCCAATATTACAAGATATTTATAAAGGTATGAGACCTCCTGGAACACCTAAATATGGGTTGGGATACATTGAACAGTGTGATCATGTTATTCATGATTGTAGATTTTCAAACCCTTTACCTGAAAACATGCAAAGGCCTACTGTAGATGAAATACACAAATTTCATTATGTTATAAAAGGGTGTCAGAGGGGATCCATTGAAGAAGCTTGGATCAAAAGATTGCTAAACTGGGATTTTTTTACAAACCCTGAAACAAATGACTTCAATATTTCTACACCGGATGAAGAAAAAGAAAAATTGTCGAACCTTTGGTAGACATATATGTTAGAAAATAATACTTGGATTTCCTTCTATGAATGGAGGAAACTAAATCAGAAAATTGAAGTCCAGATGATGGGAGAGAGTTCTGAAACTCTTCCAAAACATAAATTGAAAAGTATTTAAGGTCAAACTGTAGAATCAAATTCTACTTTTCCTCCTTTCAAGGGCATTGTCCTTGAAGATAATAATAGACAAGTAAAAGCAGTTCCTTTACTTCTTTCCAAAGAAGCTATTCAGCTTTCTGGGATTGATAAAAGAGTCCAGTCAGTCTCCGAACAAATAAACTGGACTAATACTGCTTTCAGGGGTATGGTCACTCATACATTTGTGACAAATGATTATGGCAGAAAAGGACAGATTATAGATCTTCAAGTCTCTACAAACACTATAGTCCATTCTGTCAATCAAATACAAGACAAAGTCACAGATGTCAAAGATAAATTGGACTCCACTCTATTTGAAATATCTTCTAAATCTAGAGAGTCCTTAAGAAACCATGAATATTTAATGGAAAGACTAGGAGAAGCTTTCTCCAAAATGGGAAAGTCATTATCTGAAATCAATCAAATGGATAATATACCTGACAAACCTATCCCTGATCCCTTCATCCTTTCAAACCATCCTATATCAATTGTGTCTCCTGTATATCAGCCTAAAGAGACAAAAATTACAGATAAATTTCCTCATCACTTTCCTCGAGAAAAATATGATCCAGAATCCTCCTCAAAATAACATGTATCACTAGTATCCATCCAAAAACCTGCCTATGAAAATATCCCTCACCATACAAGCAGACCTCCAGCACCAGATTTAGTGGGTAAAGGGAAACTACCAGAAAGTCAAACATTTGTTGAGGATTGGTTCCAAGAATGGAACATTGACAATCTGTTTATTGGATAGATTAGACAGATGATTGATCGAATGTATGTTTCATACAAGATCATGTGTATGAAAGGAAAATCAGAAGTTGAAGCATGCAAGTCAATCATCCAATGCTTTACAGGCACTTTAAGAAAATGGTGGGAAGTAATTTCTTCTCCAATTATGATTACCAAGATGGAGACAGAAGTTCTGAGAGATGAACAAGGAGACATGGTTTATCACACCGATGGGACTCCTCATAACAACATGATAGGAGCCCTAACTATTGCAATTCTTGAACATTGGTGTGGTACTGAATCTGAATTAACAGATAAGCATGAGTTAATCCTGATGAATATGAAATGCAAAAATATGTCTGAATATGAAGAATTTCATAAGGATTGGACTCAAAGAATTTTTTAAGTTCAGGATAGTCAGAATCTCCTTTGGAAACAAGTTTACTTGGCAGCCATAGCTAGTAAATTTGTTGAGTATTTAAATATGCAAGAAGTGTTCAAACTTCCTTATGAAATGTACACATGGGGAGAGATTTATTCTCTCATTACTAAAGCCTTAATTGGGTTGTGTGTAAATATGAAAGTTCACAACTCAGTATATAAGCTATCTCATTTTCCCGATAAAAAATCCATCTATGAAAAGTATGGTCTATATATTACAGAACCTGTAAGGAAGAAAAGAAAAAAGAAAAAATAATTCAAAGAAAAGAAAAAAGAGAAATACAAATATAGGTATATACCTAGAACACATTACTATGAGCCTAAGGATATCAAATTAAAATCTCATTCCCACCAGGCTAAGCAACAAGTACAATGTTGGATCTGTGGAAATCCTGGACACATTGCATATAATTGTCCAGAGAACAAAGCTTCTAGAATGTCAAAAGGCAAATATTCTGAGAAGAAAGCCAAAGAATCCCAGGCTCGTAAACAAATAGCCTTTAGATTACACTGTAATAGATGTGGGGTAAATGATCATGAAACAAACCGGTGCCCACACCATCCTTTTCCAAAAAGAGAAGAAGTACATCTATTACAACAAGGATGTTGTTCAGAATCTACTAGCACTTCTGAATTTGATTATAGTTCAGAAGAAGAAACTCTAATGAATCATGACTGCAGTTGCAAAAATCCAAATTACTGCTCCTGCCAAGATAGTTCACAAAGTTCTGAATCTGAATCAGAACTAGCTCTAAGACAGAAAATAAAAGTCTGCATGTTTAGTACTATTGGAGATCAAGAAGCTCAAATGTTAGCACAGATCAAAGCTCTACCAGATGGAGATATGAAAAACTCGCTTCTTGAAACTTTTTTAAAGACAGTTAAAACAGAACAAAGGTCAAAAATTGTTGAAACGTCTAGAAGAGAACCTTTGTTTTTAGATGCTTCTTTTGATAAAAACACAAAAACATTTATCAAATATAACAAATAAGAAAAATTGCAAAATGCTTCAATAACAGACTTAGCCAAAGAAATGATTCTTTTAAGAAAAGAAGTTACTAAATTAAAATAAAAACTCAGAAACCTAGAAGATGAATCTGAGTATAATTTCAAAATAGACTCTTGGGCAAGACAAGAGATCAGAGAAATCAGGAATCAATTAGATTCCAAACCATCTCCTTTAGAGGATGCACCATATGAAGATTCAAAGACAACAACCCATCTCCAAGGGCTAACAGCAATGAAAATCTTGCTCATCAGATTCCAAAAATACCAAGTAAAGATCAAGTTAGAAATTAACTCTGAAGTTTTTTATCTGAATGCACTACTAGATACAGGTTCAGATATGAATTTGGTGCACAAAGACTTGATCCCTCATAAGTACTGGTTACCTAGTAGTTAATCTGCCATTGGCCTAGGAAATATATCTACTGATATGGATTTTGAAATTCCCAGAGGAATTTTATTATTTGATGAATATGCACTAGGAATGAAATTCCTAATAACAGAATTACCAGTAGATTGTATCTTCGGAACTCAATTCCTATTTGCAGTTGAGCCACATGGCTCGTGCCAAAATTTCAAAGGAGAACCAGGGTATTTTATTACTCTACCAAGCTTAAATGGCTATCCACCAAAGAGAAAAATCTTGCCTTTCATATCTGAATCACATGCTCAAATTGCTTATTGTTCAAAGAGCATGGTGTTAATAAATACTGGGGATGATTACAGAAATGTCCTAGTCACTGAATATCTAGATGATAATACCAACTGGGAAACATACAAAGAAAATTGGATACCTCAATGGCAGTTAAGATGGTCAGAAGGAGTAGAATTTGGTCTACCGGGCTTTTCAAGAAATACTAGCATTCATGTTATTCCTCCTCAGCATATGATAGGACAGATGCATCAAGCATCTACTATTGCATCTCGATAGAAGTTAATAGAAATGGGAGACCTCACTAGAATCAGAACTGCTAACAGGAACCGGTTCTGCCAACAGACCCAAACATGGAATCAAACTCCAACTTGGAACTTTTTCCAAATTAACAGAATGAGAGATTTACAGTCTTGGCCACATCAAGATCCAAATGAAAGATTATTTGAAATAAATTACTTCCAGTATAAAGCAATGTGGGATAATGTTTGTTTATGGATTGACAGGTATAGATATTATTATTGCATGATCAGATTTGTTGTTCAGTTCGTCTCATTCCCTGAACCAGACTGGTGGAAAAAGTTTGGTCTAAATCCAAGTTCTATACATCCGGATGTCATCGACACTGCAAGAATGTTTCTGTACCCTCAACAGAGATTCCCAGAAAATGTTCATATCTTCGAACGTTTTCTGAAAATGACTATAAAATGTTTTTTGTTAGAGAAAGACATCCATGGGTCATCAGGACAAGGTATGTTTTACAACAAGATGAAGATAACGATGAAGATCCTGAAATGTACCGTGAAATATACACTCAACATTGGGACCCAGATCGCTTTCGACATTTGCATGACCAACCAATGGAATAATGGTACATGTATTATTTCCCGATAGATGGTGGAAATCGGTTTCTGTGGATTGCCCATACCAACCTCCACAGTGTAATCTATGTCTATTCATGTCTAAATGGCCGACAGTGGTGTTATTCGGGTTTAGTGGATTGTCGTAACCAATATCCACTTTGTAATAATAAATATCTTAGTGTAATAATGGGCATCTTGGAAACTTGGAGCACTTCTCCAACTTTTGGCATGGTTTGACCTGCATTTCCAAGGTTCTTCTATACGTGTCATCTAGTGTTTGTCTTATGGTCAGGGAATCTTACACGACTACCCCGTCAGATCTACTATTGAATCTACTTTTCTTAATGGAGAATAAAGGCTTTGATTTGGTCGAAAGAATCTTGCACGATTGCTACCACCAAATCCATAAAGCAAATTTAGTGGAAGACATGTAGGGTCCTAAGTCATGTCAAGTCTCATCATCGAAATGATTCTCTTCTCCTCGAAGTTGTATATAAGGAGATGAGGAGTTCATTCATGGGGAGAAAAAATTTTAGTGAGTGAGTGAGTCAGTGTTCTAAGCTCCCTTCTGTCCGAGCTTTGAGTCACTCTATGTATGCATTTCTGCATAAGTCTGTAAGTGTGTTTGTGTGAGCGAGTAAGAGCACTTTGCTCTGAGCATCCTGCTCGTTATTGTATACCTTGGCATCAGAGCTTCAAGCTCTCTGTTATTAATATAAAGACTTCCGCAAGCATATTATGTTCTCTGAATATTGTCTCTGAATTGTGCGTATGTTATGATTCTTGTTTCTACTTGCCTATAATTGCAATCTGTGTTCCTTGAACGATTCTGTGCCAAAGTTCTCTTGAGAAGATAGATAAAGTTCTCTCACCCTGGAGATAAGGTTTTCAGAAGGTCGTTGTGCCGAGGTTCTCTTAAGTCCTGAATAGCACCGGTAGTAAGTCCCACTAGGCAAGGAGGCCGCTAAGAGCAGTGGTAGGTGTTGGGTTGTCTGAACGTTTGCTAGGAGTTACTGGAAAGTTCACATAAAGCCAGAAGTGGGGTTCGCATAAGGATCTGCTTGGGATTCGCTAGAAGAACTGGATTGATCCTGCACAGAGTAGCAAGAAACATAAGGCCAAGTAGCAGAAGGAAACAAACGCATGAGACAAACAATCTTCAAACTTCATTCTCCGATGGAGGAAGCCAGTACTCATTTATTTCTTCAAACTTCAAAACACTCTATCATATAACTTATTTAATTACTAATAATGTTAATGGACACTCCACATAATTTGAAAGAATCAAAGTTTTGAAGCAAGCCCGCAAATAACACGTGGAGTTCAAATTTATGTGTCAAATACAGATTCAGAAACAAAATACAATCTGTAGACCGTCAAATTCTATCTCTATCGCATCAGACGTGCCCCACTAGATATCCATTAACATATTCAACATCGACCAGCATAAATTTATCAATCCAAAAGTCAACCCCTAACCACGACAACTAAAATAAAAACGAAAGTCCCGTCCTGGCAATTTTAAAGGTTATAGGAAATGTATGTTTTTATATATATATATATATATTTTTAAGGATTTTTGTCTCAAAATTTAAAAAAAAAAAATGTTTTTTTTAAAGGTTATATGGATTTTTGTCTCAAAATTAAAAAAAAATGATTAGATATACATATTTAAAAGATTTTTTTTTATAATAATTTTTTTTAGATATGTTGAATTTATTTATATATTTAAAAAAATAAAATAATAATTTATGTCTAAATCAACTAAACTACCCCTACAAAATTAAGATTTTTTAATTTTAAAAACTAAATAAAAGAAAAATACCACGTAGCTGTAGCCATGCATGAAGGGGTGAGGTGTCATCCCTGCATGAAGCCATGCATAGAGTGAGGTGTCATCCCTGCGTGAAGGGGATTGGTGGATGGATCCAAGGCTTTGATCATTTGCCCTCGGCCTGCCCTAGCCCCCAATGACGAACCCAACAAAGTCTCTGATATCTCAAAAAACTACCTTTCCTTTGGATCGAACAGTTTTCATCTCAATTTTGTTTCTTCTTCGTTCCAGATCGAAGTATCTAGATGGGCCGCGATACAGAGAGAAGGTAGGCACTCGGCCGAGGAATCGATCGTGTTCTCGCTGCGCTCCAGCCCTCTCCTGCCCTATCCAACATGCCTTCCCAAGCCGTTGTTAACAAGGCCATAATTTCTATTTTTTAAGAAATTAAAAATAGAATTGTTTTTTGTCTGTAAAAAAATAAATTGAATGCAGTTGACCTTATCTTGTTCTGGCATAGATTTGAATTGAATCTAGAGATTTTTTTTTTATCATGTATGTATGTGTCTGTAAAACGTTTCTCTCTGCTGGATTTAAAATTTCTTAGACAAAATAATATATATTTACAGTTGAGACGCGGAAAAACACAAATTCCAAATACATCTGCAATATAATTACAAAAACACAAATTCTAAACACATCTGCAATATAATTACAGCTGAGACGCGATATAATTACAGCTGAGACGCGGAAAAACACAAATTCAAAGCACATCTACAATATATTTACAGCTGAGACGAGGAAAAACACAAATTCCAAACACATCTGCAATCTTTCTTTTCTATGTTGAATAACAATTATATAAAACGCACGAACCGCTGCAAACATTCATAGTGTATTTATAATCCAAAGAAAGCTTTTCAGTATAGGAATAAGATGTAAGCAAACTATTGCATAAAGAGAATACATAAGAAAGTGGTAGGAAAATGTGCGAGTCAGTGGTAGGAAAATTAATTCATGGGAAGAGTTCCATTAATTAACTCTCCAGTGCAGCATCCAGGTGGAGTTGGAACATTCTTCTCGCAGTGAACAGGTGGATGACACACTCTTGCTGCCGCTGCTTCAGCGGAAGAATGAACATGTGGCGGCGGAGGAGTTGGAGCATGTCGGTTCTGTTGCTGTCCGGGAGGAGCAGCGAGCATGAGTATTGGGACCAACAGCAATGTCGCCACAAGTAGGGCGAGGAGCAACGACCACCAGAGCAGACGCATCTGAACGTGTAATATTGTCAAAATTCATAAAATTGCATCTCAATTTATTTTGATCTTTGCGTGTTTAAATTCTAAAGCTAAAATTGAATCTATGGTAACATATGCAAAATCGTGTTCTCAGTAGCGATGAAAAACGCTTACCTTTCGCCGTGTTATCTGATACCTGTTGAGCCGAGGTGTGATAGCCATGGGAGATTGCCAATTTAAATGGCAAAAAGTCTTATGGATGTCTTTTTGTCAAATTTGATGTGTCGACACTTCTATGTAATTAAGACCTCTTTGTGACAATGACACCAATGATTCTATAATTTGTGTGGACACGTCTATGTAATTGAGACCTTTGTGACAATGACACCAATGCTTCTACAATCAACTTATGTGACAATGACACCCATGATTCTACAATCAACTCATGTTTCAACTTATGTTACAATGACAACCATGATTCTCAATCAACTCATCAACCTATGTGACTCATGTTTCAACTTATGTTTCAATAACACCTCATGTTTCAACTTATGTTTCAATGACACCTCATGTTTCAACTTATGTGACAAGGACACTCATGATTCTACAATTTCATACAAGTATAAACATTTTGAAAACAGTACAAACACTTGCTCTTTCTTCACTTATTCATATAGGTATAATTATGTTAAAACAGTATAAAGTGTTTCTCTTTAACTCTTCCTCTTTCTTCATGTATGTTCCATTACACAGGCACTCACCCACAGCGGGAAAGACAGGATTAGTTCCGGTCCCAGGTGAAGATCCAATTCCAGGCGCAGATTCAGTGCCCGTTTAAGTTTACTACCCCGCTAGCGAGGAAAGGCTTCCTAGCCCCTAGTAGTTCCAATTCCCCTGTTGTTGAACCCATTGATCCAGATACAGATTCCGTGCCCAATACAGTAGCTGATCCATTTGGGGATCCAGAGCATATAAATTCAGAGTTAGAAGCAGGTTACCTGGTTCCAGCGGTTAGGTATAATTATGTTAAAACAGTATAAAGTGTTTCTCTTTAACTCTTCCTCTTTTTTCATGTATGTTTATATGTTGGAAATAGTACAAACTCTTCTTCTTTCTTCATATACGTATAAAAATATGTTATTTGAGTATGTTTCATATACTTATAAATATGTTGAAGACAATACAAATTCTTTCATAAACTCTTTATGTTTCAACTTATGTGACAATGACACACATGAGTCTACATTCAACTCATCAAGTCATGTATGTTCATGTTCATAAATATGTTGAAAACAAAATATACTCAACAGAAAAAACTCTTTGTTCTTTGTTGCTGTTATTAACTCACATATGTTTCATATACATATAAATATGTTGAAAATAATAGAAACTTTTTCTTGAATTTTGTTCTCTAGATTGTGATTGTCCTATATATTACAAACTCAACTCTTTCTTCTTGTTGTCCTATATGTTAGGAACTCTTTTTTTTTATATCGTCCTATAAGTTGGGTTAAGTGTCCATATCAACAATAATTCCTTTTCCTTTTTCTACATTAAAAAAAATAAAAACTTTCCTTGTCCTGCGTCTAAACTTCATTTTCAATATTCGGCTTCCATCGCCGCAAGTCTTTTCTTCGTCCTGCATGTTTATTTTATTCTCAAATTCCGGCATTTTCATGCGTCCATACAAAAAAAAAATTATCTTTCCTTGTCCTATGTCTAGACTTCATTCTCAATTTTTAGCTTTTTTTTCATTCGTCCATCAAAAAGGTATGCTAATTTTAAATGTTAAAGTAAAGTTGCAGGTATTTTCTTTGTAACTTGTTTTACAAGAAAAACGATAGCTAGTACACAATACAAGCCTATCAATTAATTTCTATATATTAATGTTTCTTTTTCTACTTTCGCCATTAGACTTTTTAGCTTTTGCTCGTTTAAGTGTTTCCAAAATGCATAGTAAACTAATTAGAAATATTCCCACGAGTAAACTGAGGAGATAGCCTGCCGAAGAGCGTGTTGAAATCATTAGAAGGTAGATCGTTAAAGTATAGTTTGAATTCTGGAGGAGTAAGTGATTCCATGATCGTATACTTTTTCTTGGCAGCCTCCAAAATGGTTTCTATTGCAAATATTGAGTTGTGAGAAGAAGAACACCCAAGGTCTACCAAGCAAAATGTTTCGCATGATCTAGGAAGTTCCGCTATATTCATATTGATTACTGTCTCTTCAAGCAAAGGTCTGACCGAACGAATAAGATTTGTCTGTTCATTTATCATTTCACAGTAAAGAACTAAACTCCATCAGTACATACGCTGAACTGTAAGTCTTGAGAATAAACACACGGATACTAAACATAGTACATCTTCTACGCTATAAGTCGTGATTATAAAAACACGGACGACATTACAGTATAGTATAACCGATGAAGGATCTCTCTTTTCTGAATTTTTCTACCAAATCTATTGAAATTTCATATTCTGATTGCATATACAGATTCAGCAACCTAGTAAACTCGTAGCAACACTAATTGCGCAATTTATGGTTATGACATATACACTTCCTTCGATCGAAAACAAATTTTGCTAAAATTCTATAAAAATAGTTGGACTAAAATATTGACT
>JASDQU010736925.1:120061-130214 GCA_032191745.1 Picea mariana | reverse complement strand
ACATATTCAACATCGACCAGCATAAATTTATAAATCCAAAAGTCAACCCCTAACCACGACAACTAAAATAAAAACGAAAGTCCCGTCTTGCAAGTTTAAAGGTTATATGAAATGTATGTTTATATATATATATATATATTTTTAAAGTTTTTTGTCTCAAAATCTAAAAAAAATTTGTTAGAACTGTATATTTAAAGGTTATATAGGTTATATGAAATGTATGTTTTTTTATATATATTTTTAATAATTGTTAGAACTGCATATTTAAAGGTTATATGAAATGTATGTTTTTTATATATATATATTTTAAGAATTTTTACCGCAAAATCTTAAAAAAAAATTGTTAGATATACATATTTAAGAGATTCTTTTTTTATAATAATTTTCTTAGATATGCATAATTGACGAACCCAACAATGTCTCTGATATCTCAAAAAACTACCCTACCTTTGGATCGAACAGTTTTCATCTCCATTTTGTTTCTTCTTCGTTCCAGATCGAAGTATCTAGATGGGCCGCGATACAGAGAAGGTACGCACTCGGCCGAGGAATCGATCGTGTTCTCGCTGCGCTCCAGCCCTCTCCTGCCCTATCCAACATGCCTTCCCAAGCCGTATTGGTTGCATTACGCCGGTGCAGTCCCGTAAAGCAAGAAAAACTTAACCGAAATCTGGGAAGTAGCTCTGTACTGTTGGGGTTTTTAGTCAAGATGTGGTGTTTCCCAAAGTAATTTTTCTGTGGCTTGTTTGAAGAGTCAGAGCCACTGGATTCTCTCAATACATTGAGTGAAGAGGTTGTGGCAAAATGAATTTATAATGGGTGTTTGATGAAAACGTTTTGCCAGTTCGATTTGGGCATGGCGCCATTGTTATTTGATTGAAGAAATTATTCAGGCGGTTTATGGGTCATCTCTGGCTTGTGTTTTATCTATCTTGCATCTTATTACAGTACATATCTCTTTCTCTGAATTCGTTTCACATTAACGCTCTCATTGTGGTATGTCGCAGTAAAATCAGCTATAACTTTTTCCTGTTCTCCCCTCACAGAATTTCAAGACACTGGAAAATGACTGATTAACAATATTTTGTTACTGGTAGCAGAGGAAAGCTCTGTGCTCCCGTTGAGCGGAATTGATATTTTTTTCTGTTGAGCGGAATTGATATTTTTTTAGAGTACGTTTTATATCCGTTGAGCAGAATTGATATTTATTTTACGTTGAGCGGAATTGGTATTTTTTTAGAGTATGTTTTATATATATAGACGGAAGAAATACTTTCCAATAAAAACATCTACTATTCCACGGGAAAACAAAAACATTACTTTCCCACATACTTTTCGATAAAACCATCTACTTTTCCATAAAAGCATCTACTTTTACAGAGGAAAACATTACTTTCCCACATACTTTTCCATGAAAACATGTACTTTTCCCGAGGAAAACATTTCGACATTTTGTAGAAAACATTTCTTTGGACAGTAAACAGCGAAGAAAATATATTTCTTGGACCTTAAACGGGGTAAACGTGGAGATCTCGATGGAGATCTCAATTCAATTCTAGTCTGAGTCAATACCACCAAACGGGGAGATCTCAATTCAAGTCTGACTCAATACCACCCAAATCAAGTCTGACTCAATACCACCACATGGGATTCAATACCACCACTTGTGTCTGACTCAATATCACTTGAGCTGGCTTGTCTGACTCAATACCACTTGAGCTGGATTCAATACCATTGGGTGAGCTTGATCTGGCTTGTCTGATTCAATACCACTTGAGCTGGCTTGTCTCAACACCGCTTATGCTAACCTCGTTGGGGTTATATATATATATATAGAGAGAGATGAATTTGTCAAAAAGAAAAAAACTACTCTGAATGGACGAGACCTCTTGCAGCAATAGCGATTACTAATGGTAATTCTTGTTGCCTGTAGATGTACTGAGTTGCATATGTTACTTGGTATATAGCCTGAAAAGTTGCTTTCTTATTTTCTTATTTTTTATTCATTTATTCAATTAGTTATTTTTATTTTATAATTAGCAATGGCAGAACAATCAGCATTGCATTTCCCAAGCTATTCAGCCCCACACTATGTGTCAATTTACTACTACAGATCTGTGCTCAATGATGAAGAGTGACGAGCATAGTTTGCTGCATAAAAAATGCATGGAATCATTTGGCTTGGACTCAATTCTGTTTCATTGGCAGCCCTGTCATTCTATTTTTTAAGAAATTAAAAATAGAATTGTTTTTTGTCTGTAAAAAAATAAATTGAATGCAGTTGACCTTATCTTCTTCTGGCATAGATTTGAATTGAATCTAGAGATTTTTTTTATCATGTATGTATGTGTCTGTAAAACGTTTTTCTCTGCTGGATTTAAAATTCCTTAGACAAAATAATATATATTTACAGCTGAGACGCGGAAAAACGCAAATTCCAAACACATCTGCAATATAATTACAGCTGAGACGCGGAAAAACACAAATTCAAAGCACATCTACAATATATTTACAGCTGAGACGCGGAAAAATAATTAAAGCTGAGACGCGGAAACACACAAATTCAAAGCACATCTACAATATATTTACAGCTGAGACGCGGAAAAACACAAATTCCAAGCACATCTGCAATATATTTACAGCTGAGACGAGTAAAAACACAAATTCCAAGCACATCTGCAATCTTTCTTTTCTATGTTGAATAACAATTATATAAAACGCATGAACCGCTGCAAACATTCATAGTGTATTTATAATCCAAAGAAAGCTTTTCAGTATAGGAATAAGATGTAAGCAAACTATTGCATAAAGAGAATAAGATGTAGGAAAAAGGTGCGAGTCAGTCTTCATAAGGAAATTAATTCATGGGAAGAGTCCCATTAATTAACTCTCCAGTGCAGCATCCAGGTGGAGTTGGAACATTCTTCTCGCAGTGAACAGGTGGATGACACACTCTTGCTGCCGCTGCTTCAGCGGAAGAATGAACATGTGGTGGCGGAGGAGTTGGAGCATGTCGGTTCTGTTGCTGTCCGGGAGGAGCAGCGAGCATGAGTATTGGGACCAACAGCAATGTCCCCACAAGTAGGGCGAGGAGCAACGACCACCAGAGCAGACGCATCTGAACGTGTAATATTGTCAAAATTCATAAAATTGCATCTCAATTTATTTTGATCTTTCCGTGTTTAAATTATAAGGCTAAAATTGAATCTATGGTAACATATGCAAAATCGTGTTCCCAGTAGTGATGAAAAACGCTTACCTTTCGCAGTGTTATCTGATACCTGTTGAGCCGAGGCGTGATAGCCATGGGAGATTGCCAATTTAAATGGCAAAATGTCTTATGGATGTCTTTTTGTCAAATTTGCTGTGTGGACACTTCTATGTAATTGAGACCTTTGTGACAATGACACCAATGTTTCTACAATCAACTTATGTGAGAATGACCCCCATGATTCTACAATCAACTCATGTTTCAACTTATGTGACAATGACAACCATGATTCTCAATCAACTCATCAACTTATGTGACTCATGTTTCAACTTATGTTTCAATGACACCTCATGTTTCAACTTATGTGACAAGGACACTAATGATTCTACAATTTCATACAAGTATAAACATTTTGAAAACAGTACAAACACTTGCTCTTTCTTCACTTATTCATATAGGTATAATTATGTTAAAACAGTATAAAGTGTTTCTCTTTAACTCTTCCTCTTTCTTCATGTATGTTTCATATACATATAAATATGTGAAAATAATACAAACTCTTCTTCTTTCTTCATATACATATAAAAATGAGTATGTTTCATATACTTATAAATATATAAATATGTTGAAAACAATACAAATTCTTTCTTAAACTCTTCATGTTTCAACTTATGTGACAATGACACACATGATTCTACATTCAACTCATCAACTCATGGTCATAAAAATGTTGAAAACAGAATATACTAAACAGAAAAAACTCTTTGTTCTTTGTTGCTGTTATTAACTCACATATGTTTCATATACATATTTAACTCACATATGTTTCAAATACATATAAATATGTTGAAAATAATACAAACTTTTTCTTGAATTTTGTTCTCTAGATTGTGATCGTCCTATATATTACAAACTCAACTCTTTCTTTTTGTTGTCCTATATGTTAGGAACTCTTCTTTTTTATATCGTCCTATAAGTTGGGTTAAGTGCCCATATCAACAATAATTCCTTTTCTTTTTTCTACATTAAAAATAAATAAAAACTTTCCTTGTCCTACGTGTAAACTTCTTTTTCAATATTCGGCTTCCATCGCCGCAAGTCTTTTCTTCGTCCTGCATGTCTATTTTATTCTCAAATTCCGGCATTTTCATGCGTCCATACAAAAAAAAAATATCTTTCCTTGTCCTACGTCTAGACTTCATTCTCAATTTTTAGCTTTTTTTTCCATTCGTCCATCAAAAAGGTATTTTAAATGTTAAAGTAAATTTGCGGGTATTTTCTTTGTAACTTGTTTTACAAGAAAAACGATAGCTAGTACACAATACAATATTAATGTTTCTTTTTCTACTTTCGCCATTAGACTTTTTAGCTTTTGCTCGTTTAAGTGTTTCCAAAATGCATAGTAAACTAATTTTGCTTAGCTAATGTAAGCATTAGCTTTTTGTTGTGGAGCATTAGTCACTATATCAATAAAATAATAATCTTAAAAAGTATAGTTTAACAATTCAATTACCATTGAGGCTTTGTTTCTTTTAATAAAGATGTTTTTATATCCATTTAAGAGATATTCAATTAGTGGATATTTTTATATTCACCAATTATGGAGAAAAATGAAGGACAAAAAAACGTACACATCGTCCGTCCACATCGGGAGTTGTTCAAATTTTCATACGAGAATCCATGTCCCTCGTCCGTCCACATCGGAAGTTGTTCAAGTTTAAGTATTCTTTATTAATAATCTCTTAAATAAGGTTATTAATGATTAATAATCTCTTAAATGGATATCCATTGAGGTTATTAATCACTTAATAATTGTTTTTTATTAATAATCGTTTTTTATTCCTTATATCCATTGAGGGAAATCATTAATAACGTGGGGGTTTAAGTATTATTTGAATTGAACTCCTTCATAGTTAAGTGTGTGAATTGTATTTGGATACGAGGAATTCATACTTTGTTATCCCATTACCATATTATGTGGAACTTTTTCTAGTAGAATTATTACTGAAAGTAATATAGAGCCAAGTCAAAATGCAATCATTATGTGGAAAGTTTTCTATTAGAATTATTAGTGAAAAATAACATGTAGAAAATTTTCTATTAGAATTATTAGTGAAAAATAATATAGGCTTCGGCACTTCGCAACTTTGGGACTTGAAGTACCCGACTCTTGAGCTCTCACCCTACGAATCTCTGAGTTCGCGAGATCCTCTGATCTCTGACACCTATCCTCATTCGATGGATGACTTAGATACTTTCGCGACTTCACCCCTCGTGAAGTTGAAAAACTTCTCTTTCTGACCTCCGATGTCCGAGTCCCTGATAAGGGTGATCTCGCGACACGTGTCCTTCCAATCGGATGGCTCAGATCTATTTCGCCTTTTCGGGACATCGGATGTTGAATGCCTGCACTCTCGTCCTCCGGACCCCCAAACTCCCGAACGACGATATCCTGATATCACCCCCCTTCATGACTTCACCTTTCGCTTCTCTTCGCATGAGGTTTTAAACCTTGAGCAACTCTCGACAGATCCAACGGCTGTTGGGTTCTTTGCTCAAGATCTGACGGCTCAGATCATCTCCCTTGTGCGCTCTTCCTGTACTGTCTCCTGGACGTGAAATCCTTCAACGGTCCAGATGTTTTTGGCTTAATTCGATGGCAGTTGTTGCTCCTTCCGAGATCTGGCGCTTTTCTTCCAACACTTGGAAGAATTCCAAATGTCTAAGGCCTCAACCTTTATTTCTTTCCTCTGCGAGCTCCACGCCTGCGCATATGAAAACGCGGTTCTTCTTGAGCTTTAGAAACTCTGAACTCTTCCCGAGAGTTCTTTGGCCTCTACACTCCTTGCAGCTATGGCTTCGTGTGCTTAAATCATTACTCCTCTTGAGCTTTCACTCCCAAATCCTTGAAGGGTTCTGACTTATACGCCTTTGCAGAGTCTTCGCACACAAAGTGCTATCTCTCCTGAGCTTCTCGAATACTCAGATCCCTAAGGGATTTTATCTTTTTTTCCCTTCTCCCTCAGATGGAGAAATATGATGCCCTCCTGGCACTCTGTTTGCTCAAGCAACCTGATTGCTGAGTCTTTCAGGGTGTTCAGCAACCTTGCAAAAATCCTTCAATGGACTCTTCCTCAAATTCAGAACTCAAAAGAGTTCTCTTCTCTTGTGCCTATCTGCACACCTACTCAATGCCCACCTGGCAGAGTATCTTCTTATAGAACATCCAACAGTTTTGTTCCCTTCTGTGCACTCTATGCACCTGCTCAATGCCCTCCTAGCCGAGCTCTCAGAATCCTTAGTGATTCTAGTTCTCCTGTCTGAACTCACAACAGAGTTCTTCTCAATGCATCACTATGCATATGCTCAATGCCCACTTGGCAGAGTTTCATAGAACTCCCAGCAGAGTCTCTGTCTGCAACTGTGTTTTCTCATACACAACCTTGCCTCCTGAGGTGTTCAACAACCTCACAGGTCTTTCTCTCGAGTTGTTGATTTCAGCTTCTGTGCCCACCTGGCGCATCTTTGTCTAAACTCGTAGAATTCAAAAGTGCTTCAGTGCACTGGTATTCAGAGTCCGAAGCACTCTATCACGCCCTCCTGGCATGAAACCTCAAAGACATTCACCTGAAGTCAAACACACTCCTGCCAATGCAAACCTATAGCATACATTCACAGCATAATAAGAACACACACAGACATTCATTCAACATAGGAAATATGCAGGAAAAACGGTTGTTTGTATTAAATGGCAAATGCATGTTTTTACAAGGTGTTCCTTAGCACGACCTGTAACAAGGTCTCGGCTCCTTCTCTCACACACTCACTCTCTCTTGTGCATCTCTAACTACTACAACTAACTCAAAATGAGATCAAAATTGATCTTTTACAAGAGGGGCTCTTAGAGCTCTTCCCTCCAATCTACGTACCCTATTCAATTACATTAAATGGGCTGTCTAGTCTAGAATCGTATCTAGATCTTAGCCTTCAAACATTTAAGGCCTACATACTTTTAAACCTGTGCAAAGCACAGCCTCACGGCTCAACAGCCTAAACATTAAATTACATTCAAATTCAAAATGGAAGACGAGGACTACACCTCTCTTCAGCTTTGAATGCACGCGCTGACGTGGCTAGCTGACTGGATGGCTGACGTGAGATGATGCTCTTGCATCACATAACTTCGGCCACAAAGCTGCAAATTGCCACCTGAAGAATTACAAAGCAAATCCAAGGATAAATCTCTTAGCTAGAAAGGCCATCACATGGAAAAGGAAAGATAGTGAAAAATGTGGTCTAGTACTTTAAACTCAACAGCAAAAAGATTCCTGGAATATAGATAGTGGATGTTCCAAGTACATGACTGGAGAAAAGGATAAGATTTTTCCTATAAGAAAAAGAAAAACAAGAAATGTGATATTTAAAAATGATGAACCAGGTAAATTCAAGGATAAAGGAATGGTGATTTTGAGTAATAGCAAAGGAAATTCCCAGGATGTTTTGCTTGTGGATGGTCTGAAACATAATTTTCTCAGTACAAGTCAAAAGTGTGACAGAGGCAGTGAAGAGGTGTTCACGTCCAAAGAGTGTAAGGTAAATGTAAACTTAGGACAAGTGGTGGCTAAAGGCATAAGGAAAAATAATGATGTTGATATTGAATCCTCCCATGCAAGTAAGGAAGAAGGCTCATATACAACAAAAGAATGCTCTGTTAACATTTATCCCATTGAAGAAGTAGAAGAAGAATCATGTCATAAGTCGAAACCAAAAGTTTTGAAGGTTGAGAAGTCAAACACCCAAATCAAGTTCTTGAATAACTCCATGACCCTGGATAAGTCTTGAATAGTCAGAGATCACCAAATGAAAAATCTGATATTGGATACAACAAGGTAAAAATCAGTGCTCCTAAGAAACCTAATACAGGTCCCTCATCTATAAAAAGGAAAAGAAGGTATGAGAGTGTTTGTAGTGTTTTGCTCTTGTGATGAATATGGTCATAAAAGCCTTGGGTTGTAAGAATCATGGAAGAAAAATGAATTTGCAGTAATAGAGATCGATGAGAATCAATGGACAAATCCAAGGGTTGTTTGAGAAGCACGAGATACAATTGTGTAGTGTTCCAGTAGGACAACAACATCCACAACAACAACATTCTGATGTACAAAATGATATACATGACATCCTGTAGAGATAACAAGAGGAGAGACTCTATCAGGGAAAGCTAATATTTTAGAAACAAAGGGGGAGAACAGTCAGAAGCACAGAGAGAAAAGTGACAGGGGGAGTCATTCAGTTATGATAAGAAACAGTTGATGAAGGAGTCCCAGTAAGAGAGGCGAGCAATATTGAGTATTCTACAGAGGATACAATAGAAGCTGATGATGAACAAGTCCAAGAATTAGAATGAGAAGACTATTGTTTTAGATACAAATAATCTGCAGGACTCAAATAAGAGAGTCCATCTTGTCACGGGGAGTATGTGTTGGTTGAATATCTAATACCTCCGACAAATACTGCAACAACTCAGGGGAAGCATGTTTACTTTGACATTGATGTCAAAGGGGGAGAAAAGGAGTGGGCACAACCATTCAGGGTTTCCATCAATGCCAAAGGGGGAGATTGTTGGCATGTTTACAAGCAGAGCATGCTTGTCATTGATGGAAGAAACAAAAACGATGATGGTATGGTTACTGGAAAGCACAACAGTGATGTTGGCAGGTTTACAGTTGGGATTGCGCTTGTCATTGATGGAAAGAACAATTATGGAAAACATGCAAGAAAGGAAGAACAACAACAACAATGGTAGGACATGGTTCATAAGTCCAGACAGGAGGAGCATGCAGATGGAGAACATATCTCGGGCGTTAGATCTGAGCGTGAAGACTGACCGTCGTTGGATCCAAGATGTAGTGTCCCCAAGGCCGAGCCCCGTTACAGATCATGATACAAGCAATGAATTGTAAATGTGTTCTATAGGCTGGTGAGCCAAGTTTTGTATAAGCTGGAAGGCTTATGTGTTTGTTAGGCCAGGGAGCCTAAGTGTTGAAGGCCAGGAGCTTGCTGATGTACTTGTATGTATGTAGATCAATTAATAAAATATAAACACCACCAGTGCGGATCGACCACGATGAATGAGTGATGGGGGACTGAGCGTCCACAGAGTGAGCAAGGGATTAGGGGCTGAAAGGTGGGAAAAGGGGCTGAGTGTGAGCCTGGGGGCTAAGCCTAGGGGGCTTAGGCCTGGAATAATATTTTAATATTATTTTCAAAAAAGAGCCATGTGCATATTATTTTATCCTAAGTTCCCGGCAAGGGAGGGAACGTGCAAGGGGATGCACGCTGTGGAACGCATGCAGTTCCCAGGGTGACAAGTGTCAACCCTGGTGCATGCAAATATAATCACTGAGCTGAACCATGGGGGGGACAACTTCTCCATTCTGACCTGAACCTCTGAGTGTGGGAACCGGTACGCCATCTGCCAGAATACCCTGGTTTATCTCTGAAAGCCGTAAAGCCTGTGTTTGTCCTGAAGAAACCGTGTACACCCTGTCCAGAGCGGTGAGTCTGTGTCTGTTCTTGGCAAACCCGGGAGCGCATTTCCTGAACCGGAACCCTGTTTTGAACTTGAGTGGAAGAATCTCTAGTTGTTCGGGAAAAGCTGAGCTAGCCTGTGCGTGGAGCCCTGTTCTGAAAACATCATCGTGAGATCATCCTGTGATTGTTGAACCGGTTTGGGCAAGCCTTTGTCTGTGTTCCCCGTGGGTTTTTGTGACCACGCAGTACTGGACTGCGTGAGGCTTGTTGGCCTATGAGCGACTCCTCCAGGTGAGAGAGTGCGCAGAGGGAGAAGAGAACTCCTAGAAGGAACCCTGTAGCTGCCATAGAGCCCAGAGACTTTCGGTCCGGTCTGTTCCTGTAACCCAAGGTAAGGGAGACTGGCAG
>JASDQU010736925.1:98741-114979 GCA_032191745.1 Picea mariana | reverse complement strand
GGGGATCGCTGTGGATCCTGAGAAGGTACAGGCCATTCAAGAGTGGCCAGCGCCCAGAAATGTGACAGAAGTTAGATCCTTTATGGGTCTGGCAGGTTATTATAGGAGGTTCATAGCCGGATTTTCAAGGATAGCTCATGCTATCACTTCCTTGCAAAGGAAGGAGAAGAAGTTCGAGTGGATTGAACAATGTGAGAAAAGCTTCTAGCAATTGAAGCAGCTGCTCACTAGTGCTCCAATCCTAAAGATTGCTGATCCAAGTAAGGATTACGTAGTGTGCACGGATGCGTGTAAGGAAGGGCTGGGAGGAGTTCTCAGCCAAGAAGGATTTGTAGTCTGCTATGAATCCAGAAAGCTAAAAGAGCATGAAAAGAATTATGCCACTCATGATTTAGAGCTGGCAGCAGTTGTTCATGCATTGAGGAAATGGAGACATTACCTCATGGGCAAGAAATTTGAATTAAGAACAGACCACAATGGTCTGAAGTATTTATTTGATCAGCCAACCCTAAATGCCAGGAAAATTAGATGGCTGGAATTTCTGTGCGAATATGACTTTGATATCAGGCATATGAAAGGGAAAGACAATAAGGTGGCTGATGCACTCAGCAGAAAAGTGCATGAATTACATGCTACAACCATTAGCATGTACAGAACTGAGTTGAAAGACAGAGTTCTCGAAGCTGCAAATGCTGATTTGCAGTACAAAAGACTTGTAGCAAAGCTACAGCAGCATGAGAAACCACAAACCAAGGAAAGTTACACCTTAGGAACTAATAGTTTACTTCTGTATAAAAACAGAGTGTATGTACCTAGTGACCAAGAGTTGAAGCTGACAATTCTAAAAGAAATGCATAATGTGACTTATGCTGGTCATCCTGGATATCAGAAGACTGTGGCAGCAGTCAAAAGCCATTATTTTTGGCCAGGTATGAAGAACGAAATTGTTGAATACAACGCTAGATGTATGGAATCCCAGAAGGTCAAGGCTGAGCACAGACACCCAGCAGGGTTGTTGCAACCTTTACCTATTCCTGAGTGGAAATGGGATGTGGTAACAATGGATTTTATCACAGGATTGCCCAGAACAAGCAAGCAGCATGATTCAATCATGGTGGTGATGGACAAGCTTACTAAAGCTGCCCATTTTATTCCACTGAAAACCACCCACAGAGCAGTAGATGTTGCTGATATCGTTATAAAAGAAGTTGCACGCTTGCATGGAATTCCTAAGACAATTGTGTCTGAGAGGGACTCGAAATTCACTTCGAATTTCTGGAGAGGACTGTTCAAAGGATTCAGAACGAATTTGAACTTCAGTACAACATATCATCCCGAGTCGGATGGACAGACAGAGAGAGTAAATAGAGTAATAGAAGACATGCTAAGAATGTATGTGATGGATAAACCATCAAGGTGGGAAGACTATCTGCATTTGGTAGAATTTGCCTACAATAATGGGTATCATACATCTCTGAAGATGAGCTCATTCGAGGCACTTTATGGAAGAAAGTGCAACACTCCAATGAGCTGGGATAATCCAGCTGACAGAGTAGTAGTTGGACCTGAACTACTCGAAGAGATGGAAGATCAGATGATCAAAATCAAACAGAATTTGAAAGCTGCCCAGGACAGGCATAAAAGTTACGCTGATAGTAACCAAACCCATAAAGAATTCAAAGTGGGTGACCATGTTTTCCTGAAAGTGAAAGCTAACAAGAGTTCCCTGAAATTGGGAAGTTGCGCCAAGTTGGAAGCAAGATTTTGTGGGCCATTTGAGATCCTAGAAAGGATTGGGCCAGTTGCATACATGCTTGCATTACCTGCATCTATGACTGTACATAATGTATTTCATGTTTCACTGCTTAAGAAATATGTACCCGATGCTAATCATGTTATCGATTGGACTGTGATTCAGGTGGAACTAGAAGGTGTCCTGCAAGTGCGTCCTGTGCGCATATTGTACAGGAAAAACAAGCAGCTCTGGAATCGAGCTATAGGGCTTGTAAAGGTCCAGTTGACCTGGTATGGTCCTGAGGACGCGACATGGGAGCATGAAGAAGTTATGCGGGCAGAGTACCCGCATCTTTTTGAAAATTTTGAAAGACTTGCAGAGATAGTGTAAGTTGCACTGAGGACAGTGAAAAAATAAGGGGAAGGGGATTGTAGTGTCCCCAAGGCCGAGCCCCGTTACAGATCATGATATAAGCAATGAATTGTAAATGTGTTCTATAGGCTGGTGAGCCAAGTTTTGTATAAGCTGGAAGGCTTATGTGTTTGTTAGGCCAGGGAGCCTAAGTGTTGAAGGCCAGGAGCCTGCTGATGTACTTGTATGTATGCAGATCAATTAATAAAATATAAACACCGCCAGTGCAGACCGACCATGATGAATGAGTGATGGGGGACTGAGCGTCCACAGAGTGGGCAAGGGATTAGGGGATGAAAGGTGGGAAAAGGGGCTGAGTGTGAGCCTAGGGGGCTTAGTCCTGGAATAATATTTTAATATTATTTCCAAAAAAGAGCCATGTGCATATTATTTTATCCTAAGTTACTGGTAAGGGAGGAAATGTGCAAGGGGATGCACATTGTGGAACGCATGCAGTTCCCAGGGTGACAAGTGTCAACCCTGGTGCAAGAAAATATAATCGCCGAGCTGAACCACGGGGGGGATGGCTTCTCCATTCTGACCCGAACCTCTGAGCGTGGGAACTGGTACGCCATCTGCCAGAATACCCTGGTTTATCTCTGAAAGCCGTAAAGCCTATGTTTGTCCTGAAGAAACCGTGTACACCCTGTCCAGAGCGGTGAGCCTGTGTCTATTCTTGGCAAACCCGGGAGTGCATTTCCTGAACCGGAACCCTGTGTTGAACTCAAGTGGAAGAATCCCTGGTTGTTTGGGAAAAGCTGAGCTAGCCTGTGCGTGGAGCCCTGTTCTGAAAACATCACTGTGAGATCATCTTGTGATTGCTGAACCGGTTTGGGGAAGCCTTTGTCTGTGTTCCCCATGGGTTGTTGTGACCATGCAGTACTGGACTGCGTGAGGCTTGTTGGCCTGTGAGCGACTCCTCCATGTGAGAGAGTGCGCAGAGGGAGAAGAGAACTCTTGGAAGGAACCCTGTAGCTTCCATAGATCCCGGAGACTTCCGGTCTAGTCTGTTTCTGTAACCCAAGGTAAGGGAGACTGGCAGCCGAAGGAATGTCTAGGTGACAGAGAAGGTGCACTCTCCTGGGGTGCTATAGGCATGTGGGGAATGAGTTTCTGTGGGTAATGAGCGTGGGAGATTCCTGGGAGAACTTTCTTCCTAGTGGTTATGTATGTGCTATCTTCCCTGTAACCTCAGCCTAAGTCTAGATTCCTTGCCCAGGGGTGGAGCTCAGTCCCAGCTCAGGGGTGACCCACTGTTGAGTTGAGGAGCAGTGCGGTCTACGGCTGGGAGGTTCGTGGAAGGCCTGCATTTGGTTGGTGATTTCTACAGTTGTTAAAAGATAAGTATCTGAATTATGCTTTGATCATGTTTTGCATGACTGAGCTGTTTATGTATCATGTTTTCCGCTGTGTAAATGAATTACTGTTGAATGCTATGGCTTGTTTAATTATAGCAGTAACTTATATATTTTACTTTGAGATTTAAGTGTGTTTAATTGTTTAAATGCATGTGCTTATAATGTTTGTATGAATTATGTAAAAATCCATGTATAGAATGGTAACTGAGAGGTTTGAAAGCCTCGGTAGTGAAAAAGGGTACACTACACAAGAGGATGTGCATGACCTTTAAGTGCAAGGTGAAGTGGGCTTACAAAGTCCCAAAAGTAGTCCTACGACTTCATGAAACATGAAGTCGCGATAAGATATGGGCCGTCAGATCTGGAGAAAATATGAAGGACTAGCAACCATTAGATCCAGCAAAGCTGCAAGGAGTATAAGCCCAGGAGTCATTCAACACTCCAAAGCTGTGAAGGAATCCTGGTTGTCCATTTAGGCAGGACACGTGGCTAAATATCACCATTTCGCTGACTCAAAGGTTAGAGGAAGGAGGTGCTCTAACCTCTCGAACTCGTGATATGATATGATTCGTTAGATCGGGGACTAATCTGGGTCGTTAGATCCAGGAGGTGAATGTTGTAGACCACATCAACAAGGACAGGTGGCAACCTACACCAGCAAGGACACGTGGTGCAATCATACAAGGACAAGTGTCAAGTTGATTTAGCAATTCAGGCCACTGGAAGTCACAATTCTGAGTGAAACGTGGCAGCCACTCAGGTCATGACACATCATCGAGTGACATCATTTTGAGAGTTTATTTTTGGGGGTTTTAGCTTCATCACTTCCCCAAAGCCCCGGTGCAGAGGATAGTTGTTGGATCAATGAGAAATCTCAACTGTTGATCTGATATGGATCCATTTCGACGTTTTTGTAGATTGGGAATTCCAGAGGAAGGAGTTGTTGGAACTCGCGATATGGAAGGTCGTGAAATGATCTTGGCCTTTGGAGCCAAAGGAAATGTGGGGAGCGATTGGGATTTCGCTAACTCTCAAATCAGGAAAGTCAAAGGAAGTGTTGAGGGAACTCACGATATGCGAGGTTGTGACATGATCACAGTCATTGGATCAAAGAATGTTGTGGACCGTTTATCTAGAGAGCGAAGCGCTCGATTGATTGGTGAGTGTTCATAAATCATGGTCACATCGTCGGGAGTTAGAGGGAGGAGCTAGAGCAGCCAAGCTCCATTTCAAAGATACAATTGACAGATGGGAAAGTGTTGAAGTCTGTAACTGAAACAGAGAGGATAAGCTCAACTGTGAGAGAAAGGACAAAGAGACTCGACTGCTAGAGAAGCTAAGGATTCTCAGCATAATGCCCACTAATGATGATGAGATTCAGTAACGCTAGAGAAGACAAAGAGTCTCGACTGCCAAAGAGGCTAAGAAACCTCAACATAACAACCATGGATGAAGAGAAGACTCAGTGTAACCGCCAGAGGGGATGAAGATTTAGTTGTATTATTTGGCAGAGGAATTGGCATTATAAATATATGCAGAACAGAGAAGTGAAGGTTGCTTCTGCGAAGAGTAATTTCACACGGGAAATAGCCTGATGTGGGTAGGAGCTGAAACACAAAGAAGAGACGTAACACATAGACTAGAAAGAAGACGCAGAGCATAAAGCATAGAAGGTGCAAGGAACAGAGAAGTATATCAGAGACAGTGAAAGAGAAAGCCGAGCTGTGAATGTAGAGACAGAGCAGAAGATCAGAAATCTCAAGAGGATGCAAGTAGGAAGACACCGATGTAGGCAGAGTAGGGTAGTGTAGCAGAACAATGATGATACTGGTAAGCCATTAATGAACATTATATCACTATAATAAGTTTTAGTAGAAAATATTTACAATAAGGGTGGTAGGGAGGTGGTAGGGAGGACTGTTGTCCTCATAGGTTCAAGTGGGTGCTTGAACATATGGAGTTGTAGCTTCCATCTTCTTGCAGCCAGAAAAACCAGGGTAGCAGGGTGATGCAAAGGAGAACTGTTGTTCTTTGTTATACAGGTTGGTGCCTGTGTGACTGGAAGTTGGTGCTTCCATCTAGTTGGTGCTGGAACACTTAGGGAGTTGTTGCTTCCTTCTAGTAGGTGCTAGAGAATCCAGAGAGTTGGTGCTCTCAACAAGTTGCAGCTTGCAAAAGAGAGGTGGTAGCCTCACAATGAGTTGGAGCTCATAAGTATGATAATGTACAGAATGTAAATATTACTTATCATATCAAGAAGAAGAGGTTTTTACCCTTTATGGGTTTCCTCAAGAAAATCAGTGTCTCTGTGTATTCTGTGTGATTGATCATTGTATATCTATACATGTTAAGTTATTAGCAACACATTAAATAGTAATCTAGAAAGAATAAAGAATCATAGGAAAAGTTTGCAAGCTTATATATATATAATTGATTCACACACCCACCCACCCCCCTGGCCCCCTCTCAGCTATATTTCCAACAAATATTACTTAGAAGCACATGGCTTTACCACACATATAAATTAGACTAGGTTACTTGACTTACAGGAATGGCCATCAAATTTATACCCGACTATTGTCAAATCCAAAATTAATTAACTTTTTTTAAAAATTAATATAAAAAAAATTAAACTATTAAACATATATATATATACACACACACACACAGACACACACACAGAGACACATTAAATATGATTAAACGCTTTAAACTTCATACTCAAAATTTTGATTCTCTATCTCCAAGCCTAGAATTTCAAATTTGACCCGACTTTCAAGTGAAAATTTGATGACAGCCATTTGTTTTTCATGCCTATCATTCTACATTTCATGCAGAGTCATAAGTGTCAATTTAAAAAAAAAAAGATCCAATTGAAGACTTAATCTCCTAGCCAACTTCCAGTGATATTTATCTTCCAATTCTATTTGTCTATTCACTACCTATTCTCTATGTAAAAGAGAGTGTTCCCCATTCCCAAGCAAGAAGCCATTCCTTAATTAAACACCCCCCGACCCTATCAAAACAAAGATATAGTTGTTTTTTGGAGGTAAGTTATCAAATGCAAACTCATGAGAGTCCATAGTGACTCACACATTGTCATTAATCATGATACAATGATGCTTGCAGTTTTTTTGGTGTGAAATCTTTTATATGTATAAAATTGAGAGTACAACACTTGTTACTTTACTGTTTTGGACAGATTTTCAAAGCATCAGTTTGAGTTAAATATTGATAGGTAGGGAAGGGAAAAGGGATGAGCTAGTTATAGTGAACAAAATGATCTTGATACATAAAAGAAAACAATGAATTTGATTACCTGAAACTACAAAGTTACTTTAGGACTTAGGAATTAGGAAAAGAAGGCTACAAAGTTACTTTAGGACTTCTTGATTCGGGAGTTTCAAACTCAAAGTGTTTAAAGATCTAAAAACCCCAAAGTTGCAAAGCTACGGAGTCCCGGAGACATGTTCTCGCAAAAGTATTTAAAAATAGATCTACCAATGAGTCATAGGCCACCTGTCAATCTTTATTTTTTTGACACATGGCACTCTTTTTTGGCACTTTAGTCATATCATTCGCATGATTTTAGGTGACATGTGTCACTCATTTTTTATGACATGTCATCAAAAATGGCATCATCACTTCCACATCACTCCAGGAGATTGTCCTTGGGAGATAAGTCAAGAACAAATTCAAAGGAGTGTCAGAGCACCGTAGTGCTAAAGTGTTGAAGTGCCAGAGCATCAAAGTGCCGAAGTGTTGAAGCGTCGGAGCACCGAAGTCCCGAAGAACCCAAATGATTATGATAAATAAAACACTAAAGATTAATGAACTAAATAGTTTTATGTAGTTGTGATTAATGATAAGTAATCACTCTGTGAATTTGGCATTCAAGAGATATCTATTCTTTTGCATTCAAAACTCTTGAATGTCGAACTGTCGAAGTACTCACCGCATATACAAGCTCGTGAACTCCCGGAGCTCTGAAGTTTTATAGTCCCAAAGTGTTTAAAATTATAAGTGACTTTAAACCATGATTAATTAAAACCAAAAAGTAATTAAGGGTTGATTAACTACTCTGTGAATTCGGCCTTCGGGAGATATCCATTATTTTGCATTCAAAACTCCTAAATCTTGAAGTATTGAAGTACTTTATCTTAATTATTAATAATACATCGAGTTGGATAGGGTAAAATATTTGGAAAAGTGTTGCAACCGCCAGGTAATAAATTTAACAGATGATTACTTTGTCAATAGATTAATGCAAGGATATCTAGACATTAATATTTATGTAAATAAAGGCATTTCAAACTTCAAAGTATTTTGCCATCAACATTCGAAATTGTCGAATTCAACATTTTGAATCTAACATGGTTTACTTCTCACAGGGGGGTTAACATCAACTTTTGAAAAGTCAAGGCGCCACGCAAAGAAGTAAAGAAGCAAGATTCATTGACCGAGGAATCAAAACCAAATGCAAATGTTGAACCTTCTAAGTTTGTTGTTGCATTAACATAACTATATGCACAATTCAAGGATCATAAAAAACCAAGCACATCCACAAGCAAATAGAGGGAAAGTGAAGTGCCAACAAGCAAAAGAAATCTCAGCAGATCCAAAAATATATTCATTGTATCTTTTAGTTTTCACTGTATTCTATTTTGAGAACGAAGAATGTTGAATGTCTTTCTACTTCTGGTTAAGACATTTTTGTATAAATAAATAGATCAAAGATCTATTCGAGGCTTCTTCTGGCTGAATGTAAAAGTTAACCTATTGAATATATATTAGAAAGAGAAGATAGAGATCCTACGTCTCATTTCCTTGAGTTATGTGTTTTCTGTGTATTACCATCTCATAATCTNTGAGAACGAAGAATGTTGAATGTCTTTCTACTTCTGGTTAAGACATTTTTGTATAAATAAATAGATCAAAGATCTATTCGTGGCTTCTTCTGGCTGAATGTAAAAGTTAACCTATTGAATATATATTAGAAAGAGAAGATAGAGATCCTACGTCTCATTTCCTTGAGTTATGTGTTTTCTGTGTATTACCATCTCATAATCTTATTTTCTTCACTCCATGGCCCTTGAAGATTGAAAGACTACAATTTAGTAACACATCTACCGTGTTCCATATATTGGATATTTGTTTAGTTACAATTTTTTCCTCTATTATTATTGTGAGTAAAACAAGACCTGTATCTCTGTAAGTTTCCTCATTTTAAATCATCTATCAAGGACTCCTTTTTCATAATTCTTCAATTTTGGATAAGGCTAGACTTATTTGTATTTGATACATTACTTTATTTTGACAGTCTTTGTTAATCAAGGATACTTTTCATATGATCAATATTTATAAAAGACTCAAAGAAAGAGATATTGCCTCTGTGTTTTCCAATCATTAAAATTCATTCGAAGTTTCATCTTAAAACTGAAGGTAGAAAAGCATTACAAAAACAATTCTCTTACATCTTTGGATGCATGAAATTATTATGTGATCCTAGAATAAATCTCAGGAACAACATATTTTTTACGTTGTTTCCAGGGACCGAAGAAAAAAAACTATTTTCCATGGGAATACGACAATGTTTAATTTTTATTTTTGATGGTGAACAAGAATTGAACACAAGGATAAGGATCATTTTCATGTTTTCACCTGGAGAATCCATTCTAGTGACTCCTTGGTTTGAAGAATCCATATTATTCACTGGCGACTTAATTGGTATCGATATGTCAAGTTCCTTTGTTGTTCGAATCACTGCAAGGTTTTCTCCTTTGATTTTTTATTCCGTTCTTGGTTTTCCAAATGTTTTTCTAGACATTAAAGTTTGGGAAGATATTCTTCCTAATTTTAGAGAGGATAGAGATGACAATCCTGTAGAACATTTGTTTAAGTTTCATAATCTTATGGATTAATTGGATATTCATCATGAATATGTCCTCATGAATCTGTTCATGTTTTCTTTGGAAGGAAATGCTCATGATTGGTATAAATCACTTCCTCATTCTAGTATTTCATCCTTGAAAGAATTTCATGATGCCTTCAATAAATACTTCAAAAGAATATATCCATCAGAGCTCCTTTTAGAAACTTGTGGCAATATAAAATTCTCACAACAAGTTTATGAAGATGATCGTCATTGAATTGTATTTGCTGATGAAGAATCATATCATAATAGCATTTTGATCAAATTCTAGAAGATGCAAATCAAGAAAGCTCGTATGAAGAAGAGATCGATGCATACCCAAAGGAATTTCAAGCATATCAAATACATAATGATGAAGGTTTTCATCCTTGCAAAGGTCAATGGCTTATTGAAGATCACGTACAATTATCCTTTGAAAAAATTGGTTTCGATCATGATCCTCTTGCTATTTTGAATTCTTTGAAAGAGTTTTTTATCCAAGAGCCATATCAATCTTCTAATGCATTAGTTTCCTGGAAATATAGTCAAATGTATTCTATTCAAAAGACATTTCAAGAAACGTTACAATATTATAGTGATGATACTAATGATGGGAATGTTGTAGATGCGTTTGAAACTGCATGTGATCAAACTATTGATTTAAATCCTTGTGAAAATCAATTGCTCGTTGAAGACTACATGCAATTGAAATTTGAAAAAGAGGAGCTGCAAGAGGATTGTCATGATACTGATGATGGAATTATTGAAAATTCCTTTGAAACCCTTTCTGATGAGACTGATGTCACAAATATTAATGAAGATCAACCAACATTTGATAAGTATTCAGATAGTGAGGAGGAATAAAATATTTTATGTCAACATCTATTGGTCTTTATAGTAGCCTTCCTCTATTTGATTTCTATGATGAAAATGAACTTGAAACTAGTGAACAATAAATTATTTATTTTTCTCATAAATTTTTTATCAGCACAAAGTGAATCAGTAGCAACATTGCAGAAGAAATAAGCCTGTATATGAAATCTATGAAGAATATTTGTGGACAATTAGTGAAGCAGATAAAGAGTAGTTACATGAGTAGTTGATCCCTTTTTCTTATTTATCAAATGTTGATCAACAAAAACAACAAATCAGTGAGCTTCAATGTGACATTCCTGAGCCAGAAAAAGAAATGATCAACAGTGAATAAAGTGTGCAAAGGCATCTAATGCAATATGAACAACATGAAGAGGTATGGGCTGACTGCAAAAGTTTTATTTATTTTTCCTTTATATGATCCAGTGACAATGTATATGATTTTTTCATTTTTAATTTCATGAAGACAAAGCTCCATAGTTGCAAGTATGGACTATCAAATATTTTTCTTTTATATTATTCATCTTTTTCAGTTTTTGTGTTCAAGGATGAAAGCAGAGATCAGCTGGATAGTCAAATGATTGAGTCACTTCTTTGGAAATTTTCTTATGCTTAAGACAAGGAGATGAATTGAGTAGAGTAGGGATCATTGTATATAAATAATATTCTTTTGAGCATTGGTGTGTAGTTCGATTTTCAGCTTGATGTGGTTTGCAATAGATCAAAAGAATACATGACTCCATATCCCAATGGAGGAATTGGTACAAAGTGGCTTTCATTTTGTAGTATGTACAGTTCATTTTAGTGTGCATAAATTCTTTTCAGCTGTAGAGAATAAGGATGGGTTTCAGAGTAAAGATTGCACAATCGACACACTCATAATCATCGTGACTCAATACTCACTTTTCCCTTCTTTAGACTCTCTGGAATCCGATGATAAACAAATACAATCCCTTGTCCAAAACTTCAAAAGAAAACAGGTAAGAGTTCCTCTTTTGTCTTATTTCTTAAGTAAAAATGAAATTATGATTAAAATAGATATGAGGGATATTTTCCCATGAATTAAAGATAGTGTCATCATTTGAAGAAAAGATTGGAGAAGTGGGGAAAATACAACCTGAAAAATCATGTTGATTGGGAATAAGATCATCTCTGATACAAAAACAAATGATTAAATATAAAAAATTAAAACAGTTAGAAAGTGATTGCAGGACAGAGAAAATCAAAAGTCTCATTTGACACAGAAACCCATGTGAAATTGTAATTGTTCAGATTAATCTGTTTGAATGTTTGATATAATTATTTCTCCCTCTCTTGCTAGTTCTTTCTATAATCAATATTCTTTTTTCTTTCTCATCGTACCAATCCTTGTAGAAATGATAAAACTTAGCCTAATACTAAAAAATTAGAAGTAAATTTTCAAAATAGGTTGGGCAATTTTTTTTTATGTTTCTTTAATTTTAATTGAAAAAGTATGTCTAGGCTAATGCTAGTAAATTTATCTCTAATATCAGATTTCAATGGACGAATTTGCTCAAGGTTTATCCCTGAAATGAATAAACTTTTTCAAAATTTTCCTATAGGAGAAGGTATACTTGGAATTGGAAGAAAAATTAATCTGAGAGTATTCTTAAAATTGTAGACAAACCTTATTTTTCATTAAGATCTTAAATAGGTGTCGTCCCTTATATCTTACATACAAATTGATTGCCCCCACTTCAAAGTAATAAAATCAAAGACATATGGTGAAAGGAAATTCACAAATTGATTGACCCCATATTGTCCCAATATAAATGATGAAAGAGAATTCATATAATTGATTTCCCTCATCTTGGTTAAATGAAATCTTGTTTTTGAAGTGGTGAAATGAAATTCAATTAAGGGAGATATTGATAACTTCACCAGGGTACTGAACATGCTCGCTGGAAGTGAAGCAATATCTATGATATTTGTAAGGTTTTCTTACACATCTATATAATATACTTTGTTATCTAGTTTTTTTTCAATAATGTTTCACTACTACATATGGGCAGATTATTCCACGAAAATTTTCCACGCTTCCCCTAGTTTCATCATTTTTTTAAAAAGGGCGGGATTTTCGTGGATATTGCCATGAAAGTTCATCGCAATATCGATGGAAATATTAATTTAACCTAGTCGGGATTTTTGTCTCTATAGCGACGATCTTTTGTGGCAATAGAGACGAAAAGTTTACCTATCTCATTGGTCAGTGTTAACGGCTAGTTGACTATTTTATCTATATATACGTGATTTTAAGAGACTTTGCAACACAATTGCTATAGTTGCGACACTGTTCTTGGCTTTTGTTTGAGCTGTTTATTTTTTCCGTCACCCACCGGTTGAACAAATCCAATTCTCGATCTACATAGCTCATATTTTGAACTTGCAAAGTTAGTATGTTATTTTTTATTGATGTACTCATTTAACTTGTAATTTTTTTTTCAAATGTCCAAATTGCATTTAGCTTGTTTTTTCCTTGATAATATAATATGTGTGTACCATATTTCATGTCTTTGGTTTTTGGATCTAGTTGGTATATTCTATGGAAAAGGGTATGTGGATTCCATAATATTCTAGGTTTATGGAATCCACATATCTTTTTCCCTTCAATTGTAGCTATAATCTCTCTCTCTTTTCATTGATAAAGATATGGAATTGCTCTTGAAACTCAACCCTAATCGGTGAAATGATAGTAATTGATTGCTATATTCCCTGCTTTAGCAGGGACTAATAAGATAAATAAACACTAACCGTAAACTTATGTTAGGTGTATATGTCGTTATTATATAAAGAAAACATTTGTACACATATGACCTTATTATAAAGATGTTATATATGTCATCATGATGTTGATCCTCTACACATATGATCACCTTATTATAAAGATGTTGACCTTATTATAAATATTTAGGTCGTTATAAATAAACATATCATAATTGAAAGGAGTAGCCAAAATATAAAAAATTGACAACTTAATGTTTGGTATGGTGTAGGTAAGACAATTACTTGTTAGGACAAGGATTTGTCACAATGAATGAAAATGACAGGAAGCTTGCTCGGTTAAGAGCGGCATTAGAGGCAAGGGGCGATGGAAAATGTTATTTCCCTTGCTATGATTGCAGAGGCTTTCAAAATAGAAGACTTTTAATAACAACAACCCAAAAATATTGTAGGGAGAAGGGGCATGCCGAAGGGGCTTATGAATATCGTCCCTTGGTAAGAGGATTCAATATTTAATGTATTCTCTGTAATAATCAGTATGTCATGAATTTTCGTAATATTTCTTATTGGGATTTTTATATTTTCTATACACACTAACTTTTCTATGTGGTTTTTAAATATATAGATGATACCCCCAAAGTGTTAACCTCCAGAGAGTTATTTGCCAAGTACTAGCAGAAATACTACTTTACATGGAGATGAACTTCGAGATCAGAATATTGAAGCTGCTGATCAAGTTATTAATGATGATATGGATGGAGATAACGTTAGTGATTCAAATCAGGAAGATGAGATACACAGATTGATCCAAGACACATTTGCTCCAATGGATGAGGACAACCAGGATGATAGTCATGATGTTGATCCTCTACTCGAGAAGTCACGTCAACCTCTTTATGAAGGCTCAACAACAAATATTTTATCTGATATATTATTGTTGGTGAACCTGAAGGTTTTGAATGGTTTATCAAACACATGTCTCACACAGATACTAAGGTATTTAATTTGTTAATTATTTATGCTTGCATGTTCACAAATACTTAAAACGTTCAATTTTTTCCTATATTGCTATTGTTTTCTAATTTGTAAATTAGTATATTGGATGATATATTGATGATCAATATTGTTTACATTGACTTATTGTTTAGAATTTTGTAGATTGTTAGGTGATGTTCTATTACCGATGTCAAATATTTTTCCACGCACATATCGAGAAATATCCGTGATTATGAAAGAAATTGAAATGGACTCTCAGGCTATTGATGCATGTCCTAATGATCATATCATATATTATGAACAATATGCATTATAAAATGAATGCCCACAATGTCAAATAAGTAGATATCGAACCGATAAAGCGTCAAATAAGGTGTCTCGCAAAGTTCTTTGTTATATTCCGATAATTCCATGTTTCCAGTGGTTGTTCAGGTGCCAAAGTATAGCATAGTTTATGGATTTCCATGCAAAGAATAGAAGTAGAGACAATGTTCTTCGAATGCCTGTAGATGGTTATGCATTGAACTACATCGAAGAAAAGTGGCCAATTTTTAAAGAAGAACCTCGTAATGTTAGACTTTCATTGGCAGCTGATGTTGTCAATCCATTTGGAGAGCTTCATTCTACGTACTCAATGTGGCCTATTTTTGTTATAAACAATAACCTTCCTCCTTGGATGTCGATCAAGAGAGAGCACACAATGTTGGCAATGATTGTTCCAAGTATTTAATTATCTTTTATTTGATTTAAAGCATGACAAAATATTTCATTTCTTTGTTTCGTGCATGGTAATTATTTCTTTTATATATCACGACATCTAGATAAGTATAATTAATCATGCATTAGGTTGAACCAATCGGGTAGGTACCAGGTTAAATATATGAACGTATATATTGAGCCTCTCATTGATGAGTTGTTGAAGTTATGGGTTGGCGTCACTATGTATGACATCTCTAGACCAATAGGGAAAAGATGATTTCAATTCCATGGAATACTATCATGGACAATTCATGATGCTCCCGAGTTAACACATTTTTGTGGTATATTGTTACTTTATTTTTGTGATTTAATATTATATATTGTTTTTGAAAAAATCATGCATTATTTTAAATTGTAACTCTAATTTGACTCTACATTTATTCATATATCTTGTAGGTATTCAAACAAAAGGTAAATTTGCATGCCCAGTTTGTGGTCCTAGGATAAAATCTTGTCATTCAAGGAGTTTAGCAAAGGAAGTGTTTTATGAGTATAGGCACTTTCTTCCTAAGAACCATAGTTATCGAACTACAGACAAAGCAAAGTTCAATGGTAAAGAAGAAAACGAAAAAAAACCACGAAGAATGACACCTCGCCTATGGAAGTTGGAATATATTAGAAATCGTCAAGGTACACAAATTATTTATGTATGACCTATTATATAAATCTTTGGTTTATTTCATTAGTATTAATTTCATTTTGTCCCATTAATTAGTGCTAATTTCAATTTGTTGATGTTTCATGAATGTTGTTAAAGCACAAATGGGCTTCCACGAGGAATGAAAAGTTACCCGATCCAATTCAGTAGATTTCCATACTACTAGCACCTACAAATAGTTCATTTGTTTGATACAATGCATATTGGGAAGAACATAACAAAATTGTTATGGCGAATATTAGATGGAAGGACTGACAAAGAGAGAATTGGAAAGATTTGTTGTGACATCCGAGAAGCTAATCACGCCTTGCAAAGTGTTATTATTAATTATAATGGCGATGGTCGTGAACAAAATACTAATCTTCCTTGGTTATTGATGGAGCAACAGAGTAATATTGTAAAGGAGGTCATTCGAAAAATTAGGTTTCCGACGGGGTTTTCGTCGAACATACAAAATATCTTAACTAAAAAAGGTGATTTTGGTGGGGTTAAAACACATGACTGGCATACATTCATTAAGGTAATTAGTAGTTTATAATATATTTTCTTATTGGTACACATTTTTTGGAAACAAATAATAATTATTTGTTTTTTGTTACAGTATGTTATACCTTTATCTATCCCAGATGACTTTGACAACAACATAAAACAAATTATTTATGTACTTGGCAAATACATGAGGTAAGTATTGTTTTATAAGGAAAATGTACTTCTTATGTATGCAAAACAATATATGCCTTGATATTTTTTTATTGCATTGACATTTGTAGGTGGCTATCATCAAAAGAAATCCAT
>JASDQU010736925.1:62346-86055 GCA_032191745.1 Picea mariana | reverse complement strand
TTCATCCTTCATGGCCGTTAGCTTCTTTTTTATTCCACCCAATGGTAGGAATAGATCCTTCTGATAGAAATAATCTTCCATCTGCATCTTCCATAATTGGAAGTTTTGGCCGTTAAATTTCTCGACCCTAAACTTTCCATCTTCCGCCATTTCTCCTACACGAACCAGGAACAATCTTTTCCGATGAGTTACCTTTCGCTCTGATACTAGTTGTTAGAAAAACATGATCATGGAGCAATACAATAAAATAAATGCGAAAATAAAACACAGAAGATACACAATACAATAGAGACACGGATATATGTGGTTCACCCAGTGTGGGCTACATCCATAAGAGAAATTTCTAGGTCCTTCATTTATTATTATCCAACAAATGAAGGGGTACAACCTACAACACACCCGCTGTAAATTCCTCTTCTTTCTCTCCCAGTCTCCTCACTTAGAATACAATATTCGCAATGATGCATAGCCACAACACATTTCCCTCATAAAAGAGGGTTTACTTCTAGGGAAAAAGACCYTAACATAAGTTATACTGTTAGGTCTCCGACCTTATAATGAATGATCCATATTTACAATGAAATTATAATATACATTTACAAGACAATTTTTCCTTTAGGGCCCTGTTTGCCCCCGGACCCCCCAGCCCGAGGGGATGGACCCCACAGAGGGGGTAACTCCCCTCTGCACTCCCCTGCATGGAGGAGTGTACATTCTTACTGTGTGTAAAATCTTCATGGGGTATAAACACAACTGAAAACAAAGACCTCTGAATCAAGAAGATAATCAAGCTCCACAACCAACATTTTGTAAATTTCAAGAGTTTAAGGATCTTGTGGAGAATTAGATAGAGAATAAATAAAGGCGTTGAGGACATATAATGCTGGAGATTTCTACATGAATGAATTTGAGAAATTCTATAAGAAGTGTGACATAGAAAGGAAAAAGGCTACTCCATACACACCTCTATATAATGGGGTTGCAAAAAGGATTAATAGAACGTTCATGGAACAATCAAGGAGAATACTCATTGGTGGCAGGTTAGGGTAGAAATTCCGGGCAGAGGCAGTGGGAATTGTATCCCACCTGGAAAATAGATCACCCTCATCAACATTGGTGGAAAAATATTTCCATGAGGCATGGTATTGTAAGAAACCCACTCTTGAACATGTTAGAGTTTTTGGGTGTGATGTTTATGTACATGTTCCAAAGGAAAATAGGAGTAATATGGATAATAAGGATGAAAAGTGTATCTTTATTGGTTATAAATATGGTGTAAAAGGATATAAACTTTGGAACCTAGAAACTAAGAAGGTTGTCTATAGTCGGGATGTTTTCTTTAGAGAGTTCAAAGATGTTCCCAGATAAGAAGTCCCACCAAAATAAAAAGAACCAGAGATGATATAATTTAAGTTGGAGAGTGAAGAATCTAAATCAACAGAAGAACATGAATCAGAAGAAGAATAACCTCATACTCCAGTATTGAGAAGATCGGTTCAAGAAAGAAGACAACTAGAAAGGTATACTCCGCTTGATTTATATTATAGTTTTTCTTTGTCTATTACTAATGCTGATCCCATAAATGTTAGGGAGACAGTGGATTCAATTTATGGTAAACTCTTGAGGAAATCCATGGTTGAAGAAATGGATTCCTTTGATAAAATGAGTCTTGGGATCTAGTTGATTTGTCAGTTGGAAGAAATCCTGTTGGTAGGTAATGAGTGTTTAAGAAGAAGTTGAATGTAAAAGGTAAAGTGGAGAATTATAAATCCTGCCTAGTTGTAAAGGGATATTCCTAGGTAGAGAGAATATATTTTGGTGAATTTTTTTCTCCTTTTGCAAAATTGACTTCTATTAGATTTATTTTGTTTGTTTTTGCTACTTTTGATCTTGAAGTAGAATAGATGGACGTAAAGACAACATTCCTGCATGGGCATATTGAAGAATAAATCTACATGAAACAACTAAAAGGTTTTGTAGTGAAAGGTAAGAAACATATGGTGTACAAGATAAAAGGGTCGCTATATGGGTTAAATCAATCTCCAAGGATGTGGTATCAAAAGTTTTATATTTAAATTTCGGGACTTGGTCTCACAAGGAGCAAAGATGATCACTATGTGCATTTTAAATTAGTTGGAGATCATTTTTTTTTATGTGGTGCTATATGTTGATGATATGTTGTTGATTGGAAACAACTAGGAAATCATCAAGGAGGTAAGAAACCAATTGTCTTTTAAGTTTGATATGAAAGATCTTGGTGCTGCAAATTTTATTTTGGTCATGGAAATTAAAATAGATTGGGAAAATAGGAAAATATTGTTGAACTCGATGAAATATGTTGAGACTATTAAAATCCCTATTCCAACGCCTATGTATCTTGTTATCTAGTGTTTTCGTTGTTTCAAATTAGATTAACATCTCAAAAAAAATAGACTGTAGGAATATTCAATTCAAATAAAGATAGGAGAAGCAATACTAGAGACCAAAAATATTAACCACATTACACAAATATATTTTTCCCATCAACTAATATTATCATTCAAATAACTTCAAAGATTATAAGGGATCCCTTACTGGTAAAATGGCCCAATTATAAAAGAGACAAAGTACATGAAAGAATGACAAGATGATCTATTTCCAAAACTTTTGTACAATCCTATATGACGACATCATGAATTTTACACTGATACCCACACTATTGCACGTGGCCTATAACATAATACCCTCTCTATTTGCATGACCCATACACTAAAAATTGCATTGACTACATGACTTGTACCAGTATATTTGCACTATCTATGGTGGTCGATCCTTCTGCTGCACACTTTTTCTCTCTCTTCCTTTGCCCTAGATCTCTAGATGGAAGTCCTTCTCCACCTATCCAAGATCTCCTTGAATCACATTCCTTTGTGATCCAACTCTCTCTATATCAAAAAAGTGTCTTCTTCCTTCACCTTAGCCTTACTTTTATAATATTGAGTTATGAACTAACCCTAATCTCCAAAGTTATTGGCGATTGAGATTACTTCTCACCTCACTTGAGATCAATGGCTATTATTTAATTCACTAATGCTAATTAAAGAATTTCTTTAAATAAAATTCAACTCTCTAATAAAAGAACTTTAATTTAATAATTCATTTAATTAAATTAAAATCTCAAGGTAGAAGGATTTGGATGACTTCCACACGTCTACACTCTTAGAACTATGTGAAAATACATGTACAATGCTACCAAACATCAACACTCCCTCTTAGTGAGGAAGGTATTCTACAACACTCCAAGTTTGGCTTCGAAGAACACGCACTTCCCTTTAACCAAGGGTTTGGTCAGAATATCTACAACTTGCTCAACTATGGAAATATATTGAATCTTCACTACTCCCTTATGGATCCTATCTCGCATGAAGTGATATTTGATCTCTATATGCTTGGATATGTCATGGAATACTAGATTCTCCAAGAGTTTGATAAAACTATGATTATCACAGTATATCATTGTAGGCTCCAACTTCTGATCAAATAAACTTGTATTCATTTTGTGAAGCAAAATGGCTTCAAAACTAGCCATACTTGTTGATATATACTCCACCTTTGTTGAACAGAGTGCTACAAAATTCTGCTTTCTACTGAACCAAGTAATCACTATTGATCCCAAGCTGAAGTATCATCCCTAGGTTCTCTTTCTATCTACTGCAATCCCTTCCCAATATGAGACTGAATATCCCTACAACCTCACTCCATATCCTTCAATATACCTCAATGCATATTCCATTGTACCTCTCAAGTACCTGAGCACATGATTCACTGCTATCCAATGCGCTTTCTTTGACTCCACCATGAACTGAATCAAAATGTTTACAATAAAACAAATATCTAGACTGGTATTTAACAAATACGTGAAGGATCCTATCAGTTACCCTATATATCCTGGGATACACCAACTATGAATCTAAAGTCACAACCTTCTTCAGATTGGTAACTGTAGGTGTAGCCATCGGTATACAGTCCTCCATCTTGAATTTCCTCAGGATCTCAACTACATACGTCCCTTGACCAAGGAAGATCTCTCTTGATACTTTCCATACCTCTAACCCTAATACATAATGCATCAAGACAATTTCCTTCATCTCAAACTTAGTTTACAAATATTCTTTTCACCCTACAATAAACTCCTATGCATTTGTTAGAAACAAATCATCTATGTACATAACCAATATGAGTGGATTAGACCCAACAAGTATGATTTACAAGTTAGGATTTGCCTCACTCTTGTTAAAGTCCATACTCTGCAAGTATTCCTTGATCCTGGAATTCCACACCCTAGGTTCCTATTTGAGTTCTCACAAGGATTTATTAAGCCTACACACATGAGACTCCCTCCCATGTACCTCAAATCCATGAGGTTTCTCTATATATACTTCTTCCTCAATAATCCCATTGAGGAAAGATGTTTTCACATCCATCTGATGTATCCTCCACCTCATAACTAAAGCAATAGAAATAACAACTCAAATAGAATCATACATGAACACTGGAGGAAATTTATCCTTGTATTCCACTCCCTATTTTTGGGAAAACACTTTTACCAAAAACCTCGCCTTGAACTTCTAGATGCTCCATATGAAACATCCTTGATCTTGTAAATCCACCTAGAAATCACAACCGACTTCCCCTCTGGTCTCGACACTATGTCCCAAACATCATTACTCATAATAGAGGTGTACTCCTCTACCATGGCATCCTACCAAACCTATTGATCGATTTCTTTCTCGAAACCAGAAGGCTCAACATCAATGATGCTACTCATAAGCTATATATAGTCCATATAGTTTAAAAAATTTCTTGGAGGCCTGTTCTCTTTGACCACACTCCTAGGAGCCTCACCAACATCCCTCAATGTCTATAATATCCACCTGTGTCTCCCGACAATACTCAAAGGGGATAAATCCTCCTCCCCACCTGAAGTCCAACTTGCAACTGATTGTTGGCCATCCTTTTAGAGATTTCTCCTCCTCGTCCTCTATCATTGTTGATGACTCCTGAGATATTATAGATGCCAAGTTCTCCTTGAATTTAACATTTCTTCTCACAAATGTTTTCTGCTACATTGGAACGAATATCCTGTAAGCCTTTGAGGTCTCTTTGTACCCCACAAATATACCCTTCTGTCCTGAAGGCTCCAACTTCATCCTTTTCTCTATAGACACATGGGGGTATATTGGACAACCAAATATCCTCAAATGCCATGTCTCTGGCTTCACTTGAGAATGCCTCCTTTGAAGTATTTTCCCCTAATATCCTATGAGGACTCATGTTCTGCCCATAAACCATTGTGTTACATGCCTCTTCCCTAAGACAAATAAGAAAATCCTAGTCATGTATCATATCCCTAGCATAACTAATGATGGACTGATTATTTCTCTTCACAACCCCATTGTTTTGAAGATTGTATGAGACTGACATCTCCCTCTTGGTCCCTACCTCTTGTATAAATCCTTGAAGTAATTGGAGGTGTACTCTCCCCCATTATCAAACCTCAATACATTTAAATTCTTCTCTATCTAGTTCTCCACCTGAGGTCTAAACTCCTAAAACTGACCAAAGACCTTAACCTTGGTATTCATTAAGAAGATCTAGGTTTTCTTAGAAAATTCATCAATGAACATCACATAGTATGACGATCCCTTCACTGATGCTACTGAAATCAACCCACTCACATATGAATGGATAAGATCCAATATCCCCTTGGACCTGCTCTCACTACTTTGAAAAGAAGCCTTGGCATTCTTTCCAAGTGAAGACCCTATGCACACTCCCTGCTACTCAATACTGAACTCTGGAAGACCTGTAACAATCTCCTTAAGAATTGAAAATTCCCTCTAGTGTAGGTGTCCCAACCTCCTATGCCATATCTCACATAGGCTTTCACTATCGTATACCAAATCCTAAACAGGATTTCCCTAAAAATTGTATAAAGTTCCCTCACTAACTCCAATGAACATTATTGTGTCTAGACTAGCTTTCTATGGATGTATGAGTACTTTCCCTATCTGAAAAGTAATGGAAAACCCCTATCCTCCTGTTGGAATTAAATTTGGTTGTAAGACCCTAGGTTCGATTTATCTTGACCAAAAAAACCCCTTCAGACACCGACCCTTTCGGCATCACCTACATGCAAGTGAAGTCTCACCCGAGGTATCTATTGGGGTTGCAGGAACCAAGTTTCTGCAGCAGTGAGGGGATGGGAGGTAATCATCTTTGTCATTCTTACTTATCTATTTTGTGCACGTTGTTTTGTAATTTACCTTCTTATGTTACTTAGTGAATTCAATTATGTATTACCATTATACTTCATATTACAACAAAAACCACATATTGTAGCATTCATAACCATTGCACAAGGATCATACAGAGAAAAAGTCTAGTCTAACATGCAACAAGAAAGTATCCATGATCAATCACATAAAAGAAACATAAACACAATAGTTAATGTTGTTCACCCAAGTTTGGGCTACGTCCACAATGATTGGCTTATTTATTATTCTTTATGTAATTTTCTCAGGCTTGCGTACTGTGCTTACAAATATACATCATATTATCTTTTCCTTCTCCTATCCTAGCCGTTCTGCAGTGAAAGCCTCTCTCTCTCTCTGCATCATCTCCTTAATATTCAGACATAAACTCTTTCCTTCTCATACTATTCTATCACTCTCCTCTTTAACAACACACGATATAACTATTCCAAAGAACCCCTATTATCCCAACCCATTACATATTTATACATAAATTCTAGGGCTTAAAACCCTACTTTGTTCATCCCAAAACCCTATTACAATACATGATAACTCAATTTGACTTGATGTTCATGATGCTTTTACTTTCTTTTCCATCTACATGCTTCTTTTTCACTATGATTGCTATTCTTCCTGCTTTTGTGATTCCTTCTATCTTTATCACGTCAGACTGAAATCCTTCCTTTTCACCCGCATTATGCTCTTGCTTTATTCTTTTGCTTTATTCCTCTCCTTTTTTCCTCTTACTATGCACCGTACTTATTTATTCTTCTACTTTATTCCTCTTCTTTGTTCCTCTGCTTGCAGACTACATGGCCCAACAAAATTCCAAATGGTGCACAAAAAATACACTTCTTCAAATGCAACAACATTTGACACTATATACACCTATCCAACATTATCCTAAGTACTTCTATGTGGTCCTTCAGCAGGCTAAACACAGTCTAATTTTCTAAGTATACTTCAAGGAAATTATGAATAAATTCCTTGAACACTACAACCACCACACATGAAAAAATTCTAGGGGAATTCTTCAATCCAAAGGGCATTATTGTATACTGATAATTTTCCCATTCTGTCATGAAAGTAGTCTTGTACCAATCATATTGCATAATTTTTATCTGATGGTACCTCGATAATCCATCTGTGAAAGAATAAGTCTCTTTCTCTCCTACGTTCTCCAGTCCTCATCTGTGAATGGTGTTGGAAATCGATCATGTAAAAATGCATCATTCGGCTTCCTCATATCCACACAAATCCCGATTCCTCCTATTTTCTTATCTTTCACTACCATTGGACTTATCTGTTACCACGGGTTCAATTTTCCCCGCGTCCAACATTATGTCTATTTCTGCTTTCACCTTCTCCTTGTACTTTGTTTTAGCCTGTAAGGTATTTGTCGCATTGGCTTAGCACTTGGTTTCAAAGGAATCTTCATCTCACATAAGTCCCCAAATATCCCCTTCATCTCTGAAAATGTAGTTCAGAATAGGTCTTGATCTTCACACAGTAAGTCTACAATCTTCTCTATTGATTCATCACTCTAGTAATCCCTTATCTATGCAAACTTTGGATTCTTTTTCATCCCAATGTTTACCTTCCACATCTTTATTGGCTGTGTGTATGAAGCAAACTCAAGCTTTGGTTTTTCTACTGGCCGATCTCCTTCTGTTTCAGGTACTTGCACATTCCTGGGATTTTCCTCATCATGTTCTTCCTTATCAACATTGTAACATTCCACTAACTCATGGACAGTCATAGAAGCTCTGTGCGCATCGTAGACTGGTACCACCTCCATCATCCCTTATTTTGAGAATATATTAGTTCAAATATCTTGTAGCACTGCATCTGTTGATGCAGATTCATGTTCAAATGTAAATGTGACCTTGAACCTCTTAGTCAGTGCATCCCAGTTGGTTGTTTCTTTGTGCATTTCCAATTCCAGATACCATTTCTTGGGGATTGAATATAGGGTGTGTATAAATATATGTATCCATTCTTCTTTGGTGTCAAGTTCCATTTGTTCCTTCACTTCTCTAGATGTTCTACTGCATCCCTCTCCCCTGTATAATTTTGCACAATATTTTCTACCTCGGTACCAAACCTTACTTGCATTAGTCTTCTAGACTGCGACTAGTCTTCCATTCCTTCTTTGTGTGCAGCCCATCATCTGGATGGAGTCACTTTTAGGAAAACATCTGGTGCCAACAAAATTTGTTGTTTGGGTACCTGCAACTCAAATTCCTTTACAATTAAACTTGTATCAGTCAATCCATCATACTTGGGTGGATCACATAACTCTGTTCCAATCTAGTGCAAGGATCGAGTTATGCATGCACATCGTCTAGTTGATACTTCATGCATTCTCTGCTGCCAATTCTCTAGACATTCTTATGAATTTGAAGCACATGAAATAATACTTATCCAACTCAATGCACCATCTACAATGGGGTTTACATAATCATCCATTCATGTAGTTATGTTATACAAATTGTCAATGTCATTTCCTCTTGCTGGCTCTATGTATATTTTTCCTTTTGTTGGGTCCAATGGTGCAATAACCTTTAAATATATGACTTCAAATATCATTTCTCTCCACTTTAGATTAATTATATTTTTATTATTAAATACCAATTCAAGTCCCATCAATGTTGGGTATGGTTGACTATAATCCCCTATCTCAATAACTTCAAATTTTTCCATGTTGCACACCCCATCTATGTTCACGGGTACTCCTGTCAATCGACCAATCAATATTGTCTTGTGGCAATTTTCCATCCTTAATTGAACAAGAAACCGGACCATCTTGGGTTTTCCCATAATCTCCCAAGTTTTCTTTGGTAATACATTCACATAGATCCAAAATCCAAGATAACATTATCCACATCATATTCCCCAATTTGCAAACTAAATCTGAATTCTCTGTTGGTCCTCTTTCTGCACAATACCTGATTTACCACCCTCTGTGCGATGGGAGTTTACCTTTATTGTGTGAAATGATCAATCATTTTATATAGTGAATTAAATGTATTTTCATCTTTCATTATCTCTACACAACTTCTCAAGAGTTCTCGCTGGCATCACATGATCTTTGACATGAGGCACAAATGATGTTGATGCTCCCCAATCCTTCCCAAGTACCTATTTTCTTTCCCTATGATATGTATCCTTTTTTTGTTGAGGATCGAAGGTTGGTATAGGTCCTACTGACTTCCTTACCCATTGCTCATCCTGCTTCCCTCCATTCATCACATCAGTTCATGTTCTAGCTCCTCTGCACGTAACAACTGCTATTCTAGGTCCTTCATTGTGTTTTTTGGTTGATATTTTCTATACATTATGATTTGGATTTTGGTTCTAATTCCCTATTGTGTTCCATTTCATCACTATTTAAGGAAACACTTTTGTTGCATGGTCCAATTCTCTACAATATGTGCATGTTGTACAAGGTTTTGGGAACTCGTGGGCTAAGTGTCTTGGTTCATTACAATTGTAACATATTATCGACCCTCTTCCTCCTTTGCCAAAATTTCCTCTGCCTCGACATATACCAAAATTTCCTCTATTTCCTTGGGTTAAATCCCCACTGATTATTATACTGTGGACCACCTCATTCTGTTGCAATGTTCTCCTCCAGAATCCTATAAATATTTGTAGTGCACTCCCTCATCAAATCAGATGCGCGACAATCATTCTCTTCATGTCCGACTGACTTGTAAAAGTTGTAAAATATGTTCCTTGGTGTACTCTAATACTTCTTTAGTAGTGGAAAATTAGTTCGATGATGTCCCCATTTCTTACATATCTCACAATATCCCCCTCCTGGTAATGGATTCGGTACTCCAGTTGCTAGAAATTGTGCAATTGTTGGGAATTCATCCTTGTGATGGCCTTTAGTCCTACACTTCGTACACTATAATTGTTCACACTTCTCCTTCCCTTTTGTAATTTCTTCCAGTTGAATCATCAAAGCATCCAACTGCGTCTGAACTTGTTCCATCCCCCCACTATCACCTACACGGGATGATTCCAATTTGATTGCAATTTCCAACACCTCAAGTTGTGACATGACCTTTTGTTGAATCAAGGGCCTATGGATGTGTTGTAGAAATCCTGCAATAAACCATTATTGATGTTGTTGATCAGAGATCTGGAAAGTCAGTCTACCTATCAAATCCTTAAAATGTTGGTTATAATCCCAGATTGATTTAGTCCGCACCTGTTTAATTTTCTTCAACTCTGTAATATTATGTGGCTCAGATTTTGTCTTCTTGAACTCTTTTAACACTGCTTGTCTTATCTTTGCCAAATTCTTGTCTTGTCTTGTGGGTGTGGTACTCTGCAGCTTCATGTACCCGACTAGCGCACGAATTCTATTTTTTTTTTTCCAATTGCATAATCTTCATGACCTCATCCTAGAAGTTCTTAGCAACCCAAATTATCTCGTAGGAAAATAGATGTTGTTCTGGGTCCTCTGACCCAACCCCCTAGAACTTAGGAAATCCAAGGGTATTGTCTACCCCTGTCATGTTTCTTTGTGTAGTTCCTCTTCTTGGTGATGTTGGTTGAATTTGACTCTGCACACTACTTCCACTACTCTGATTGCTGCTACTATATCCTCCCTTGCTAACTATGAGTGATTTTGATAATTATTCAACTGTTATATCTGATTGTGGTGACACACATGGGGTCATGGATTCGACGTAGGATCCAGTATGAGTAGGAATCAATGGATCTTTTATTAAAGGGATGGATTGTAACTCCTCTTCCTCTCCTCTTATGTGTGGTATCTCCACGATTTGGACTATCATCCAAGGTTCTCTCCCTTTTGTCTCATTGCATGGCTCTCCTTTCTTAGCCCCAATATTTCACCTCTTGTACCTCCTTCCTCTACACAGTTCTCCAAACTTGTCTTCTTCCTCTGGTATACCCTATTCAGTTCTCTGCATCCTCAGTCCCTCCCTTCTTTCTTCATCGCTTCCTTCATTCTCTCTTGTCCTTAGATTGTCCTCTTGTCATCCTTTGGTCCCCCTATGTGCATGAATCTCATTATCAGTTGGAATCCATTATAATCAACACTTATCACACAACAACATCTTTATCCATGTACCCAATGAATTCATGAACCTTCCGTGCGAACCTTTGAAGAATTCCATTTCTGCAACATTGTATGACTGTGTATAGTATATTGCAAATTCTGTAATATATCCTCCTAATATACTATCTAACTAGAAATCCACTGCACGAGAATTTTGATTACTTACAAAAATCAATTGTCTTACCAACTCAATAGTCCAATTCCTCTACATTGCGGTTTGGTACCTTCCAGTGTTCTCTACTAGTGTTTCTAACCGCTCAGTCAGAATGATCGGAAATTTTCCAAAGAAAATTTCATGAAGCTCTGTGTACACATAATTTTGCATCCATTTCTCATCACTCAACTAAGGTTTCTATCCTCTTTCCAAGAAAACTCTCATTCCTCCCTTCTAACCATTCTAAGATTTCTTTCTTAGTCGACCTTCAAAACATTCCCTCAATCATAGATTCCAGGTCTTGGCAAAGGAACCATTTGTTGGAATTGTGCACAGTTGTAAGACCCTAGGCTCGAGTTATCTTGACCAAAAAAAAAACCTTCAGATATCGATACTTTTGAAATCACCTACATGAAAGTGAAGTCCCACTCATGGTATCTAATGGGGTTGTAGGATCCAAGTTTCTGCACTAGTGAGTGAATGTGAGGTGATCATATTTGTCATTCTTACTTATCTATTATGCACTCCTTGTTTTGTAATTTCCCTTCTTAGGTTACTTAGTGAATTCAATTATGTATTACCATTATACTTCAAATTACAACATAAACCACATATTGTATCATTCATAACCATTTCACAATGATCATACAAAGAATAAGTCTAGTCTAACATGCATCAAGAAAGTATCCATGATCAATCACTTAAAAGAAACATAAAAACAATAGTTAATGTTGTTCATTCAAATTTGGGCTACATCCACAACGACTGGCTTCTTTATTATTCTTTATGCAATTGTCTCAGGATTGCAAACTGTTCTTACAAAGATACATCATATTATCCTTTCCTTTTATCCTATTCGTTCTACAATGCAAGCCTCTCTCTCTGCATCATCTCCTTAACATTTATACATAGACTCTTTCCTTCTCAACCTATTCTATCACTCTTCTCTTAAATAACACATGAGAAAACTATTTTGAAGAACCCTTATTCTCCCAACCCATTACATATTTATACATAAATTCTAGGGCTTAAAACCCTACTTTGTTCATCCAAAAACCCTATTACAATACATGATAACACAAGTCGACTTGTTGTTCAAGATTATTTTACCTTATTTTCCGTATGCATGCTTATTTTTCACTCCGACCACTGTTCTTCCTTCTTTTATGCTTCCTTCTATCTTTATCACGCTGGGATGTCATCCTTCCTTTTTTCCTGATTTCTTCTCTTGCTTTATTCCCTTATTTATTCTTATTATTTTCCTCTGCTTTGTTCCTCTTACTGTGCAATGTACTGCTTTATTCTTCTGCTTTATTCCTCTGATTTGTTCCTCTTCTTGTAGACTACATGGCCCAATTTTTTTTCCAAATGTTGCACAAGCAATACACTTCTTCAAATTCAGCGAAATATGACACTATTTACACCTATCCAACATTATCTTGAGTACTTTTATGTGGTCCTTCAGTAGGTTGAACACAGTCCAATCGTCTAAGTATACTTCAAGGAACTTATGAATAAATTCCTTGAACGCTGCAACCACCACTCTTGAAAAAATTGTAGGGGCATTCTTCAGTCCAAAGGGAATTATTGTATACTGATAACTTACTCCTTCTTTCATGAAAGTAGTCTTGTACTGGTCCTCCTACACAATTTTTATATAATGGTACACCGAGAATCCATCTGTGAAATAACAAGTGTCTTTCCCTCCTACGTTCTCCAGTACCTCATCTATGAATGGTGTTAGGAATGGATCGTGTAAACACACTTCATTCAACTTCCTCAGATCCACACAAATCCTGATTCCTCTCATTTTCTTGTCTTGCACTACCATTGGACTTATCCACTCCAATTATACCAGAGTTCAATGATCCCTGCATCCAACATTTTGTCTATTTCTACTTTCACCTTATCCTTGTACTTAAGATTTAACCTGTAAGGTCTCTGTCGCACTGGCTTAGAACCTGGTTTCAAAGGAATCTTCATCTCACCTAAGTCCCCAACTATCAACTTCATCTATGAAAATGTAGTTGGGAATAGGTCTTGATATTCACACAATAAGTCTGCAATCTTTTCTAATGTTTCATCACTCTAGTAATCCCCTATCTACACAAACTTCAGATTCTCTATCATCCCAATGTTTACCTTTCACATCTTTATTGTATGTGTGTATGTAGCAGACTAAATCTCTGGTCCTTCTACTTCCCTTTCTCTTTTTGTTTCAAGTACTTTCACATTCTTGGGATTTTCCTCATCATGTTCTTCCTTAGCAACATTATAACATTCCACTAACTCATGGACAATTATAGTAGCTCTGTGCACATCACAGTCTGCTACCACCTCCATCAACCATTCTTATGAGAAAATATTAGTTCGAATAACGTGTATCCCTACATCTATTGATGGAGATTCATGTTCAAATGTAAATGTGAGCTTGAACCTATGCGTTGTCTCGTCCCAGTTGGTTATTTCTCTCCTCATTTTCAATTCCAGATACCATTTTTTCAGGAATCTATCTATGGTATGTATAAATATGTGTATCCATTCTTCCATTGGTGTCAAGTTCCATCCCTTACTGCACTTCTCCACATGTTTTTCTGGGTCACTCTCCTTTGTATACTTTTGCACAATATTTTCTACCTTGATACCAAACCTTAATTGCATTAGTCTTCTAGACTGGGACCAGTATTCGATTCCTTCTTTGTGTGTAGCCCACCATCTCGATGGAGTCGCTTTTACAACAACATCTAGTGCCAATGACCTTTTTTGTTCGGGTACCTGAAACTCAAATGAATTTACAAATAAACTTATATAAGTCAATCCATGATAACTGGGTGGATCACATAACTCTTTTACAATCCAACACAAGGATGGGGTTATGTGTGCACATCGTCTAGTTGATACTTCATGCATCCTCTATTTCCAATGCTCCAGACCTTCTTCTGAATATGATGCACACAAACTGATACTTCTCCAACTTAGCGCACCATCTGTAGTGGGGTTTACATAATCATCCATCCGCACAACCATGTTATATGAATTGTCAATGTCATTTCCCCTTATTGGCTCTATGTATATTTTTCCTTCTGTTGGGTCTAGTGGTGCAAAAATCTTCAAATATACGACTTCAAATATCATTTCTCTCCGCTTTAGATCAATTATCATTTGATTATAAAATTCCCATTTAAGTCCCATCAGTTCCGTATATGGTTGAATATCATCCATGATCTCAATAACTTCAAAGTCTGCCACACTGCGCACCCCATCTATGTTCATGGGTACTCCTATCCATTGACCAATCAATATTGTCTTGTGCAAATTTTCTAGCCTTAACTGAATAAGAGACTAGATCAGCTTGGGTTTTTCAATCATCTCCCAAGTATTCTTTGGTAATACATTCACATCAGATCCAAAATCCAAGATAACATTATCCACATCATATTCCTCAATTTTCACACTAAATCTGAATTTTCCATTGGTCTTCTTTTTGCGCAGTACCTCATTTACCACCCTCTATGTGATGGGAGTTTTCCTTCCTTGCGTGCAATTATCAATCATTTCATATAGTGAATTCATCACAATTTCATATTTCATTATCTCTATGAAACTTCTCAATAATTTTCTTAGAGTGATTACCTTCCTAGTCTGTGTCTTTGGCATCGCACAGTCTCCAACATGAGGCGCAGATGATGTTTAAGCTCCCTAATCCTGCCCAAGTACCTATTTTCTTTCCCTCTGATATGTCTCTTTTTTATTCTGAGGATTGAAGGTTGGTATAGGTCATGCTGACTTCCTTATCCATTTTTCAACATGCTTCCCTCTATTTTTCAAATCAACTCCTGTTCTAGCCCCTCCACGCGTAACAACTACTATTCTAGGTCCTTCATTGTGTTTTTCGACTGATATTTTCTATACATTATGATTTGGATTCTGGTTCTAATTCCATCTTTCTTGCCATTTTGCCACTAGATGAGGACACTCTTCTATCACATGGTCTAGTGCTCTACAATATGTGCATGTTGTACATGAATTCGGGTAGTCGTGGGCTAAGTGTCCCGATTGATTACAATTGCAACATATTATCAACCCTCTTCCTCCTTTGACAAAATTTATTCTACCTCGACCTCTGCCAAAATTTTATTTATTCCCTGGGTTAAATCCCCTCTGATTATTATACTATGAACCACCTCCTTTTGTCACAACATTCTCCTCTTGAATCATGTACATAGACATAGTGTGCTCCCTCATCAAATTGTCTTCGCGACAATCCTTCTCTTCATGTCCGACCAACTTGCAAAAGTTGCAAAATAGGTTCCTTGGTGTAGTCTCATACTTTTGTAGTAGTGGACACTCAGTTGGATGATGTTCCCATTTCTTACATATCTCACAACACCCCCCTCCTGGTAATGGATTCAATGCTCCATTTTCCAGATACTGTGTGAATGATGGGCATTCGTCGTTGTGATGGCCTTCAGTCCTACACTTGTTCATGTTTCTACTTCCCTTTTGTAAGTTCTTCTAGTTGAATATTCAAAGCAACCAAATTCATCTGAACTTGCACCATCCCTCAACTGTCTCCTATAGGGGATGATTCCAATTTCATTGCAATTTCCAGCGCCTCAGGTTGTGACACAACCTTTTGTTGAATTAAGGGCTTGCATATGTGTGGTAGAAGTTTTGAAATAAACCATTCTTGATGTTGTTGACCATGGATATGGAAAGTCAGTCTACCCATTAGATCCTTAAAACATTGGTAATAACCCCACACTGATTCAGTTCACACCTTTTTATTTTCCTTCAGCTCTGTAACATACTATGACTCAAATTTTGGCTTCTTGAACTCTTTTAACAATGCTTGTCTTATCTCTACCAAAGTATTGGATTGTCCTATAGACGTGGTAATCTACAACTTCATGTACCAGACTAACACATGACCTATAAATGTTTTTTCCAACTACACAATCTTCACGACCTCATATTAGACATTCTTAGCAACCCAAATTGTCTCACATACAAATAGATGTTGTTCTGGGTCCTCTGAACCTACCCCATGGAACTAAGGAAATATAAGATTGTTTTCTACCCTTGCCATGTTGATTTGTGTAGTCCCTCTTCTTGGTGATTCTGGTTGACTTTGACTCTACACACTGCTTCCATTTCTCTTATTGCCACTACTCTATCCTCCCTTTGTAACTATGAGTGTTTTTTGTAAGTCTTCAATTGTTATCTTTGATTGTGGTGATGCACATGGGGTCGTGGATTCGACACATGATCCAGTCTGAGTAAGACTCAACAGATCTTCTATTATATGGATGGACTTGAACTCCTCTTCCTCTCCTCTTATGTGTGGTATCTCCACGATTCGGACTATCATGCAGGGTCCTCTTCCCTCTAGATCATTGCGTGGATCTCCTTTCTCAGCCCCAGTCTTTCACCAAAGGAAATTTTCCAAAGAAAATTTCATGAAGCTCTGTGTACACATACTTTTGCATCCATTGCTCGTCACTCAACCGAGGGTTTCTATTTTATTTCTGATCAAAMTCACAATCCTTACCTTCTAACCATTTTGATATTTCTTTCTTAGTTGGCCTCCAAAACATTCCCTCAATCATAGATTCCTGGTCCTAACAACRTAACCATTCGTTGGCATTGCGTGCAGTTTTAAGACCCTAGGTTCAAGTTATCTTGAACAAAAGATACCCTTTAGACATCGACCCTTTCAACATCACCTGCATGCAAGTGAAGTCTCACTCAAGGTATCTATTGAGGTTGTAGGAACCGAGTTTCTACAGTAGTGAGGGAATGGGAGCTTATCATCTTTGTCATTCTTACTTATCTGTTACGTGAATGTTGTTTTGTAATTTTCTTTCTTAGGTTACTTAGTGAATTCAATTATGTATTACCGTTATACTTAAGATTACAACATAAACCACATATTGTAGCATTCATAACCATTGTGCAATGATCATACAGAGAATAAGTCTAGTCTAACATGCATCAATAAAGTATCCATGATCAGTCACATAAAAGACACATAAAAAAAATAGTTAACATGGTTCAACCAACTTTGGGCTACATCCACACCGAATGACTTCTTTATTATTCTTTATGCAATTGTCTCAGGATTGTTCACTGTGCTTACAAATATACATCATATTATCTTGTCCTTCTCCTAGCCTAGTCATTCTATAGTGCAAACCTTTCTCTCTCTCTCTCTCTCTCTCTCTCTCTCTCTCTCTCTCTCTCTGCATCATCTCCTTAACATTCAAACATAGACTCTTTCATTCTCAACCTATTCTATCACTCTCCTCTTTAACAACACACATGATAACTATTCCAAAGAACCCCTATTCTCCCAACCCATCACATATTTATACATAAATTCTAGGGCTTAAAACCCTACTTTGTTCACCCCAAAACCCTATTAAAATACATGATAACTCAAGTTGCTTGTTGTTCGGGCTACGTTTACCTGCTTTTCCATTTGCATCCTACTTTTGCACTCTGACTATTGTTCTTCCTTCTTTTGCGCTTCCTTTTATCTTTAGCACGTTGAGTTGTCATCCTTCCTTTTCTCTTGCTTTCTTCTCTTTCTTTATTCTTCTGCTTTATTCCTATGCTTTGTTCCTTTTATTGTGCATTGTACTTATGAATGTGCCTCAATTGCACACTCTCGAGCCTTCCTTGTCTTCTTTCTTCTCCTTTTGTGCACATATTCCATACTTAGGATTTTTCATGAATATTATTTCCACAATGCCTATCCAACACCTCCATAGCTGAGATTGAGAGAAAATTCTTCTTCGGTATTGGTACGTAAAGCACATCTTGGGAATTGAATGAAACTCTTGACTCAAGATGGAATGTAACTATTCCCTCTCCCTTCATTGCATACTTGGAATAATCACCAAGATGCACATGAACATCTGATTCCCTCTCTGTCATATTTCTAAATATTTTCCATGATTCTATGATATAATGAGATGCACCACTGTCCAAGAACCATGCACTCATGGCATTTGTGATGGTATAAAGGAAAGAAACTAGTGAGAAATCCTTCTCAAAATTTCCTACAAACTCATCAAGATGTGTCTCTGTTGATGATGTTTTCTGCGTCTTTCCTTTTCCCTTCTTCTTCTCCAGACACTGAGATGCATAATGTCCATTCTTATGACATGGGAAGCACTTGATTGTACTCAATTCATTCTTTTTCCCTAGTGGTAATGATCCTCCATCACTGTTACCCTTCTTTCTAGAACTCTTTCCTTTGCCCTTCTTTTTCTTACTGACAAGAGCCAAGTTCTCATCACTACTTCCCTAGTTGCTTCTCTTGGAATCCTCTTCCTCTTGAGTTTCTTCCTGGATGCAATCATCCCAAAGTCTCTTCCAATCTGGGAGATGTTCCCGAGAAAAGAATCCCTTGACAAATGGTTCCCATGACTTGGGAAGACCATTCAATGCCACATTCATTAGCTTTGCATCCTCCATTTTCTCCCCTATGGATGCAAGTTGATCATGTACATGAATGATCCTTATGAAATAGTTGGTAACATTGTCATATCTAGACATATGAGCCAATATGAGTTTATTTCTTAATACCATATTCCTATTCATGTTAGTACTATGGAATAAAACTACCAAGGCATCAAACATCTCTTTGATTGTATTCTTCTCGAATAGGTGAGGAATTATACAATCCTTCACTGAATCCAAGATAACCCTCTCAACTTTGATCTCCTTCTTCTTGTGAGCTTCCAAAGCTATTGGATTTATGAGTGGTGTAACTTCTTTTTCCGCTAACTCCTAAAGGTCATATTCCTTTAACACCAAATTCACTCTTTCTTTCCAATATAGGAAGTTGGATGCTCCATCTAATCTGTCTTCAACTCTCAAAGGTAATGATTCCATCCCTTAGACCTGATAAAATTCCCCAGAAATAAACTGTTATTGAAACTGCCCATGTAATAACTTGCTGCTGAAATTGTCCTTGTACTGACATATAAGGTCTTTTCCCACATTGACCTGCGCTAACCACATGACTTGTATCTTGATACTCGCATTGTTCCATGCAACCTATATGATGCTACTTGTGCTATTCGACACAACCTGTATGATAATACTTGTGTTATTCGACATGACCTGTATACTGTTACCAACAATGTTACCATGTGACCTGTAACATAATATCTATGCTATCTATACGACCTATACCAGAATACTTGCGTTTTCCTTGGCAACTGATCTGACTATAGTACGACTGTTTCCATGAAATATGTCCTTTGGTTTTTTCTTTTTGGTTATGGATCTAAGATCTGGCTTCCTCTCAGAGTGACTGCTATGATACCATGTTGAAATCCCTACTCTGACACTATGGTATATTTTTATCTAGTGATTTCCATGTTGCAAATCAGATTAGCAACTCATAAAACAAAAATACACCACTGGAATATTCAACTAAAATAAATATAGCAGAAACAATACTTGAAACCAAAAATATCAACCACAATACACAAAGATATTCTTCCCATCAACTAATATTATCATTCAAATAAATTCAAAGCTTACAAGGCCCCCCTTACTGGGAAAATGGCCTAATTAAAAAAGAGTCAAAGTGCATCAAAATCTAATTGGTTGATTTGCTGCCAAAACTGTTGTACGATCTTGTACGGTGAAAACATGCATTTTACAATGACACCTGTGTTGTTTTGTGTAGCCTGTAAAAATATACTTGTGCTATATGCATGACCTATACATTAAAACTCATGTTGAGTGTGTGACTTGTAGCAGTATACCTGCACTATCTGTTGTAACATCCCCATCCACCAACAGGCCGAGAAATGCCACTGCTCAGACACTTTACTTAGCTCTGATACCAAATTGTAACATCCCCAGCCACCAACAGGCCTAGAAACGTCACTCCTGCAGCTCTGCTGCACTACTCTGATCTGTGACATCTCCAGCCTTAACTACTGACTATGCCATACAAATATACTTGCGAAAAAACATACACATCCATATGAACATAGAATGTCTATTCTACATCTCTCTCTCTCTCTCTCTCTCTCTCTCTCTATATATATATATATATATATATATATATATATATATATATAACATATTAATGCAGAAGTAACAATAAGCCTACACATGCAACATATACAACATACACAGGCAATAATCATCAATTACAACATATGTGCCATTACACAACATATAAATGAACATAAAAGCGATACTTATCTTTTATTACAAGACCACCAACTGTGTGCATACCTTCCACGAACCTCCCAGCCTTATACCGCACTTCTCATCATGCTCAGAAATGGGTCACCCCTGAGCTGGGACTAAGCTCCACCCAGGGCAAGGGAATCCTAGACTAGGCTGAGGTTACAGGAACATTGCACAATGCAACCAAAATGATTCTCTCCAGGAGCCTTCTTACACCCACTACTCACGGACTCTCATTCCCCACATGCCTATTCCACCCATGAGTATACACTTTCACTGTCACAGAGTCCATCGATTGCTTCACCTCCCTCTTAGGGTCTTGGCAACATGCCGAATCATGAATTCTCAGAGCTCTGTATCTGGTGTTGGACTCTCTCTGGGAGAAAACCACTTCCTAACAAACTCTCTCACCTAGAGAGAGCTTCTCACAGGCCTGACAACCTGCCTCTTCTACTACAATCATGAAAACCCACTTATTCAGCCACTTTCGAATCAGTTCCAACAAGGTATGGGTGAAAAAAATGGTAACTGGTCAAAACAACTCAGGAAAACAAAAGGCAACAACCCAAAATGACTAAAGTATGAACTCGACTCTGCAAGGAACACACGACACAACAAGCCATACTCAGTCAAAGATCTGCGTGGCCACAACAAACAACAGTTATGACACAACATGACACAGATGATGATGGGGTGCTCGAAATTCACAGGATACACACAAGATAACTCAAACTTCTCCTAGAGACACTGATCAGTTTGTCAGTTTTCCCCATGGGTTTCAGGGTGCATGACTAGGAAACAATGCAGAGGTCGATCATGGAGGTTTCGGGTTTAGAATCCGGATGGAAGAATGGACAAGAACCCCCCAACAATGTTGGATTTCCTAGCTATAACTGCATGTGCTCAGGTCGACACCTGTCTTCCTGCAGCCACATGCAATCCACTTAGCATACATTCCTTTTTCAGGAACTTAGGACAACACTTGGTCAATTGTCCACCTTAGCCTTTTAGGAAATAACAATAAATTATTATCCCCTTTAGAGGTAATCCCCCTAGCTTATCCCCTAGGCCCAAACACTTAGCCTCCTCCCTTACCCAACCTTGTGGAAGCTTAGTCCCCCATCACTCTTTCTTTGTGGTCGGTCTACACGCAACAATGTTTATATTTTTATTAATGATTTTGCATAATTACATATATAAAATAGGCTCCTGACCTTAGCATCCTAGGCTTTCTGGCCTAATAAACACATAATCCCAACAACTTATATACACTTGGATCACCAACCTATAAACATAATTACAATTCATAATATAACTGGGGCACGTCCTTGGGGTATTACAATCCCCTATCCTTATTTTTGCACTGTCCTCAGTGCAACTCTTTACACAACATCAACAAGATTTCCCAAAATCTTCAAAAAGATGCAGGTATTCTGCCCGCATAGAATCTTCATGCTTTCGTGTCACGTCCTCAAGACCATACCCAGTCCACTAAACCTTTACAATCCCTATGGATCGATTCCAGAGCTGTTTTCTCTTTCGGGTCCAATATGCACACATGATGCACTTGCAAGACGCCTTCTTGCTCCACCTGAATCACATTCCAATAAATAACATGATTAGCATCAGGTATAAAATTCTTAATAAATTAAACATGAAACACATTATGTATAGTCATGGATGCAGGTAATGAAAGCATATATGCAATGTATATATATGTATATATAGACAATTCTAATAACATTATAACCTGTATACAAGATACACAAGATACAATAAATATAGAATTGATACTTATCTTTTGATTGAGAAGACCTTCCACATCAACATGGTCTAGACCAAGGTACCAAACCTCATTAGCACTCCAACCAACTGTCTCTCCTTCCCCACATGCCCATCCCACCCAGGAGTGTACACCTTCACTGTCACACAATCCATCGGCTGCTACACCTCCCTTTCCTTGGGCATCAACAACAGGTTGGCTCAGGAAGTCTCAGAGCACCGTGGCTCCTGGAGTTCCAACTGCCCTCAGATATTTCCAATCAACATCTTCCCCGAGCTACTCTTTGTAGTCAACATCTAACTTTAATCAACATCATCTCATTTGCATCACCCACATGCAGTTATCATGAGAAAACATAAAAGACTTTATTTAAAAACTCAAACTTAGTTCAAAGGGAATTCATTTTTTCCCCAAAACATGAAATTCTATTTCATAATTCATCTTGGTTGTTGCCATATTATGAATGCAACCATCCTATTGGTTTTCCATAGGCACCAAAATGCATACCATTTTTCCTGTAATGCTTCATCTTGCATACAACCAACAAATTGTCAGTATTTGTTGTACAACATAATTCAATTGCAATATGTACAAAATCTTATGTAGTGATCTTAGAATTGCCTGTACCTAGCAATTCAATCACAATTACCCAACAATTAATAAACTAGAACGACTCGTCATTCTATGCATATGCATGTTCACAGTAATATATGCAAGTTCATTACTTCTTTTTCTGAACAAGAAAATTTCCTATAGTCAATGCTCATGTGACTACTTGACTTGCAACTTTCCTGTTGCAATGTCTAACACCTCCCTGAAATGTCCTCAACTTCATGAGTTAACAACATTTCAGGTGTTAGTAACAATTATTTCCATGCAATAATATATATGTATGTACTTACAAAACTCATTCAACCATTGCATTTAGTACACAATTTTATCTCTTACTATGTGATCCGGATTATTTTCGGCACGAAATGAGAGCGGAGATATAATGAAGAAATGCACAGAGATATTGCAGATATTCAATAATATAACAGAAATGTATTAGAGATGCAAACATAAACATAGATATACAGTAATACACGATTTCTATTAATCAGAGAAATGTACAGAGACTGTAAAAATACAGAGTGAAAGACTCTCTAGAATGGTGGCA
>JASDQU010736925.1:16341-53281 GCA_032191745.1 Picea mariana | reverse complement strand
CTATATAACTCAAATTTGAACCAGGGTCAATTAGAATAGACACTAGATGGTTGGTGATCATACCTTCCATCTCCACCACTCAAGCTTGGTGGTCAGCCTGTTTATTATCCAAGGCTGCATAAATTTGCGACACACTCCTGGCCACGTCATTGATGGTGGTAGATTCTTGAACGGTGTAAATTATCTGACTGTTCTGTTGTTGGTGCGGATAGTCACTCAGTAGATGTTCTTCTCCACAACCCCAACATTTCAAGGGTTCTCTCTTTGGGTTATCAATCTTTCCTGGGGTAGATCCAAAAGGTTTATTTCCGCTCTGGGAGGGGAAATTCTGTTGGTGTACACTTTGGGTCGGGAAGCTCATCCTTGAGTCCTTTTTATAGTTTTTAAATCTTGGGGATTGAAAACCCTTTTTCTGGAATCCCAAACTATTCTTCTGATTCCAGTTTTCGCGAGGTTCTGTCCGATGCCCTAGTTGTTCGTAACAATATCTTGCCTTTCAGATAGTGTCTTCTAGGGTCTTTGGCTCGTCAAACTCAATCATGTTCTGATAGTCCTTAGGTAGTCCACTGATGAATTGTTGCACCTTTGCCTTCTCTATTTTTATATAGGGTACGTACCTTAGCAATTCGAAAAAATCTGCTGACATATTCCTCTATGGTGCATTGCCCCAGTTTGAGTTCATAGAATTATTTAGTCTTTTCTTCGAAATACTTTTCCGACAGATACTTCTTTCTAAAGTATTTTTCAAACCGTTCCCAAGATAGGTCCTCTTCGTGAATCCCTTTTACATTCTTAAGGTCTTCCCACCAAATGGAAGCCTTTCCACTCAAGTTAAAAGTGGCTACTCGGGCCTTCAAATTTTCTGAGAAGTCATGGACTTTAAAATACTTCTTTAGTCCAAGTAGTCAGGCCTCCGCTTCCTCCCCTTTCTTTATTTTAGTGTCAAAAGAGGGTGGTTTGGCCTTCTTGAATTCTTCGAGATTGTGACTTTTGGAAGGATTTCACTTCTTCCATTTTCTTCGGGAATAAGAACTAGTTATGCTACTAGAAGATCCCTCTGAGTCGCCATTTTCCTTTCCAGAGGAATTGTCCAACACTTGTCCCTTATCTCTGGGGTGGACCTTTCTCGAGGTGCTCTTCCCAGTGTGGCCACTTAAAAGACCATGTTTCCATATCTCAGGTGGACTTTGACTTTTCTTTGTCTTTCGTCGGTCCGCGTGACTAGTGTCAGGTTCATGCTGCAATTGTCTTTGTATATATGTCAGATAAACTCTACAACAAGACTGCATTAATTTCTGTTTGCTTCTCTTGCTCTTTTATCAACCTCTTGTTGTCAGCCTTCCAGCTTTGTAGTTCGAACATGAGGCTTCTCACAGTGTCAGCTAGATCAAGAGGGGTCTCTACCCCTCTCCTTTCATCAGACTCTTTGTCTCTATTGTGGGTGCCATCCCCCACTTCGTGGTGCGTCACCATTCTATGCATTTGTAGTTTCCTGCAGTTGATCGTCCGCTTGTTGTGCAAGAAAAATACTTATTGTTAGTCAACATTATATTCATTCACAATCAGCGCATAATTCATATTTTTCAAATGCATACACATAATAGGAATTTTCATTCTTAACTTCAGCTTTTGCTAAAGGGGGTTAAGATAGAGGGTTACTCCTTTTAAGAGTACTTCAAATGGAGTTTCTGCGCAACTCGTTCATGAGCCCAAGTAGGCCAAGTGTTGTAACCATGCTCTAATACCAATTTGTCACACACCCACTACAACAACTTAGATATTTCATCTTTTTCTTTGAGGAACAGAATCCTCAATACTTCTATGGGGCCTAGCACAGACCCTCTCTTCCCTTATCCTCCTACACATGACCACAAGCTGGCCTTAGCGCAAGTTCCTTTCACAACTCACGAGTTGGGAATCAAGACTCTCAACTCCCTTTTCTCCAAACACTGATACCCGAGATACTATATGGGTATGGTTCCCTCCTCACTAGCACTTGCTACAGGTAACCGTAGGCTAGGCCAAACACTAGCACCACTCGCAACCTCACCAGTTGAGGTGTTGAGCTCTCATGCTCCTCCTTTGAAAATCCCCGACACGCGAGAGGTCAATGTTGTGTGGACTCTGCCAAAGTGATGCACACATGCCACTTGTTAACCCCGCTATACTCTGCTCATGAGTTGTGTCACCGTCGCCTGTCGCACGAGACCTCGGCTCTCAGCGTTTCATGGCCTTAGCGATCAAGGTGCAGCTTCTTCATCCTGAAAAATTCCGAGCCATGATAAGTCCACAGTGGGTTGACTCTTTCCCAGTGTGACACGTGTCCACCACCGATCACCCGCTTCCTAGGATAAATACTAGCACTACTCGCATCTCGCGACTTCACGAGTTGGAGTGTTGAGAACTCATGCTCTTCCTTCGCGAGTTCCTGAGATAAGATAAGTCAACAATGGGTTGACTCCTTCCCAAGCGACATATGTCCATCACCTGTCACCTGTTCCCACCTTTCTTTGGGCGCTTGTTGTTACGTCACCTGTCAACCATGCAGTCCCCACTTAAGGATGGGTCATGTGTTTGAACGAGCCCTCAGTGCTCAACACTTCGCGACTTCTACAATCGAAAAGAAACTCCCTCAAGTTCCGAACCTTCGATAGGTGATAACCATGAAAGTCCTGATCCAATGGTTCTCCCATGCCTTGGATCCAATGGTCACAATCACGTCACGATCTCGCGAATCATGCATTCATGCAGCCCTACCCTTGACCACACCAAGTCGCGAGTCAGCGAAATGCTACTCTCTTGCCTATACAAAGGCTAAGATCGACGGTCATTAGGGCTCCATCAGATCCTTGGATCTACGGTCCTGGGTCCCATCGCTACTTGCGAAGGCTGAAAGGGGTGAGGTGTTAACGCCTGCGCTCCTTCTCTAGATCCATCGGTCTTGATAGATCTGGGGTATTCCCGAAAGGATTCTGATCGTTCGTCTACCAAATGATAGGGTATTCTCTCTTTCTATAATTGGGCTCGCTATCCCTTCTGAGCTTGAATCATGAAATTCAACTTCTTGGGGCTTCGAACTCCCATGACTTCGAGACCTTAGAGAGCTATCCTTCCTTGCATAAGGTTTCCAAACTCGTATCGCATGAACCTTTAGACGGTTCTTGGGAAATCGTCCCTAATCTCAGTCGAGTCTCTGGGCAAAGGTTCGACACGGTTCCAAGGTTTATGGGGTAATCCCTAGAGAAGAGTACTCTCGAGGGGCTTTCTCGGAACATTACGAGATTCGAGAAAACAAGACAATTCTTGGTGGAGAGAACTCATGCCCCAAACTTAATCATTTGTACAGAAACCAACAATAACATATAAGCATAGACATGCATCCATTATTTCCAATTTAAAACACCAGGCAATCATTCCACACATAAATTATTATGGGCATATAAACATAAGCATGTATTCACGATATTCAATTCAAAATACAAGGTATAAAACAATTATCAAATCTACCAGGCATGATGCAACTGCTGAGAGGGGTGCTCGTTTCCACCCAATCGTAGGCTCAATGACTCCAAACAGATTTACCACTAGCCACCCCCAAGCTAGACCATGATGCTTTGAGGTTCAGTCTCCTACTTCCAGCTCAACAGAAATCAAGGACGAAGGTTACTCTCCTTCTCCTGATACAGAAAAACAACCTAGGATGAGGGTTAATCTCCTTCTCCTGGTATTCAAAACTCCCTGCATTTCTAGGGTTTCTCCAGTTCTCTTCCGCAATCCCTCGTCGTGCGTGCTACTCTCTTTACCACATTTCTGTCTGCAAGGTTGCGTGTGGCGCAAATTCCGCCATCCATGGTTAGGTCTTAGGGCTATTACAGATGGGCGGTTCACCCCCATCCCCCCATTAAATCTTGAGGAGCCTCCCCACCTACCAATCGAATGGGAAATCCATTCCAGGATCAAAGAGCTGCTTTGGTTTGTGAGAAAGTGTGAGCCAGTACGGTACTGGCTCGGTGGAAGTTAACACAACCATTCCAGGTTCCTTCCACCACCTCTCATTAGCCATCGTGGTCTCTTTTAGCACATCCCCCTCTTAGAAGTCATGCAACACATATTCATTATATAATTTACATTCATCGACCTTTTTATGCAAAGGTCCGTCAAATCAAACATTCACATCTTTGAGTTTGCCATAGTTCTTGGCCAACATAGTTATTTTTATAGACTGGGGGAAACAAGGTGTTACAATGCACTTCTTGTGTAGTGATATATTTTATCTGAGATAATGGCTCTTAGATATTTGCTGGACCCTATCATAAAGTTCCCAGGTCTTCAGTACCTCCCTGATGTAGGTACGAACTAGACGAAACCCACAGGCTTCCTTCCTAACCCCTTTTTCCCTTCTTTAACACAATTTTTGGGCACTAGTCCCTTTCTCTCAGTCCCCAACCCACGCGACCATGGTTTGTGACCAAGCACTAGATCAATAGGTGCTTACTCGGGCCTTCAGCCTTCGGCATCAAAAGATTTCCAAGCATCACACAACAATCTCTCGGAGTTCGAATTACCGAATTTGTGGAGTAGGGCAGATCATCAGTCCACATCTACCAAACATTCGACAACTGACACTCACTATGGAATCTCATGTGTCTGAGTTCTGAGACTTCAGAGCTTTGGGACTTCGGAGGATTTCACATCCACTCCTCCCCAACACATCAAACAGTTCATCTCCGAACACTTCCATGTCACCTTTGGTGATGTCATTATGTCACATCACTGAGCACTCTTCCAATTGCGGGGGCATGCGGTAGCAATTTGGAGTAACCCACCTTTCATCCCACAATTCTTCTGACATTGAAATGTAACCCCTCGGTGAAACCATGGTTTGGATTGCAGGACCGCCTTGGAGAATTAACTCCCGTGCAACTTGGATCCCCACAATGTCTTCTGATCGTTGATCTTGATGTATCGTGATCAATGCCAGTATGGGTCCTCTGTCCTTTAACTACGTTACGTAACTTGGGGGTCCCACTAACCATGCTCATAAGGAATGCCACGTGGTGGAATACTATCGGCTGACACATGGCTCAGTCAGATGAGTGACACATGTCACATTCCATATGGCATTCCAATCTTCCATGGTTTTGAAGCCCACTGAAACGTGGAACACAACCCATGTGTCCACATCAACCAAGTGACATCACCATATCATGTCACTTTGGAGTTTTGTACTTGAGAAGTTCTTACATTTTCTTCCTTCCAATCTCCCGAATTTCAAACTTCTAGACTTCTCTACCCCCCGGGCCCACCTAGTACAGTTGTCACCAACTCAGGTGGTGGCACATGGTATGCTTATAAAGGTACACGTCACCCTCGACGACGTCATCCGGCCCCACTTCTCCCGATAGCTGAACTTCGAAGCTACGATCTGTAGTGAGATCTAACGGTCAGGATTTTCCCCATATCTACAGTGTAGATCTCTCCTGGGACTTTGGAGCTTTAGGCTTCGGCCCTTCTCTTATTTCTGGCATCAGACTTCATTGAAGTCGTGAAGTCCGAAGGGCTTCCGGGTTAACTCTTCTGCACCTTCCCCAGATCTGATGGTCGTAAGGAATTTCCCTTCCTTCCAAACAGATCCTACGACGCAGAACAAACTCTGTTACTCTACGGATTTCCAAAGGAATTCACGGCTAACTGCCTCGCAACCTTACCAGATCTGATGGTCATGAAGGATTTTCCTTCTCCCGAATAGATCCTAAGGCCCACATAACTTTGCATCCCAATACCACTTCTGTTGTGGTTTTACGACACCGCTACTCCTCCTGAGCTTCGTAACACAACCAAGGTAACTTCTTGGCACTCCGGAAGGTTCTGAGGTTCGAAATTGGTCCTCCAGACATAATTTCCTCTTGAAACCTTGGGTCCAATGACCACTTATCCAACCCATTCAGGCTCGTTGTTGAAACATTGTCTCTGATACCATAATGTAACATCCCCAGCCACAAACAAGCCAGGAAATGCCACTACTCATATGCTTTATTTAGCTCTGATACCAAATTGTAACGTCCCCAACCACCAACAGGTCGGGAAATGTCAGTCCTACAGCTCTGTTGCACTACTCTGATCTATGAAATCTCCAGCCTTAACTACTGACTATGCCACACAAAGATACTTGCAGAAACACATGCAGCATATACAACATACACATGCAATACTCATCAATTACAACATATGTACCATTACACAACATGTAAATGAACATAAAAACGATACTTATCTTTTATTACAAGACCACCAACTACATGCAGAAATTCCATGAACCTCCCAACCTTAGACCACGTTGATCATCACGCTCAGTAGTGGGTCACCCCCGAGCTAGGACTAAGCTCCACCCAGGCCAAGGGAATCCTAGACTAGGTTGAGTTTACAGGAACATTGCACAGTGCAACTGGAAGGATTCTCTCTAGGAGCCTTCTTAGCCCACTACTCACAAACTCTCATTACCCACATGCATGTTCCACTTTTGAGTATACACTTTCACTGTCACACAATCCATCGACTGCTTCACCTCCCTCTCAGGGTTTCGACAACATGCCAGATCAGGAATTCTCAGAGCTTCGTAGCTGGTGCTGGACTCTCTTTGGGAGAAAACCACTTCCCACCAAACTCTCTCACCTGGAGAGAGCTGCTCATAGGCCTGACAACTTGCCTCTTCTACCATGGGCCCAAAAACCCTCTTCTTCAGCCACTATTGACTCAGTTCCAGCAAGGTATGTGTGACAACAACGGTAACTAGTCAAAACAACTCAGGAAAATAAAATGAAACAACCCAAAACGGTTAAGTTAAGAACTTGGCTCTACAAGGAACAGACAACGACAACAAGCCACACTCAGTCAAGGATCTGCGTGGCCACAAAAACCAACAGTTATGACACAACACGACAAAGATGATTATGGGGTGCTCTAACTTCACATGATACACACAGGATAACTCAGACTTCTCCCAGAGACACAGATCGGTCTGTCAGTTTTCCCCACGGGTTTTAGGGTGCATGACCAGGAAACAATGCAGAGGTCGATCATGGAGGTTTCAGGTTTAGACTTGGGATGGAATAATGGATAGGACCCCCCCAACAATGTTGGATTTCCTAGCTATAACTGCATGCACCCAGGTTGACACCTGTCTTCCTGTAGCTACATGCACTCCACTTAGCATATGTTCCTTTTCCAGGAACTTAGGACAAAACTTGGTCAATTGTCCACGTCATCCTTTTAAATAATAATAATAAATTATTATCCCCTTTAGAGGTAAGCTCCCTAGCTTAGCCCCTAGGCCCAAACACTTAGCCTCCTCCCTTACCCAACCTTGTGGAAGCTTAGTCCCCCATCACTCTTTCTTCATGGTCGATCTACATGCAACGATGTTTATATTTTTATTAATGATTTTGCATAATTACATATACAAAACAGGCTCCTAGCCTTAGCATCCTAGGCTCTCTGGCCTAATAAAAACATAAGCCCACCAACTTATATACACTTGGCTCACCAACCTATAAACATAATTACAATTCATAATATAACTGGGGCACGTCCTTGGGGTATTACATCTGCAGTGGTCGATCCTTCTGCTGCACACTTGTTCTCTCTCTTCCTTTGGCCCAGATATCTATATGGAATTCCTCCACCTATCCAAGATCTCCTTGAATCAAAGTCCTTCGTGATCCAACTCTCTCTGTGTTAAAAAGTGTCTTCTCCCTTCACCCTAGCCTTGCTTTTATAATAATAAGTTATGACCTAATCCTAATCACTAAAGTGATTAACTATTGAGATTACTTATCACCTCACTTGAGATCAATGGCTATTATTTAATTCACTAATGCTAATTAAAACATTTTTTAAAATAAAACTCAACTCTCTAATAAAAGAAATTTACTTTAATAATTCCTTTAATTAAAGTAAAGTATCAAGGTAGAAGGCTTTGGATGAATTCCACATGTCTAGACACTTATAACTATGCAAAAATACCTGTTCGATGCTACTGAATATCAACAAAGACAATATTGTAGAGGTTTAATATGTAGGAATGTAAACTGATCAAGGTCCCCATTCATGTAGGTGTAAAGTTATCTATATATCAATATCCCAAGATACAAGATGAGGAAGAGGACATGTCTTGTGTTCCCCATGCTAGTGTTTTTGGAAATTTGATGTATGCAATGGTCTATAACATATCAGACATTGGACATGCAATGGGAGTTTTGAGCAGGTATATGTCAAAATAAGGGAAGGAGCATTGGACAATTGTAAAGAGAGTTTTCAGGTATTTGCATGGCACTACAAATTATGGATTTTTCTACCAAGGATGACCTAGAGTAGACATAGTGTTGGACATACATGGATTTGTTGATGTAGACTCGATTGGAGATTTGGATCATAGAATATATACAAGTGGTTATGTGTTTAACCTATTTGGAGGAGAAATTAGTTGTATGAGCAAGAGGCAGTCTGTAGTTTTTCTCTCAACTACAAAAATTGAATACATGGCATCCACTCATGAAATTAAGGAATCTATATGGTTACATATATTGTGTTCAATTATTGGGTTTGTACAGAAATAAGTAAGGTTATATTGGAATAGTCAGAGTGAAATATTTCTAGCAAAGAAACCAACTCATCATTCTATGATAAATCATATTGATGTTTGGTATCACTTTGTGAGAGACATGGTGAAAGACAAGAAGGTGTTTTTGGTGAAGGTGGACACTTTGAAAAATGTTTTAGATTCATTGATAAAGTTTGTGAGCATTGAGAATATTTCTTGGTGTAGAGAAACAATGGGAATTACTACTCTGGATTGTTGATCATGCAATCTTGCACCCCCATGTATGCAAAGAAAAAAACAAGTGGGAAAATGTTGGGTATGTGTTATATTATTTTCCTAATTATCCCATTTAATGTATACTAGAACGAGGAGGGGGGGGAGGGGGCGTCCAACCCCCCATATTTCGGGTATCAGGGGCGTAGCTCCTATGATTTTTTTGTTTGTTTGTTTGTTTTTCACGTGTCTATGTTTATCTTGTTTTTGGTGTTTTTCAAACAATGGCTTTTTGGCCCATTGTAATGTAATTTTGGTCAAGGAATCTAATCCATGCCAATGAGTTAGGGTTTGGATGTTGCAGGATCCTATATACTTATATTGTGATGGTGAATTTAATACAATGAGATTTAGAGGTGTGACTCTAAACATTTGGTGGGTTTCTTGGTTAAGGGTTTTTAGGGTAAATTTCTGAGTACTATGTGTGATTTCTATTGTATAAAGAATCTACATGTGCATTGTTATACTATAAAGGATTAAAACCTACAAATATCTCGATATAAAGGTTTGAACGGTCTTCAATTTCAACCTCCTTTCTTACATGATCAATATGAAAAGATGGGAAAGCTAGCAGGGGTGGATCTAAGAGAAACCAAAGAAGACAAATTGAGAAGATCATTCTATAATCTATCTTTTATTTATTATATGCAACCTATTATTTTCTTACTATTCACCTTATTCCTCATGTGACTTTTGAAGTTTCCTTTTTATAGTACTTTCTAGATTATATATGACACTTAGAAAATTTTGAAGGATCAAATTCATCTAAAATATACACACCCACACCAACCCACACACCCACCCACCCACCCACACACACACAATGATAATGATGTTCATATAATTTTTTTTGGGTTTTCCTATGATTCAAACCAACCTAAATCCATCCAATTAACTATGGATCTATCATTTTTTAAGAGGGATCAAATCCCTTAAGGTGCAAGGCTTTCCTCAAGTTTTGCACTTTAAAGAAATTTTTTCTCTTCAAGGGATTTGATCCCTCTCGATGCTTGATAGGAAATGCTTTCACCTCAAGGATTTGATCCCTCTCGGTGCTTGATATATCTAGAGTCAATATCGATTTAGGTTGGTTAACATTAGTGTATAAGATCATAAGTATATTTATTCTATAACTATCATAAAGAAGAAAATCAACATTACTGAAATAAGAACAAACTCTCATAAGCTCCATAGTGAAATTAGGTGTTGGAAAATCCCTAAAATGTCGTGGGATGAAATGATTTGTCATATTCATGATACTAAGAAGGTGGGGGGTGAAAAAAACTCTCTTTTAAAATGTCCTTTGTATGCCCATATTATATCTCAATTAAAAAATATTTGTTGCAATATCAACCTTCCTAACATTTTAACTCACCAGGAAAGCTTCTCTCTAGTATTTTCGGTTATAGAAATGAAATTATAAAGAAAACCAAGTACAATTTCTTGAAATATCTCCTAAGGTCTGATAGACCAAAGTTTGTCTTAGTGGATGTCTCCTTTTTTAATTGAATGATTAATTTTTGTATTAGAAAGTTGTTGCAACCTCATTGGACAACATAACAATACAAAAATAAAGGATTGTATTTGTGTTCCCACAACCCGTAGTTCAAGAATTGTAAAAAAATTGCAAATTAACTATAAAAAAGACAACACCATCATTTGTAGAGGATGTCCAAAATATTTTATTGATATAATCCTATAGAGGACACTTTAAACTAGACAAACTTTGCAAAACATGATAAAAGCTAGCTTTAATCAAAATCATGCTTGTTGTATGCTTCCTCTTATTCCAAAGGAGAAGGTTGGGGGTATTTGTCCATGCCATACATGTCCACATCTTTAGGTATGTTGTGAATATATTCCTCGTCATTGTTTTCTTGAACACTTGAGCCAATAGGCATTTTGAAATTGGAAATAGTTGACTGATGGCTCCTAGTTAGATTTGCAGCCTAATGAAATACTACATTGCACCCAACCTCTAAATTCTCAATTTGTATTTTCTATTGCAATGGATTTTCCATTATAATTGATAACCTATTACTATGGTTTTCCTTCTTAACATGGATTCTTTCTGTAGTAGAGAAAATCGAAGCCCTGGTATCTACAATAAGAGCCTCTTTTCTTCAAATTGCATGCCAAATCTTTGTAATCTCACACAAAGAGTAATTCCTTGGATCTTTGTGATTTTATATACAATCCAAGCTCCACATAGCATTACTCAAAACCCACTAGTTCTAGTCTCTCTTTCCAAAACCCCCCACTAACATTGAGAGTCACTCCAATTCCACCACCAAATTGAAACCATAAAACAAAGAGAGGCAAAATGGAATTGTATAATTGACGAAGTGACTAACCTCATTTTTTTCCAAGGTTGAGAAATGATGACTCCAAATAAACACCATGCATAAGCTCAGGAGAGACACTTCCTAGATAGTTCCAAGCTAGTATGAGCCTCTCAGAAGCCAACCACCTCGAATGAACATAGAATCCATTATCCCACCTACAGTCAAGGCCTCAATTGAACTAAATTCAAAGAGTTGTTCCTCCATTAAACCCAAAGTGTGTGATGATGCACGAGATATACTAATGTTCAATTTCCATCCTCCTGAATTGAATTTGATGTGCCATTTTGCTTGAATAATTAGTTAGTGGCATGCATAACTTTGGTTTATTCATTCTAAAATATAATTAAATAATTGGGAAGAAGGATACTCCCACTTTTGACTTTAAGGTTTTGATTTCCAAGTAAGAGGTTTCATTGGCTTGATGACCAACCTATTGATTCCACTCTCTTAGAATATGAAAAAACTCTATAGATTCAAAGTGTCTGGACTCTTTTTGGGTGCATAGAATGAGCCTTGAAAGATTACCATTGGACGCGGTGCATGAGTCTAATAATTATTGTTGAGTCTCCAATGACAATAAATTTTCTTAATCACCTTGGGTAAAGAATATTTAGTCCTTGATAGAGAGCTAATTCCTCAACCTGATTATCAATAGCTCCACCCAAACCCCATTCAAAGCTTACTTCTTGATTTTTGTCGGGATTGAGGATTAACCCCCCCACCCCCTCACACCTATAACCCCTTACCTTAGTGGATGTTAACAATAATCATCATGATACTTGTAAGACCTAATAAAAATTAGACATTTCTTACTTAATTTTTTACTATTTTCAATGACTCACTAGACACATCCATTGTAGACTTAAATACCTACTATTAATCTGTAACAATTTTTTAGTTCCAATAATTGTGGTCATAACATCCTTGATTTATCTCCATGGCTCATGGTTATGATGGTCTCTCACATATTCATCCTTTAGTGTTCTTCAAGAAGGATTCCTACTTCAATAGAGCCAACATCACTCTTCCCCTCAATCAAGTTTTCAAAGTTTTAGCTTCATCTCCCTCTTTTCTTAAACAAGTTCACACATTTATGGGATTTATAAATTATCTTACTCCTCAAACAAATACCTTTTCTCTCTCCCTCTCTAATGGCTCTCCCCGTGACTCTAATACCAGATTTTATAAAAATAATTTAAAAAAAACCACACATACACGCCCAAAAGAAAAGAATACAACTGAAATGTACCCAATAACCATGCGACTCTACATTTATTATTGGCCAACATATTTATATGGCACCATGAGATGGTTGAAATGTCCAATTCCCAATATAATATCAATCTCCACTTTTATTATTATTACAAACAAATCAAAAAATAAAAATGGTCAACTCTAAGATATTATAAGAGTGTATGTTTTCATAGTTTGCCATAATTGTTGTAGAGATTTCTGGAATTAAGTTGTGGGAATATTTTAGAAATGTCTAACGTTTTGAGTTGACACTCCACCCATCTTTAGGGACAAGAGAAGCTAAGTGATGAGAAAAGTGTGCGCTGAAGGGCGGATATAAAGGGTGAGAGTAGGATATAGTCGTTGGGAAATTTGACTGTTGTGGGAAAATAATATTAGAAATTAAAATTGAAATTTTGTTTAAAACTATAAGTAATTTAATAATAGTCAAAGGAAGGTTGTAATGAAACAAAGGGAAAGAGTCGAGTATAGTTGTTGGAAAATTGACCAATGTGAGAAATGAATATTAGAAATTAGAATTAAAATTTGTAAAGATAGAAGGATTTAATGATAAATTATTAGTCAAAGGAATGAAAATAATGAAACAAATGTTGACGAGGAAAGGAAGATATTAAAGGGGAAGGGAAACAAATTAAGGGAAATTAGATTAAAAGAATATGAAAAAGACCCAAGAAATTGATAACTAGGATAAAGAGAATCAATCAATGAATATATATAGGAAAGGTGAAACCAAGAAGATAAAAATTAATGCTAGAATGAGAGATAAACAAGATCAAAGGAAATAAGGGTGAGGGAAGGATCAATGCTAACAGAGAGGGAAAATTGATAAATCAGAAGAATAACCATGAATTAAAAGGCTTAATAATCTAGGTATTTAATGAGAGGTTTCCACGATTGGCTTAATTTACAACCATCTTGCCGATTGAAGTTATTGGGGTGTTTTTCAATTTCCAGAGCTTCTCAGATGATATGAGTGGAGTGATGTGGCGCAGAGGAAAGAATTTTTGTTTGGTCAAAGCAAATGCAATGATTATATTTGAATGAGTGTTCAACAATAATTGACTTATTGATATGGTTATGGTTCGTGTCAACTATGCGTTATTTGAGATGAGCTTTAAAGGATTTGATGGTTTGGCCTATGTATGATTTGTTGTAGGAGCATGGGATTTGATAGACTCCCGGGCCAAGCATAGGGTTAACTTTATCTTTCGCGGTTTTGAATAATTTCTTAAGGGTTTTACATGGTGTGAAAAAGGTTTTTATGTTCTTTTTGGCCATAATTATTGAGATAAGATCAGTGGTCACCTGGATGTAAGGTAGAGAGATGTGAGTGAGGGGTGGGGAAGGGGGAGGATTTTTTATTGCGAGCTGAGCGAAAGACATTGTTTATTTGGGAGATGGAGTAACCATTAGAGTCAAGGGCCTTAGTCAAGTGGGATTTTTCCATCTCAAGGGATTGAGGAGCTAAGATTCAAATGGCAAGGGTAACCAGAGTTTTCATTACGAAAGATTTTTTATCTGGATGATGGTGAGATTGGGCATGTAGGCATCGATTAATATGTGTCTTTTTGCGATAAACTTGGTGGGTGAGGGAACCATCTGCAAGATGAGAGATGAGAACATCCAAAAATGGAATGGAATTATCCTTTTGCATTTATATAGTGAATTGTATATGGGGGGAAATGTTATTAAGATGATCAAAGAAAGAGATCCGGGAGGGTTGTCCATGAGGCCAAATGACGAAGGTATCATCTACAAATGAAAACCAACATTTGGATTTAAGATGGAAGTTTTTTAAGGCTAAGGTCTCAAAGTGTTCCATAAAAATGTTAGCGACCACCGAGGATAAGGATGAACCCATCGTTGTTCCCTCAGTCTGTTCGTAGCATTGTTTCAAAAATATTCACACAACTTAATTCCAGAAAGCTCTACAACAACTCTAAGATAGTTAGATTCCATAATTTGGTAATTTAAAGGTTGCTTATAGAGATTTATGGATAAAACCGTGTCTGTTTCAAAACTTCTCGCACAATTTTATCCACATATCTCTATAAACATCATGGAAAACTGTAAAAACCTACACACTCAGAATTTAAAAGTTACACATATCACAATTTTTACTAGTTAATAATAAAAACTATAGAAATTTGGAAAGTTTAATTCTCCAAATCCCAACCTCAAAAATCTCATTAATTGAATTAACTCATTAATATAATAAATATACAATAAAATTTAAAAGTAAAATTCAAATTAAATTATAAATATACATCAAAATTTAAAACTAAAATTCAAGTTATTATAATGTCCAAATCAATTAACTATGTTAAATTAGCCAACTAATGTTTTAAATAAATTAATTAATGTTTGAAATATATAACATAATTTAAATTTCAATTTAAATGGATCAACCAAACTAAATTTCACTTAATGTTGTAAATATACAACAAAATTTTAAAATAAAATTCAAGTGAACATACATCAAACTCATTACAACAAAATTTTAAAATAAACTTTAAGCGAAAATTTTAAAATAAAATTCAAGTGAACATACATCAAATTCAAGTTATTGTGTTGTTGACCAATCATCAATGTTGTAAATATACGACCAATCTTAAAATTAGAATGCAAGTGTATAACAAATTCAAATAAATATATTACAAAATTTAAAATATTATACTCCCGAACTCCACCTATATTAAACTATATCACTTATTTTATAACAAAAACTTAAATTATTATATAAAATAAAAATTCAAATTATTATACAAAATAAAAATTCAAGTTATTTTCTTATTAATATATTTCAAATTTAAATTTAAACTATTAGGTTGGAGTCAAACATATAAAATAAATAATAAATTGATTAATTAATCAATTTATTATTATAAGATGTAAAATAATCAACTTTTAATTCAAATAAATATATTACAAAATTTAAAATATTATAATGTGGAGTTCTACCTATATTAAACTATATCACTTATTTTATAACAAAACTTAAAATTGTTATACAAAATAAAAAATAAGTTATTTTTGTTTAATATATTTAAAATTAAAATTTAAAAGTTCAACCTATATTAAACTATATCACTTATTTTATAACAAAATTTAAAATTATTATACAAAATAGAAAATAAAGTTATTTTCTTATTTAATATATTTAAAATTAAAATTTAAAATATTAGGTTGCAGTCAAACATATTAAATAAATACATATTAAATAAATAATAAATAAATTGATTAATGTCGTAAATATAGTTTAACTATTCTACGTTTTGGTTGTTCTACATTTTGGCTCTACCTATAATTAAGATGCAAAATGCAAAATAATTAATTTGTATGTTGGATATTAAACTATATTACTTATTTTATAACCAAACTTAAAATTCCCCGTATGGGGTGAGAGGTGGTGAAGTCGAGCCAAGTGGCCACGCACTAGGCCGGAGAGTAAATGCTGGAGGCAGCCCTCCATAAAACACCCATTACGGATGCTGGCCAGCCATTACAACCCTGCAATGGATGGACTACTCACGCGAGCGAGGATTTATGAACTCGGTGAAGTAAATGTTAAATGCAGATATGGGAATTCGCAGCTTGTTTATTTGCTTTGCTCTGCTCCGGTCTCAGCTCTGTTCTGCTTCTGGTGGTGGTGGTACCGCTATATTCTCCTGAAGCCCTGGTACACCAACCTCCCGTGGAATCTGAAAGCAAATCCCTCTGCTTGTGCTCTCAACTGGATTCCCTCGTCCCAGCTTGCGCGTTCTCCTTGGAGGGCGCTCTGCAATATGACTCGGAAGCGCGGTACGTCTCGGCGGGGTTCTGCATGGTACGCTCGCAAGGAGCAGCGCCAACGAAGGGAAGAAATGGAAAGGGCTCTGGTCATAGCTTCCTCCCTGCTAAGGAAGAAAACTCGCGAAGAGGAGAAGGCTCGGCTCTCAGACATTGCCGAGCAGGCAATTGATTGTGGAACCATGGACACCACTATGCTGGAGGGAAGTAATGAGCAGATGTACCCAGCCTGCACTATTGAGGAGGACCCGACTATGGCGGATTGGCCGACTTTGGAGGTGCCTTGTGTTACAGTGCAGTCTGACAGGGGTGAAAGCAACCTTAATTTGGGTCTGGGCGATGAGCCTCCTGGTTGCATTGTCGAAGAAGTGCCTTGGCAAGACCTGGGAGACGAGGCTGAGGCTGGAGGTGCGACGGGAAAGGAAGGATGGCAGGGCAGCTCACACGAAGCTGATGGCAACGACCTGCGTGGCTCTCTCCGTGAGGAACACCTGGCCTTGGTGTTTGAGCTCCGAGGCCACATGGCTGACCTGGAGCTTCGAGCCCACATCATGGCCCAGCGACTGGATGAGTTCCTGGACATATTCCCTTACGCTCCAGCTCGACAATCTTTTGCCTTCATGGCAAGCTCCACGCGGAAGACTAAAGATGGCGACAGGTCACCTTTCCCCTAGTTTTCTCATGATGCTATGGCTTTGTAGTTTTATGCTTATGTTTTATGTTAATCTAGACTTAGGGCACCTGNGCTCTCTCCGTGAGGAACACCTGGCCTTGGTGTTTGAGCTCCGAGGCCACATGGCTGACCTGGAGCTTCGAGCCCACATCATGGCCCAACGACTGGATGAGTTCCTGGACATATTCCCTTACGCTCCAGCTCGACAATCTTTTGCCTTCATGGAAAGCTCCACGCGGAAGACTAAAGATGGCGACAGGTCACCTTTCCCCTAGTTTTCTCATGATGCTATGGCTTTGTAGTTTTATGCTTATGTTTTATGTTAATCTAGACTTAGGGCACCTGGCCTGGTTTCCTACGGGCAGGACAGGTGCCATTAGTTGACAGTTGTTATAACTATACCCCTATGCTGATTTCCGGTTTCCGGCAGCATTTTGGTTGGCTAAGACTCTGGACTATGTACACTTTGTTACAGTTTTTTGTTAATACTTAATAGCAGGATCCTCCCCTTTTTATTTAAAAAAAATAAATAACCAAACTTAAAATTATTATACAAAATAAAAAAGTAAATTATTTTCTTATTTAATATATTTAAAACTATAATTTAAAAACATATTAAATAAAGAATAATTTAACGGTTCTACAATTTTGTTTGTTCTACATTTTGGCTCCACTATAATTAAGATACAAAATGCAAAATCTTGTTCTACATTTTTGTTTCACCTATAATTAAGATGCAAAATACAAAATAATCAATTTGTATGCTGGATATTAAACTATATCACTTATTTTATAACCAAACTTAAAATTATTATACAAAATAAAAAATTAATTATTTTCTTATTTAATATATTTAAAATTTAAATTTAAAATATTAAGTTACAGTGAAACATATTAAATAAACAATAATTTAACCGTTCTACAGTTTTGTTTGTTCTACATTTTGGCTCCACTATAATTAAGTGAAACATATAAAATAAACTAAATTATTATACAAAATAAAAAAAATAAGTTATTTTCTTATTTAATATATTAAGTTACAGTGAAACATATAAAACATATTAAATAAACAATAGTTTAACCGTTCTACAGTTTTGTTTGTTCTACATTTTGGCTCCACTATAATTATGATACGAAATGCAAAATAATCAACTTATATATTTGTCCGAGTCAGCTTTTGAAAAGAGGAATTAACTATCTAGCATTTGGGATGCCAGTTAAACCCCAACGACCATCACCCCCGGAATAGTGTCTTATTTGCATTGCTGCAGTCTTTGGGTTTATTCAAAGACATAATATATCTATTCTCGGGTGCATTATAAAGACTAAACAATATTTCTGTATAACACATGTGGTATAATTAATTAAATTTCTATTTTGTGAGGATCATGCTTCGTCCGAAAATCTTCCTCCTTTGTTGGTTTTTCAACTTCGTTGATTTTTTTGACAAGTCCATTTGTTCCTTTCTCAGCGGAATAAGTGCAACCGATGGATGGGATTCGATTCCTGTACGACAAATACATTACGATAAGATAATATACAATATTCAAACTCACAAAAAATTATTGAAGGGAACAGACTATGCAATTGGCACAATGTTTAGGCAGTAAACTTGAACTCTTTATGCTTACGCATCAAACTGTGTATGCGTGTGCGCTTATTCCTCTGCTTACGCAATCTCAAGACTCGCACAAATAATGCAAAGTCTGTGCAAATCCTTGCATGACTAGCCATTATTTGTGTGCATCATATAATTGCCACCCTCTTTTAAATGATCCCTATTAAGGTAAGCCATACTTTGTCTCCTACGAGAACTTGATGATCTATGTGGTGTTGATCATGTTAGGTCTTGTGTTTCCATTGACTCTTGTGCAATGCGTGCAATGCATCTTGAATCTATTCATGAGTCTTTTAGAAGTGGTCTATACACCTTATAACTTGACCATGTCTAATATTTATCATTATTGACTCGGATACAGGACTTGGAATAACTAATGGATCTTTTGGCAAAAATTCAAGACATGCTTCAAATGGTGAAGTATTAGTGGCACTATGTAATGCATGATTATAACTATGTTGTAAATATGGGATATTGGAATCCCAAATGTTTGATTATTTGTCAATAAAAATATGCATCAATTAAATAATGATGCAATTTACTACTTTTATTTGACCATCTGTCTAAGGATGGAAGGTAGTACTCCTTTTTCGCTTAGTAGCCATTATTCCCCACAATGCATGCTTGCCAAATGTCGAAAGCAATCTAATATGGTAAGCTAAAATGCACCCATACCTTCCAAATGCATCGCAATCCATATGATGATATCATCACTTACATGTTGTTGAAGTGATCCACAACAACCATAAAATAGTCATTTCCCTTGCTAATTGTAAGTAGACCTCTAAGGAAATCCACTGAAACCAAATCCCATGATCTTCTTGGGATATGAAGTGGAGTATATTTGCCCAATTTTAGAACTTTTTTTGGCTTGGATACATTATAGAGAGTGAAAATTCCTCACGAACTTTGTCCTTATCTATGCCATCTTCATCTAGAAGAAATTCCTCTGCAAATTAGCGATCATCTTCTCTATTACAAACTGCCATGATAATTTGGAATAATGTGCCTCATGCAAAAAACCGTAGTCCATGGACCCTTGTAGGCACAAAAATTACTGCCATTTTGTATGGAATATCATCCTTCAACTAATAATCATAAAATCATATGGAAGAGTTTGCATTAAGTTTTGTAGGATTGCATAGATGTGTGCAAAGTTTGGACAATGTGCATACGCTTCTTTAAAAGGATCAAAACCAAACTGTTGATATTGTGCAAGTAAGGTTTGTCCCATTTTTGGAGGTCTAGAAAGAAAATCTACAACTTTACTTGTGCTTCTCTTTCGATACTTGATCACTTTGTAAAATCACTACAAATATGTATCCACTTCATGTGATGCACATTCTCAATCTTTCTCTATGTCTAGAGGAACTAGCGATTGTTGTGAATGAAAGTCTCATTTCCAAGTAGGTAATGTCTCCACCTTTTTACCAATTCATACATATCATGATATTATAGGGAATAATTCAATGTTGTGCATAAAAAATATTCGAAGAGGTATGCACTAGGGTTTCTTTGTTGCATCAATATTGCATCCATGGCATGCCTAGAGGCACCCACCTCAATATGAAAGGCTAATTATTAGGAAAGGAAAGGAATGGAGGAGTCACAACTCTTCACTTGATCTCTTCAACTTCCTATTGATACATTGCACCCCAGTTGAATCTTACTTGTTCTATGTTCAATGAATGAAGTGGGTGTGCAACATGGACAATTGCAAAACATATTTCCTAAAGTAGTTGGTCATAATTTCCCATGAAGCTATGTAGTGCATGAATGCTTTTTAGTAGTGGCCAATTTACAGTGTTTGAAATCTTCATCAAATCAATGCTGAGTCCATCTTGGTTAACTCAGAATCCAAGATAGACAAGTTTAGTTTGTCCAAACTAGCCACTTCAAATAGTACTTGACGTCTTAAAAGGTAAGTTGTATTCCATGTATCTTTTGCCTTAATATGAATATAGTGCTAACCTAACTTTAGGTTGATCTTATTGAGATACTTATCCATCTAATATATGAAATCATTAATACACGACTATGCATATTGACTCTTGATAGCGGTCTTATTCAAGAAATGATAATCCATCCACATTCTCCATGTGTTTTTCTTCTTAATAACCAAAATAATAGTTGATCCACATGACAATGAATTGGGTTGATTGTGACCCTTAGCCCACTGCACTTGAATTTTTCTTGTGATCTCTCATTCTCCAATAAAATTTCCTATACAAAGACTCATTCAATAGAGAAAATCCTTGTTGCAAATCAATGGAATGTTCGATTACATGGCTAGGAGAACCCGTTAGGTTCTTTAAACAATTCATAATATTTTGCTAGAATATTGTCCATATGCTTTTTATGTTGGATTATTCACTAATACTAAGAGGGGGGTGAATTAGTATTAGGCACTTTTTACCACTTTTAATCACAATATGAAAGCATTTAATATATCAACAATTTATCACTCATGATTGCATTCAATATACTATAAACATATAACCCCAAATACACAGTACATAAGAATTTTACGTGGAAACTTAAATGGGAGAAAACCACAAAATAATTTCTTATATATTAGAAGATTACATTCATAGGAAGCACCAACTTCCAAACTTCTCCAGCACCAACTGGAAGGAGGCACCAACAACCTAATTTATAGGCTCCAACCTAAAGGAAGCTACAACTCCCTAGATTCTCCATCTCCAACTGGAAGGAGGCTCCAACCCCTTAGTTTATAGGCTCCAACTTGAAGAAATATACAACTCCCTTTCCTTTCCCCTTCCTTCCTCTGTTGAATATAAATGGAGACTCAACATGTCACTGTTACTGTCACTGATATTGATACATCATCATCATCAAAACCAGATCCACCTCAATAACCACATATGACTTATGCCAAGATCACCAAGGTCATTTCTCACAACATATGCCAAACATCACCAAGACTTTCCTAAATCATGCACCACAATCTCCAAGATGTACAATAAAGCATGTTCCATGTCCCTTAAATCATATTCCCAAAATCACCAAGCTATGCCTCTAGCCATGTGCCAATGACCTCCAAGATATGCCTCAAATCATATACCATAACATCGAGATGAAAACTTCAAGACATATAGAAAATCATACCTTTTATCATACAAGAATATGATACATAAGAACACAGACCAATAGAACTGGCTCAACTTTATCATAAAGAGGGTAGCTCCTTCTTCAACCTTTCCTTCAGCCTCGCTGGACAAAATTGGGAAACTCGTGGGGCCTCGCTTGACGAGCCCTATGCAACCTATGGGGACCTTGCGGGACACCCTATACATGACCCACATGGGTCTTCTCAATTAGGGTTACCAGAAACCCTTCTCCAATCCGCGGTTCCGATACTTCCTTCTTCACACTCCTCCACTACCTCAGATTCACTTTCTCATAATCACTAAGAGATCACATACTTGCTTGATTGCTTGGTAAATATGATAAGCTCTTTGATGTGTATTTATATCCATCCAAGTGACTTGTTTATTTGACTTTTGGGATGACCTGTAAATTCTTGTTGCAATCATTTTTCTCCTTGTCATGATATTGGGGCCGACTTATAACTTCTTGTTGTAACTGTTTAGGGGATTTTTAACCAGCCTTTGTGGATTCATCTTTAAGAGGGTATAACTTCTCAACCATGAGGAACCATGTGGCATACCACCTACCATTGGAAATAGCATGACGAGTATTATCCGTCTACGATAGTTTTGCATGTATTTGCAATGTCCTTCGTACTCTTTTTCTCGAATCAACTTCGGGCTTCATGACCTCACCTCTGATGCTTAGTAGCCATATTCTCAAGGTTTCTTGTAGACTTCTTCAAAGAATCTTTCTATGAGGGCTATGCTTAAAGATACACCGTAAGGGGACCACTTTGGATACTTCTTCAAATACACCCATTACTTCTAGAGGCTTTTGAACTTCTTCTAAGGTTGACATCAATGACAACCAATTTTCCAACATTTTCCCCTTCGATCTTCATCACTATGCAGATCCTTCTACATTCAACTTATCCTTGGTGGTCCTATTCTTGTGGTTTGAGAGTACCAACTTCTCCTCCTATGGTCACAATACTAATAGTGTAAACTGTCATGGAGCTTTAATCAATCTTTGTGCTTTTGTAGCTGAAACAAGTGTTAATGGTGCTAGATCCTTCTGTATTGTTGGTGAATAGTCTCAAACATCCTTAATGAGTTGGCATTAGTTGAATAACCTTTAGTATATTTCATCTTAATTCCACAAATATGAATTATCAAAGATCACCCCATACACATCCAATGGAACGACATTGAAATCTAGTTCATCAACATAGTCTTTTAAGATAGTGATGTTTTCCTTGCACTTATGCTAAACACACAAGTCCTTGTCCTTTATAATCCATTCCATCGAGTAGGGATCAAAGTGTTCCATTATAGCCAAATTGTGCTTCCTTTCTACTACTTTGGAGATATTACATCTCTAGCTACTAGTATTAAACATTGTGGTCACCAACTCGTCGTTTATTTGGATCTTGATAACACATAGTTTCTTGCATTCCACATATTTTTGGTGCACAACTACCACAAATAAATCTCTTCTGATGTGCTATAAGGTAGTATAATCTCCATTTCTCCCTACATAGGCATGTGAGACCTATGTCATTTCTCCATGTGTAGCTTCCAACATTCATCTTTGGAATGACCTTTGCATTTACTGTAATTGCAAAATGGAACATCCCTCTTCTTATTCTTGTTCAACACCTTCTATCAATATTTAGGTGACTTGGGTTTGATATTTTGTTATGGAATCCAATTGAAAGTTTTTTTTTGTGCACCATATTTGAAAACAATCTTCTTTCCTTGATTCAAGTTTGCACCAATAAAATTATTAGGATTATTCCAAGTGATTTTAACTTCTATTATCTTAGCCTTGTGATAGGCATATTCTAGAGTGTTCATCTCAAACATCTCAAGTTCTTTATTAATTGGTGTGAATAACCCACAAATGAACTTGGTGATAAGACTAGATTCTTCATCATTCACTCTAAGCTAAATAATAAAGTGATTGAATTCTTAGCTATAGACATGTACCATTTGATTAGACTTCTATCATAGGTATTTCTATTATTTATATTGTTCCTTACAAAAGTTGACATGATAAAATTTGTCATTGATTGAGACTTGAATTCATTCCAAGTCAAAGTTTGTATGGCACCTTCATTTTGTCTACACTCACAAGAATTCTCCCACCAAAGAAAAGCTTATTTGCAATGTGTTGAGCCCTCAACAATACCCAAAGTTTTACTTAAAATTTGGGAACTCTTTTTTCTTTGATAAGGCTGAATGCTTATTCTCTTTGAAGGAGTCCTTTGATCGCTTTGGTTTCCTATGACTTTGTCTAGTTTTTCCTCCTTATGTCTAACTACTTTTATTTACCTTATCAATTTTGTTATTGGTCTTTCATTTCCAAAGTGTCAAACTAATGAGTCGATTTATTAATCAACCTCAATTAGCAAATTAGGCATAGCCTTTTATTTCATTTTTTGATATTTTTCTCCCATCTCAAAATCATGTTCAATTTGTGGAATGGTCGACCTAGCAAAACATTTTTCTCCAACATGATTTTTGAATTGCATATGTCTTTCTTACCATGATATTTTTTCCATCTCAAAGTTGAACCGATCTCACGATTGAGTTATCCTTTAGGTCATCGCGATATGTTCACCCACCAATTGCTAAGCTGAGTCTGATATATTGATCATGTCTCTCTATATCATCACCTTTTGAATCAATACCTGATTCATGTAATGGGACTGGTTTTTTGTTGTGATGAAAATCTATGCTCCAAGGTTTTTTGTTATCCAATCATTATTCAATGCAAATATGTGATGCATGCAAAATGTATTGTTGGTCATTAAATCACATAAATGGGAATTCTCATCAACCCATGTCGTGATGGCACCATGATTTAATATTTTCCCTTTCGAACTCCGATTACAAACTTGAATTTATTAAGTTTTCCTTTCACATTTGGATAAGGATTGTCATCATCCATCATTTAAAAAAATCTAAACTACTATGGTAAGTTGATGTTAAAATGTGAAACCGGAAGCATGGTTGATTAAAGAGATCAATTACTCCTATTAGTAACACTCAGGCTACCAAGGTTTTAATGGAGAATTTTATTTATATATTCTTGTACTCTTCGACCACCTACATTCTCCAAGTACTCTTTCTATAAATTCCTACCACTTACTCTAATACTAATTCATGAATCTGAGTTAGAAATACTACATGCATACTCAAATTGATTGAGTAGTCCTAATGTTTGACTCACTATATTTAAATATTGTTTAGTTTCAAGTTTGGGTAGTAAGATTCCTTATCTTTCATAAAAAATGTCCAATTTTCATTCCAAGGCTCACTTAAATTGTGAATATGGTTTAATTTGAAAAATATTTCCTTATTTTTGAACAGGCTTTTACCTCAACTTGAGAGAACGTCACTTGCCTTGATTTTGTTGCATGCACCTTTATTTAATATACCTTTTGCAATTGATTAGCTGATATGCATCCCATGAAGTCTCTAATACCCTGAGTATTTTTTAGCTTAGCACGATTCAAACCATTAATTCCATTTTAATATGCAACCTCTTGTTTGAATAAAACTTAAATCAGGGCTAAAAATGTGGCTTAAATTAGGGCTAAAAATTCTCAACCTTCAAAATTATTTTCTTCATTCGAACTATCCGAGAAATTTTTTGACCTGATCGTGGTTATGGTTTCAAATTTAACCTTTTGCATTTCATGTTTGTGATGACTAAAACATAGGTATCTCTATATGACCCCTAAAAGTTGTAGAAGAAGAAAATAAATGAATAAGGAGAAGATAGTTGTTGAACAATCCAATGGGCCAATTTTGATCAAATAAGATGCCGAGGAAATCACACTTGCTCTTGGGGTTGAATATTCAGTGAAGAAGGAGAAGAAATCCAACAAGGGAAAACAACCTATTTTAGACACTCCCAAAGATTTTGTATTACACATATACTGAGAAAATACCATGGGATTTAGTGATGTTCATACTTACAATGAACTATATTGTTTAGTCAAGGATGTGATTGATCTGCCTAGTGAAGATGAGGATTGGAATGAAATAGAAGAAGAAGATGATGAAGAAGAAGGGGTTGCGAATGTTTTTAAGAAGTCCTATATACACAATGTTGCAGCCAAAACCCTTGTTTTACCATGTGCAGAGATGATCCCATATTTATTATAACACATAGATTTCAACACCAAAAATATTTTAAATAAACAAGGGATATGCATTGGTATTTTTTCATCTATTGACTTTGAATATTATTACAAAATGTCAAGGGTTGAGATTTACTTTACCAATGATTGGTCAAGAAAATTCACCAACACTTGTAATTGTTATGAAATTCTCACAGATTTCTATGAAAAGGGAAAAACGTTCAAATCACTTGGTAGTAAGCCCCTTTTCCTACCAACCATTTCAGATTAGGATATGTATAGGCCATTTAGCTATTAAGAAATTTCTAAAATGAAAATTCTTTAGGTCATATAAAAGTTGACTCGATACCTATTATTTATGAGGTCACTAAAAAGGGGAATATTTTTAATCATGTAGCAATTTTATCTAATTCATTGGCAAAATCAATTGGAAGGGTTAAGTATAATACAATGTCAAGGCCCGAAGAATTATATATGTCCTCTTATTTGTTAGATGTAGTTTGTTCTTGTAATTCTTGGATCGGACTAGGATGGTCTTGATCACTTGAGAAACCACATGTTCACGTTTATTTTAAGGATTTGTGGAAGCACACATATAAGTATCATGTTTCTCTAATTTGTGATGGGTTTTTGGCTCCAATCTATGAACTCATATTCTATGTGCCATGCCTAAGGATATCATCTGAAGTAGTTGAAGTATTGAAAAACATTAGAGATTGGTACTAGGGTGAGCATTCCACTTATATCAAAGTCTATGGAGCAAGTTAGGAACCACATACACTTCTTCCTTATGTTCCTAACATATTTTCCATTCAATAAATAAGCTACTAGACATATTTACATGGTTTTAATGATTTCCTAACCAAGAATTAAAAGAAGTTGTACCCTACTTATCCGATGTACATAGGTATGTATGGGTTAATGGAATCCACTTGGGAAAGAATAAAAGGAGAAAATATGCAAAAGTATAGATTCCCCTTAGAAAGGTTTCAAATACATGACCCCCTAAACATTGTGAAAGATCATAGGTCATAAATGAGAATTCATTTCTCCTACAAGCATGAAAAGAATGTAGCAAAGGAATCCAAAAGAAGACAAATATCATTTTTGAAGAAGTATCGAATATAATTCAAGCTCAAGTAGAGGAAATGTAAAATAAAAAAAAATGAAGAAGATGAAATATAAGTTATTGAATGATTGACACTCCAAGAGAAAAGTAAATAACAAGAGAATAGAAAGATAAAATCCTTAGAAAAATCCAAAGATGAGTAGGGCTCAAGAAGAAATTATAAGCACAATAAAAATTTGCGAAGAAGGAAGAATTGACCAAGAAGAAGGAATTTGATGACAAGGCTAGGGTTGAAGTTGAAGCAAAAAAGGAGAAAGAATCATAAGCTAAAAAATGAAAAAAAGATGAAACCATACTTCAAGATGAAGCTGAAGCTAAAGCTGAAGATGAACTTGAGTTATATAAGTTGAAAGACTATAGAAAGAGGTTGAAGCTAAAGCTCAAGTTGAAAATGAAGTAGAAAAAGAGAAAAGAGAAGAACAATTAAAAAATGAAGTTGAAGCCAAGGCAGAAGAGAAAAGGAGAATTCAAGAAGAACTAAAGAAGAAGTCTCGAATTGATGTCCAATAAAAACAACAAAGACAAAAGGATGAAGCAAAAAATCAATACGATGAATAACAAAACAATTTGAATTTAGACAACACCTAGAACCCATGGAAGAGGTATACACTCTTTGAGATTGTTAGTTCTTTTATTTTAGACATGGTTACAGGAGGAGAAGGTCCTATCCTGACACCAATTGATGATGTAGCTAATTTCAAACTATTTTCAATTGACCAGAAGAGAAAAAAAGTGGTCATGCAAATGCATAAAGGGGGGGATATTATTCTGGTCTAGAAAACAATGTTTACTACTGAGACTATGGTCATGGATACTAGGAAATCGAATATCAGAGCTTTTACATTATTGGTCTAACAATTTCCTAGGTCATTGTTTATAAAGCTATTGATGTGGAGAGTAAAATTGAGTCATATGAGCATAATATTTCTTTGTTGGAAAATCAAGTTAACTACCATAAGTCTAGTTATTATGAAGTTTCAAGTTTTATTGATTATGCTTTCATGGTACAAAATGAATTGAACTCTATCTGAGAGAAAATTATTTTAGATATCCCAACACCTGCAAGTATTGGGTCAAGATATATCATAGGCCATGGACCATGTTCAATCATGGAAAATTGAGTATGAAAAATCACACTTACTATACAATTGTGTGAAGAGCTGGAAATCCTCTTTAGAGGACATCTCCCTAGAAATTCTCATGTTTATTGGAACAACCTTGCTCAAAATGGAGTTCTCTTAAATATTGGAAATAATTTTCTTAGAATGATCTCAGAGGGATAAAAAATAAGTGACAGACTATTCCACTAGGTGGCAAGTGACAAAGAACATGACTCAAACCTATCCCCTCCCTTCTTTTGGACCTAAAGACAATTTCTTTCATTAAGAACAAGTATTGAAAGAATTTGAAGACCTCATATGCATGAAATGAAAGGACATTCATTACCTCCTTGATGTTGATGAAGTTATTATTCAAAGGTTTATAAGGGCTCCCACCAAATATATTACGTTGATCAAAACTTTTTTACTTGAGTTAGATAAATTTGAAAGGAGAATGGTTCAAAGTATTGCATCTTACCTGGCCTTTTACAAACTACATAATTCCCCCCAAAATGATGCACTCAAATAAGTTTTTGAATCTTGGAAAACATTAGTGGAGAATTATAGGAAAGAACTAAGGGAAGCATATGCCTCCCAAGATAACAAACCAAATGGTCATGTAGGGGAATCAAACAATCAAGTGGACGAACTAAAAAATAAACAGGGGGAACCAAAGTGATTTTCTCTCCTCATTTTGTATAAATTAGATAGATGCAAGAAGATAAGGGTTTTTTTTGGAGATTGCAAACATTTTTTCAATTGTAAAGAAGAATCCAAATTGGCCTCTATTAGAGACTTATTCTAGTGTATGTTTAGTGTGAGGCTATTCTTCACTCATTAATGCTAGAATGAATGTTAGAATACTTTCTTTTGTTACAGATGTTCTCATGCGATGGTGATTATTTATTGATATGGATGTTTGAATTAGTTGCTAACTTGTGAATGTAAAATTACAATTGGTGAATTTAATTTAGGATTTCCTAATTTCATTGTTTGGTTATCATAATATTTTTAGTCATTAACATTCTATGAACTATTTCATTTTTCTAATATTGATTTCACACTTCCTCTCCTTTGTTCTTAAATCCTGGATAGGTACTTAGTTTAGAATTGCATTCTATTGTTAACTTTTAGGATTCATTTAGGATTTAGATATTTGGTGCAAAAATATCATTTGTATAGTGGTAGTTAGGCCAACATATTGAAGGAGTTTTCTATCCCAAACAGAGCTAACATTAATTGGATTGAAGCTTTAGGAAACCTCCCTTATTTTGACGATGGACTTTTGTCTGTGTCAACATTTTGACACTAGAAGGAGGGCCATACCCTTGTATGGATAAACATGGTATTATTTCTATGAAACGTGGTTATTAACAAAAGAAAAATAAACCTAAATTATCGTCCAATCAACCTAACTTAGAAGGTGATAAAATAATTAGCTTGAATCAAATTTTGAGGATACAGAAGTTAAGTTTTAAAATACAAATATTTTCTGATTAAAACCACATTTTGAAACTAATCCTAAATACCCTTTTGTCATTCCATAGATTGAGGTTAACATTTTTAGGAGTGTTACTTGAAATTAAAAAAAAAACCACCTTTATTGCAACAAATGACTACAACCACTAAATCCCGTAAAAATATTGTCCAAACTGATGAAAACATTCTTGTTTCATGCCTTTATGAGTTGATTTTTTTTCCACAGAAAAAAGCGTAATTCAATTCATCTGAAGAGAACCAAATTAAATTTTGTAGGTTCCTTAAGCACAACCCAATCAAGGGTAAAGAGTTTATAAAAATGGAATCCCGAATGGGCCCATAAGTAGGATGAAAATCCATAATGAAAGATACAAGGTTTAAAGCTAGAAAATTAAAACAAATAGGCCAGAAAAGGATCGGATATAAGAAACCTTGCCACTAAAAAGAACACTGGAAAAGCAATCCCAACAAAAATATGGAAGTCGGATGGACCAAGTCAGAGCGGTATGAATCTCTCACATTAGTAGAACCAGATAGCAACGAAACCCTTGAAGACCCTCCCCAAACAAAACACCAGCTAAGAGAAGCCCAAAAGTTGCACGCCCTTAGAAGTACCTCAAAGTGCCATGGATCCTGACACTGCATGCCCAAGGAAAGGACCTCAAAGCACTGTCAAAACCCCTCGAATGAAATGAGGAAGAGAGAGTTGACAAAAACCACCAAATGGATCCAAATATGAGCATACATAAAGCCTTGAACAAACCAACGAAATTGAAAAGAGGAACCACAAACCCAGGAGAGAAAAATGAGCGAGAGATCAAAGAATGTATCTTGATTCACACTCAAGAATGGCGGATCCACCACAGGATAAAACCCACACCCAGATCCATGCACACGATGGTTGATCAACTTCTCCACTTGATGCATAATTGATCCAGAATTGGATCGAGGAGCCAGATGGGGCTCGTAAAGGCCTAAAAATCAAAGTTCTCAGAATCTCTTCAAAATGAACATGTGCATAGGTATCATTGATACGAACCCAACACAACTTGAACCGGATCAAACGAACGTCGTATTCTCAATATATCACGATATGTTCATTTGGACAAACATGCAAAAAAATGTTGACTGTATAGTCTGTACAGTGCCACGTGGTCGTTGAATGTACAGATTGTACTGTCGTACAACTGACGTGGAAGGGTATAGTTTGTGTTGATGTGGGAAGACAAGTGGACGAGTCAGGGAGTGACACGTGTCACCACTGCAAGGGTGACACATGGCACATTTGTACGGGATGATGTGGCATGTACAGTTGGCATGGGCCAACGTGGCAGGTTGCTGACTTGGCATGATGAAAGAAAAGTGGTCGAATGAACTGTTGACACGTGGTAAATTAAGGGAAAGTAGCATGGTGCCACATGACCCAGACATGGGCTGCCACGTGGAACCCATTCGTTGGTTAATGTATTGCAAAATTGTTTGGAGCGCAGCGGATTCAAGCCGTGAACCTCCATGGGTGCCAAGCTATTCACGTAGGCCGGGATACCAACCCGCCTAACGGGTGGGTCTTAAAAAAATGTGGCGCCATATTATTTTAAACTTGTATAAAGGTTCAGTTGGGCGCGGAAAGGGTCGGGGCGTGGCCCCAGCCCTTGGTTTAACACCTTTCTATACAACCTTGTAGCTTATGTATTTGGCATGCCATTCCAACCTAGCCTCTGATCGCGTGGGATGTGCACATGATTGTTGATTTATATGGTTAGCGTGTACTTTATGGTATAGCTTCAGCCCTGATCAAAACATATGCCATACGACCGATCCTTTGACACTTGGCGTGGTTTTATAGCGTTAGAGCCCGGTCGGTCGGGCTAGCCTGCCGACCAAGTGTGTGACCTGGGGCTAGGAACCAGGACTAATGAGCCAACATATGCATGGAGGTTGGGGGCATGACCACATGGCCAAGCCATGAGACCAAGGGCTTCCAAAAAGGAGGGCGCACGGAGGACTAGGGACTAGACCGTGGCCATATGACCACTGCATATAACCAGGAGCCGAGAAGTAAGGGGCCAATGCACTAGGCCTTAGCCCTTGGCCACATGGAGGCTCCCATATGCCCAAGAGCACAAAGAAAGGAGGATGCGCCCTCAATATTTGCCCAGAAGTGGATTTTATACTTTATATTATGATTTTTAATGATTCTCTCAACAATTTGAGGGGATTTTGGTCATTTTTGGAGGATCTTGGGCCCTTTTTGAGGCCAGATCTTGGGGGGAAGTTGGGAGATGGTTACCAAATTTAGGTCTATATAAAACAAGGCTTCTTGAAGCCATGGAGAGGAGGTTAAGAGCATAGAAATGATGCAGAATTGTTGAGCCAAAGCCATTGTCATGCATGGAAGCTATTGAGGAGCGCACCTTTGTGGGCCATTTCTGGGAGCTTCATTCATCCGTTTTCGGTGCCGTCAGTTTTGATGGGTTCATGAGATATGGTATAAAATGACCAGATCATTGTTGTAATCCATTGGCACTTTCATTATGTACTTGAAAATCTTTGAAGAGAAATAAGAAATCCCACTAAGACAAAGGCTCAGAGATATAGGCGAGACCGTCGAACTCTGTTATCACTTTGGTGTTTTATGGTTTGTTGTTGTTTTATGCTTATTTCCATATATGAATATGCTTAATGGATGCTATGTTTCTTCATTAAATCTTCCACTTTCATTCAGTTCCTAAATGGTAATTTAACTCATGCAAGATAACTCAAGCATTTTCGTTTAAAATATCTCATTTAGATCAAGTGGTATCAGAGCTAGTTGACAGTTGGATTTTAAGTTTGCATGTTTACTAGGGAAAATATCATCTCAGTTGAGAAAATGGAATCTACAGAGGGACTTTCTCATTATGAGAAGGATATGTGAAAAACTCTCTTTGCCATGTCAGAGATGGTGAAAGTTTTGTATGAATATTACTTGGACCGAAAGAGATCGGTTCAAGTGAAATCTTCAAAGAACAACAAAAGAGTTGAAGAATTGAAGGAATTGTTTTCCACACCCAAGTCATAAAACATCTTTGAGGTATGCAGTGGAATTCATTCATCAATTTCGCATAGTTACCATCAAGATGGTTCTTTTGGTGCATTTGAAAAACATACAAGAGGTATAGGTTTGAAATTGCTAACCAAGATGGGATATGAAGGAAAGGGCCTTGGAAATAAGAGCCAAGGTATCCTTAATCCCATTGCGGTTATGGAAATACCTCGTTATTTAGAATTGGGATATGGAGAAGAGGAGATTGGACCCTTCTCCAATATGGGCTCCAAAACATTGGAGGCAAGTGATGCTTCAAGTGACCAGCCTAAGTCATTTTGGGAACAATTCACGAAAGGAGGTGATGTATCACTCCATGATGGTGATAGTGAATGAAATTCATCTCCAAAAAAAAGTGAAGTTCAACAAGAAAGGTATAATGGTCATGATTTTTCCAATTCTTTTTTTGATTATAAAAAACATAATCATGTAATCCAAAACTTGTGGAATATGTATCCTTGTACTTTTTGTCATTCACCCAAGCATTGTATTTCCAAGTGTTGGAAGAGAAAATATTTGTACAAGAGGTTTATGTCGACTAGGAAGGAGACACGACATGAAGACTCAACTCCAAAACGGAAGAAAGAGAAGGGTAAACAAGTCTGGATGCCAAAAACTCATTGCACTTATTGCAACAGGGGTGGACATCAAAAGGCTAAATGTTGGAAGCTTAATCTAGAGCTCCGTCCAAGGAAGGAAAAGAGGATTGTGAATGTACTCACGAAGGAAGAGGCATTACCAACAAAGAAAGATGAAAACCATGAAGGAAATAAACCAACCACTTGGTTTTTCCAGAAGTGGATGCCACATCTTCATTGTATTTTGCTTCCATTAATGTAATCACACATGTTGAAAATGATGACCTGTTATAACATCATTTTGAACAACATAGTGTTTTATTTTTGTCCTTATGAGTATGTAATCTGTAAGGTCCATTTTGTAACCTTTTGGAGGACCAAAAGATCTTTAGTGGGGAGGTGTGATCCAGAATTGGATCTAGGAGCCAGATGGGGTTCAGAAAGGCCTAAAAATAAAAGTGCTCGAAATCTCTTCAAAATGGACGTGTGCATAGGCCTCATTGATACAAATCGAATGCAACTTGAATGGGCTCAAACACATGTCGTATGCTCAAGATATCGTGATCTGTTCATTTGGCCAAACAGGCAAAAACAATGCTGACTTTACAGTCTGTACAGTTCCACGTGGCAGCTTACTGTACAAGTCGTACGGTCGTACAAATGATGTGGTAGGGTACAGTTGGCACTGACGTGGGTAGACAGGTGGATGATTCAGGGAGTGACACATGTCGCCACTGCAAGGGTGACACATGGCACGTCCGTATGGGCTGACATGGCAGGTACAATTGGCATGGGTCTACGTGGCAGGTTGTTGACTGGGAATGATGATAGACAAGTGGTCGAATGAAATATTGACATGTGGTAGACTGAGGGAAAGTATCATGGTGAAACGTGGCCCAGACATGGGCTGCCACGTGGCACCCATTTGTTGGTTAATGTATTGAAAAATTGTTTRGAGTGCAGCGAATTCGAACCGTGGACCTCCATGTGCGCTAAGCTCTTCGTGTAGGTTGAGATACCAGCCTGCCTACCAGGTGGGTCTTAACCAAATGTGGTGCCATATTATTTTAAACTTGTATAAATTTTTATTTGGGCACGAAAAGGGTCGGGGCATGGCCCCAACCCTTGGTTTAACACCTTTCCACACAACCCTGTAGCTTATGTATTGGGCGTGCCATTCCATCCTAGCCTCCAATCGCGTGGGATGTGCACATGACTGTTGATTTATATGGTTAGCATAGATTGTATGGTATAGCTCCAGCCCTGATCACAACATATGCAATATGATCAATCCTTTGACACTTGGCGCCATTTTATAACGTTAGAGCTCGGTCGACCAAGGGCATGAACTGGGGCTAGGAATCAGGACTAATGATACAGAATATGTGTGGAGGTTGGGGGCATGACCACATGGCCAAGCCATGAGACTAGGAGCTTCCAAACAAGAGGGCGCACAGAGGAATAGGGACTAGACCGCGACCATGTGGCCACTGCATATAACTAGGAGCCGAGAAGTAAGGGGTCAGCGCACCAGGCCTTAGCCCCCGTCCACATGGAGGCTCCCATATGCCCAGGAGCATGGAGAAAGGGGGATGCACCCTCAATATTTTCTCAGAAGTGGATTCTATACTTTATATTATGATTTTTAATGATTCTCTCAAACAGTTTGAGGGGATTTTAGTCATTTTTGGAGGATCTTGGGACCTTTTTGAGGCCAGATATTGGGGGGAAGTTGGGAGATGGTTACCAACTTCAGGACTATATAAACCAGGGCTTCTTGAAGCCATGTAGAGGAGGTTCAGAGTAGAGAAATGATACAAAATTGTTGAGCCATAGCCATTGTCATGTAGGGAAGCTATTGAGAAGGGAACCTTTGCGGACCATTTCTGGGAGCTTCATTCATCCATTTTTGGTGCCGTCAGTTTTGATGGGTTCATGAGATATGGTAGAACATGAGAAAATCATTTTTGTAATCCATTGACACTTTCATGATGTACTTGAAAATCTTTGAAGAGAAATAAGAAATCCCACTGAGACAAAGACCCAGAGACGTAGGCGAGATTGCTGAACTCCATTATCACTTTGGTGTTTTATGGTTTGTTGTTGTTTTATTCTTATTTCTAGATCTGAATATGCTTAATGGCTGCTATGTTTATTCATTAAATCTTCCTCTTTCATTCAGTTCCTAAATGGTAATTTAACTCATGCAAGATAACTCAACCATTGTCGTTTAAAAGATCTCATTCAGATCAATAACCCAAGCCGCACCAGTTAAAAATGAGAACACGATCTGCAAAGTGAAGCACCCACCTCCATCCACTGGAAAGAACTAAAAAAACCACCACACGCGCATCTAAAACAAAGGTTCCATTGAAACGATGGTCAGAGGAAATGGATGGCAACATACCCAAGCCAAACAATACTCCACCACGCAACAATATCAACCTTCCTAACATTTTAACTCACCAGGAAAGCTTCTCTCTAGTATTTTCATTTATAGAAATAAAATTCTAAAGAAAACCAAGTACAATTTCTTGAAATATCTCCTAAGGTTTGATAGACCAAAGTTTGTCTTAGTGGATGTCTCATTTTTTAATTGAATGATTGATTTTTGTATTAGAAAGTTGGTGTAGCCTCATTGGACAACATAACAATACAAAAATAAAGGATTGTATTTGTGTTCCCACAACCTATAGATCAAGAATTGTAAAAAAATTACAACTTAACTATAAAAAAGAAAACACATTCATTTGTAGAGGATGTCCAAAATATTTTATTGATATAATCCTATAGAGGACACTTAAAACTAGACAAACTTTGCAAAACATGATAAAAGCTAGCTTTAATTAAAATCATGCTTGTTGTATGCTTCCTCTTATTCCAAAGGATAAGGTTGGGAGTCTTTTTCCATGCCATCCATGTCCACATCTATAGGTATGTTGTGAATAGATTCCTCGTCATTGTTTGATTTAACACTTGATCCAATAGGAATTTTGAAATTGGAAATAGCTAACTGATGGCTCCTAGTCATATTTGCAACCTGATGAAACAATGCATTGCACCCAACCTCTAAATTCTCAATTTTTATTTTCTATTGCAATAGAGTTTCCATTATAATTTCTAACCTGTTACTATGGTTTTCCTTCTTAGCATGGATTCTTTCTGTAGTAGAGAAAATGGAAGCCCTGGTATCTACAATAAGAGCCTCTTTTTTCCTCAAATTGCATGCCAAATCTCTGTAATATCACACAAAGAGTAATGTAAGAGCCTCTTTTTCTTCAAATTGCATGTCAAATCTCTGTAATATCACACAAAGAGTAATGCCTTGGATCTTTGTGATTTTCCATACAGTCCAAGCTCCACAGAAAATTACTCAAAAACCACTAGTTCTAGTCTCTCTTTCCAAAACCCCCCACTAACAATGAGAGTCACTCCAATTCCACCACCAAATTGAAACCATAAAACAAAGAGAGGTATAATGGAATTGTATAATTGACGAAGTGACTAATCTCATTTGTTTCCAGGGTTGAGAAAGGATGACTCCAAATAAAAACCATGCATAAGCTGAGGAGAGACACTTCTGTTGGCGTTCGGAAGTCACTCCTGGATTGCTAGCAGGAGCAGAGCCCGAAGCCCATCAGATTTAATGTCACGGTTTGTTTTAAAAGGGTGATCAAACGGAAGGAAACTCAGAACCGTATCGTATCAACTCAGAAACCAGATCAAGCATGCATGAACGAGTGAGGTCTTGCGT
>JASDQU010736925.1:0-16241 GCA_032191745.1 Picea mariana | reverse complement strand
GAGACTTTGGATAAGTGGGTTTTAACCCATTCATTTGATTTCTAACCCCCCTAGCAAGAAATATCGCTAACAACTTCCTAGACAGTTCCAAGTTGGTATGAGCCTCTCAGAAGCCAACCACCCAAAATGAAGATAGAATCCATTATCCCACCTACACTTGGGGCCTCAATTGAACTAAATTCAAAGAGTTTCTCCTTCATTAAACCCAAAGTGTGTGATGGTACACGGGATATAATAATCTTCAATTTCCATCCTCCCGAATTGAATTTGATGTGCCATTTTTCTTGAATCATTAGTTAGTGGCATGCATAACTTTGGTTTATTCATTCTAAAATTTAATTAAGGAATTGGGGAGAAGGATACTCCCACTTTTGACTTTAAGGTTTCGATTTCCAATTAAGAGGCTTCGTTGGCTTGATGACCAACCTATTGATTCCACTCTCTTAGAACATTAAAAAACTCTATAGATTCAAAGTGTCTGGACTCTTTTTGGGTGCATAGAATGAGCCTTGAAATATTACCATTGGACGTAGTGCATAAGTCTAATAATTATTTTTGAGTCTCCAATGATAATAATTTTTCTTAATCACCTTGGGTCAAGAATATTTATTGCTTGATAGAGAGCTAGAGCCTCCACCTGATTATCAATAGCTCAACCCAAACCCCATTCAAAGCTTGCTTCTTGATTTTCGTCGGGATTGAGGATGACCCACCCCCCCGCACCTATAACCCCTTTTCTTAGTGGATGTTAGCAATCATCATCATGATCATTGTAATACCTAATAAAAATTAGACATTTCTTACTTAATTTCTTTACTATTTTCAATGACTCACTAGACACATCCATTGTAGACTTAAATACCGACTATTAATCTGTAACAATCTTTTAGTTCCAATAATTGTGGTCATAACCTCCTTGATTTCTCTACATGGCTCATGGTTATGATGGTGTCTCACATATTCATCGTTTAGTGTTCTTCAAGAAGGATTCATATTTCTAGAGAGCCAACATCACTCTTCCCCTCAATCAAGTTTTCAAAGTTTTAGCTTCATCTCCTTCTTTTCTTAAAAAGTTCACACATTTATGGGATTTATAAATTATATTACTCCTAAAAAAAATACCTTCTCTCTCTCCCTCTCTAATGGCTCTCCCTGTGACTCTAATACCATATTGATAAACAACAATTTAAAAAAAACCACACATACATGCCCAAAAGAAAAGAATACAACTGAAATGTACCCAATAACCATGCAACTCTACATTTATTATTGGCCAACATATTTATATGGCACCATGAGATAGTTGAAATGTTCAATTCCCCATATAATACCAATCACCACTTTTATTATTATTACACACTGTAACAACCCTCTCGTTTAGATGCGACAACAAGCCTCACATAACAAGTGCAATTTTTTTTTTGTGTGTGCGTGTGTAGAAGGGTAATAAAGACATTATACTCAACGTCGCAACATGACGATGAACATGACGCATGCAACTGATGTGACAACAACATAACAACCTAAGAAACACATCAAGCATCTGGAAGCAATGGATGACAATCAACCGACGAAAAATAAGAATGACTACCCGCATGTCCTACCTTGTAATGGTTAGGACCTCCAAGACACATAAGCAATGCTCAAGCCCAGGTTCCCATCGATTTTGACCATTTAAGTTCTCAGGGCTGGTGACTGTTATGAGGAACAAGGAGGCGTCTACATCCCGCCCGACACAAGCATACAAAGCACATTAAAGTTTACAAACCAAGTACCAACATTAATTAATAATAAACAACAATTGCCCTCAAAGGGAAGCATAAGCTAAAAACGACTTCGTCAACTATCCAATCATTAATCAAGGCTAAAAGGGTCAATGTCTACAATTTAAATTGACATTAATTACAGATCAATTAACCAGCCTAAATCTAACATAGATTTACAATCTGACAGTAAGTCACCTTCCAATTAGTCGCCAATTTCAAATTTGTATTAGCAATGAAACCATTTAGAAATTGCAATTAAGTTAAAATGTTAATTCCGTATTCACGATTTTTGCTAATTTGTGACTCCACTTATCATAAATGTGGTCTTCAATTGCTTGCCAACAGTGATGGACCGAAAGGCAAGCTAAGATAGGGAATGAGTGCTAATTTTGGAAGAGTAGTTGATAAAAGAATGCCCCCTTTTTTTTCCTTCTACACACGCACACACACAAAAAAATTTGCACTTGCTATGTGAGGCTTGTTGTCGCATCTAAATGGGAGGGTTGTTACACAAACAAATCAAAAAATAAAAATGGTCAACTCTAAGATATTATAAGAGTGTATGTTTTCATAGTTTGTCATTGTTGTTGTAGAGCTTTCTGGAATTAAGTTGTGTGAATATTTTTGAAATGCCTAACATTTTGAGTGGACACTCCATCCATCTTTAGGGACAAGAGAAGCTAGGCGATGAGAAAAGAGTGCGATGAAGGGCGGATATAAAGGGTAAGAGTAGGATATAGTCGTTGGGAAATTTGACTGTTGTGGGAAAAGAATATTAGAAATTAAAATTGAAATTTTGTTTAAAAACAGAAGTAATTTAATAACAGTCAAAGGAAGGTTGTAATGAAACAAAGGGTAAGAGTCAAGTATAGTTGTTGGAAAATTGACCAATGTGAGAAAAGCATATTAGAAATTAAAATTAAAATTTGTAAAGATAGAAGGATTTAATGATAAATTAATAGTCAAAAGAATGCAATAATGAAACAAATGTTGATGAGGAAAGGAAGATATTAAAGGGGAAGGGAAACAAATTAAGGGAAATTAGATTAAAAGAATATGAAAAAGACCCAAGAAATTGATAACTAGGATAAAGAGAATCAATCAATGAATATATATACGAAAGGTGAAACCAAGCAGATAAAAATTAATGCTAGAATGACAAATAAACAAGATAAGAGAAAATGAGGGTGAGGGAAGGATCAATGCTAACGTAGAGGGAAAATTGATAATTCAAAAGAATAACCATGAATAAAAAGGCTTAATGATCTAGGTATTTAATGAGGGGTTTCCATGATTGGCTCAATTTATAGCCATTTTCCCGATTGAAGTTATTGGGGTGTTTTTCGATTTCCAGTGCTTCTCGGATGATATGAGCAGAGAGATGTGGCACGGAGGAACGAATTTTTGTTTGGTCAAAGAAAATGCAGTGATTAGATTTGAATGAGTGTTCAACAATAACTGACTTATTGATATGGTTATGGTTCATGTCAACTATGTGTTATTTGGGATGAGCTTTAAAGGATTTGTTCGTTTGGCCTATGTATGATTTGTCATAGGAGCATGGGATTTGGTAGACTCTTGGGCCAAGCATAGGGTCAACTTTATCTTTTGCAGTTTTTCCTTAGTCAAGTGAGATTTTTCCTTCTCAAGGAATTAAGGAGCTAAGATTCAAATGGCAAGGGTAACCAGAGTTTTCATTACGAAAGATTTTTTAGCTGGATGATGGTGAGATTGGGCATGTAGGTACCAATCAATATGCATATTTTTGCAATAAACTTAGTGGGCGAGGGAACCATCTGTGAGACGAGAGATGAGAACATCCAAAAATGGAATGGAATTATCCTTTTTCATTTATATAGTGAATTGTATATGGGGGGGAATGCTATTAAGATGATCAAAGAAAGAGACCAGGGAGGGTTGTCCATGAGGCCAAATGACGAAGGTATCATCTACAAATCGAAACCAACATTTGGCTTTAAGATGGAAGTTGTTTAAGGCTAAGGTCTCAAAGTGTTCCATAAAAATGTTAGCGACCACCGGGGATAAGGATGAACCCATCGTTGTTCCCTGAGTCTGTTCGTAGCAACGTTTCAAAAATATTCACACAACTTAATTCCAAAAAGCTCTACAACAACTCTATGATAGTTAGACTCGATAATTTGGTAATTTAAAGGTTGCTTATAGAGATTTATGGATAAAACTGTGTCTGTTTCAAAACTTCAGACATAATTTTATCCAGACATATTTATAAACATCATGGAAAACTGTGAAAAACTACACACTCAGAATTTAAAAGTTACACATATCACAATTTTCACTAGTTAATAATAAAAAATGATGGAAATTTGGAAAGTTTGATTCTCCAATTTCAACAAATGAATAAATCAACATATTTCACAAAAATCATACTAAATTTAAATTAGCTCATTAATATAGTAAATATACAATAAAATTTAAAAGTAAAATTCAAATTAAATTATAAATATACATTAAAATTTAAAATTAAAATTCAAGTTATTATAATATCCCAATCAATTAACTATGTTAAATTAGCTAACTAATGTTTTAAATAAACTAATTAATATTTCAAATATATAACTGAATTTAAATTTCAAACTTGAATCGATCAACCAAACTAAATCTTATAAATATACACCAAAATTTTAAAATAAAATTCAAGTGAACATACATTCGTTACAAAAAAATCTTAAAATAAAATTCAAGCTAAAATTTCAAAATAAAATTCAAGTGAACATCAAATTCAAGTTATTGTGTTGTTGACAAGTTATTTTCTTATTTAATATATTTAAAATTAAAATTTAAAATATTAAGTTGCAGTCAAATACAATAAATAAATAAATTGATTAATGTCGTAAATGATTATTCTACTTTTTGACTTGATATATAATTAAAATGTAAAATGCAAAATAATCAACTTTTAATTCAAATAAATATATTACAAAATTTAAAATATCATACTCTGGAGTTCCACCTTATTAAACTATATCACTTATTTTATAACAAAACTTAAAATTATTATACAAAATAAAAATGAGTTATTTTCTTATTTAATATATTTAAAATTAAAATTTAAAAATTCCATCTATATTAAACTATATCACTTATTTTATAAGAAAACTTAAAATTATTATACAAAATAAAAAATAAGTTATTTTCTTATTTAATATATTTAAAATTAAAATTTAAAATATTAAGTTGCAGTCAAACATATTAAATAAATAAATAAATTGATTAATGTTGTAAATACAATTTATTGGTTATTCTACATTTTGGCTCCACCTATAATTAAGATGCAATAAGCAAAATATATATTGTAAGTCAAACATATTAAATAAATAAATTGATTAATGTTGTAAATACAATTTATTGGTTATTCTACATTTTGGCTCCACCTATAATTAAGATGCAATAAGCAAAATATTGTAACTATAGCTTATTAGTTTATTGGTTATTCTACATTTTGGCTCCACCTATAATTAAGATGCAATAAGCAAAATATATATTGTAAGTCAAACATATTAAATAAATAAATTGATTAATGTTGTAAATACAATTTATTGGTTATTCTACATTTTGGCTCCACCTATAATTAAGATGCAATAAGCAAAATATTGTAACTATAGCTTATTAGTTGTTCTTGTTCTACATTTTGGCTCCGCCTATAATTAAAATAATAAACTTTTATAGTTTATTGGTTGTTCTACATTTTGGCTCCACCTATAATGAAAATGCAAAATAATAAACTTTTATGCTGTCCGAGTCAGCTTTTGAAGAGAGGATATTAACTATCTAGCATTTGGGATGCCAGTTAAACCCCATAGACCATCACCCCCGGAATAGTGTCTTATTTGCATTGCTGCAGTCTTTGGGTTTATTCAAAGACAAAGCAAGCTTATTCTCGGGTGCCTTATAAGGAGTAAATAGTATTTCTGTATAACACATGTGGGATAATTAGTTAAATTTCTATTTTGTGAGGATCATGCTTCGTCCGAAAATCTTCCTCCTTTGTTGGTTTTTCAACTTCGTTGATTTTTTTTTTGACAAGTCCAGTTGTTCCTGTCTCAGCTGAATAAGTGCAACCGAGAGATGGGATTCGGTTCCTGTACAACAAATACATTACGATAAGATAATATAAAATATTCAAACTCACAAAAAATTATTCAAGGGAACAGACTCTGCAATTGGCACGATGTTTAGGCAGTAAACTTGAACTCAGTTTTTTTTTATTAAAAAACTGATTGTACGACAGAGATATGACTTTAATTAATGAAGTTGAGGAGATAAGCCAATTCCATTTCCGAGAGGTTTTTAGGAGATATGCCACAAAGTCTTTGGTCTTTTTCTTCACTTTATGCTTACGCATCAAACTATGTATGTGTGTGCGCTTATTCCTCTGCTTACGCAATCTCAAGACTCGCACAAATAATGCAAAGTCTCTGCAAATCCTCGCATGACTAGTCATTATTTGTGTGCATCATATAATTACCACCCTCATATGGGCTTCAATGCTTTAAGGCTAAGTAACATTTATGCATAAACCTTCATAATTTAGTTGATTTCTATCTCAATTTTAGATCAAACCTCCCTGCTCAAGATTTGTTGGAAACCAACAATTGTTGAATATACTTTAGGGTGTACCACTTACCATCTCGAGGTAATTGTCATTTTATCTCAATTCAATAATGTTATATGGTCCCTTGTATAGAAGAAATTCCTCTGCAAATTGGTGATCATCTTCTCTATTACAAACCACCATGATAATTTGGAATAATGTGCCTCATGCAAAAAATCGTAGTCCATGGACCCTTGTAGGCACAAAAATTACTGTCATTTTGTATGGAATATCCTTCAACTAATAATCATAAAAATCATATGGAAGAGTTTGCATTAAGTTTTGTAGGATTGCATAGATGTGTGCAAAGTTTGGACAATGTGCATATGCTTCTTTAAAAGGATCGAAACCAAACTGTTGATATTGTGCAAACAAGGTTAGTCCCATTTTTAGAGGTCTAGAAAGAAAATCTACAACTTTACTTGTGATTCTCTTTCGATACTTGATCACTTTGTTAAATCGCTACAAATATGTGTCCACTTCATGTGATGTACATTATCAATCTTTCTCTATGTCTAGAGGAACTTGAAAGGCTGATGATTGCTATGAATGAAAATCTCATTTCTAAGTAGGTAATGTCTCCACCTTTTTACCAATGCATACATATCATGATCGTATAGGGAATAATTCAATGTTGTGCCTAAAAAATATTCGAAGAGGTATGGACTAGGGTTTCTTTGTTGCATCAATATTGCATCCATGGCATGCCTAGAGGCACCCACCTCAATATGAAAGGCTGATTATTAGGCAAGGCAAGGACTATAGGAGTCACAACTCTTCACTTGATCTCTTCAAATTCCTATTGATACATTGCACCCCAGTTGAATCTAACTTGTTCTATTTTCAATGAATGAAGTTGGTGTGCAACATGGACAATTGCACAACATATTTCCTAAAGTAGTTGGTCATAATTTCTCATGAAGCTATGCAGTGCATGAATTCTTTTTAGTAGTGGCCAATTGAAAATGTTTGAAATATTCATCAAATCAATGTCGAGTCCATCTTGGTTAACTCAGAATCCGAGATAGACAAGTTTAGTTTGTCCAAACTAACCTCTTCAAATAGTACTTGATGTCTTAAAAGGTAAGTTGTCTTCCATGTATCTTTTTCCTTAATATGTATCTAGTGCTAAACAAATTTTAGATTGATCTTATTGAGATACTTATCCATCTAATCTATGAAATCATTAATACACGACTATGCATATTGACTCTTGATAGTGGTCTTATTTAAGAAATGATAATCCATTCACATTATCCATGTGTTTTTCTTCTTAAGAACAAAAATAGTAGTTGATCCACATGACAATGAACTGGGTTGATTGTGACCCTTAGCCAATTACACTTGAATTTTTCTTACGATCTCTCATTCTCCAATAAAATGTCCTATGCAACGACTCATTCAACAGAGAAAATCCTTGTTGCAAATCAATGGAATGTTCGATTACATGGCTAGGAGAACCCTTTAGGTTCTTTAAACAACTCATCATATTTTACTAGAATATTGTCCATATGCTTTTTCTGTTGGATTATTCACTAATACTGAGAGGGGGTGAATCAATATTAGGCACTTTTTACCACTTTTAATCACAATATGCAAGCATTTAAGATATCAACAATTTATCACTTATGATTGCATTCAAGATACTATAAACATATAACCACAAATACACAGTACACAAGAATTTTACATGGAAACCCAAATGGGAGAAATCCACATAATGTTTTCTTATATATCAAAAGATTACATTCATATGAAGCACCAACTGGAAGGAGGCACCATTCCTCTGATTTACATGCTCCAACCCGAAGGAAGATACAACTCCCTAGATTCTCCAACTCCAGCTGGAGGGAGACTCCAACCCCCTAGTTTACATGCTCCAACCTAAAGGAAGCTACAACTCCCTTTCCTTTTCCTTTCCTTCCTCCATTGAATATAAATGGAGACTCAACCTATCACTGTTACTGTCACTGATATTGATACATCATCGTCATCATCAAAACCAGATCCACCTCAATAACCACATAAGACTTATGCCAAGATCACCAAGAAAATTTCTCACAACATATGCCAAACATCACCAAGACATGCCTCAATCATGTAGCATAATCTCCAAGATGTACAACAAAGCATGTGCCATGTCCCTCAAATCATATGCTCAAAATCACCAAGATATGCCTCTAGCCATGTGCCAAAGACCTCCAAGATATGCCTGAAAGAACATAACATAACATCAACATGAAAACTTCAAGACATTTAGAAAACCAAACCTTTTATCATATAAGAACATGATACATAATATCACAAACCAATAGACCTTTCTCAACTTCAACATAAAGAGGGTAGCTCCTTCTTCAACCTTTCCTTCAGCCTCGCTAGACAAAACTTGGAACCTCATAGGGCTTCGCTTGACGAGTCATGTGCAACCTGTGCGGGGCCTTACGGAACACCCTATACCTGACTCGCGGGGGTCTGCTCAATTAGGGTTACCAGAAACCCTTCTCTAATCTGCGACTCCGATACTTCCTTCTTCACACTCCTCAACTACCTCATATTCAGTAAGAGACCACATACTTGCTTGATTGCTTGGTAAATATGAGAGGCTATTTGATGTGTATTTATACCCTTCCAAGTGACTTATTTATTTGACTTTGTTGGAATATAAGTGGATGTGCTCGTTTTACCATTGACAATACCCTTGTCACCCAACCATTGGCCGAAGCCACCCTCCGAGCACCTTAACCTTGAAAGAGAATCACTCTGGAAGCAAACCCTAGGCTATATAGCCAAACAAAGGGTAGTGCACCTTTCCCTAAGGATAGCGCATCACAAAGAGCTGATCAGATAGTCCAAACCCTAGCCAAGAGATATTCCAAGCGTAACTGCTAGCTGCAGCAGCTGCAAAGGCAATTCTCCTCCAAACCTGCGCAGAAACTGGGCAACTGCAGTGCGCACAAGTGCTGCTCTGCAATTCTGAGACTGCCTGCCAGAATGAGAACTAGCCTCCTGTATTTATACTAATTCTGGCTAACTGCCTGGGCCGACTTCTCATTCTGGGTATCTTTTTGTTCAGTATATATTATTATTTCTGGCTGACTTCTTCTCTTGGAGGCTAATAACCTAATATAAATTATCTTCTTGAGCCGACAAGTCTTCTAGGGTTATTAGCCAACTCATTAGGGTTTATTTTTACTTCCCGGAGTATTCTATCCTCGTCAGGTTTACACGTGGAGGTAAATACCTCCCGCAACTACCATAATATCAACAGACTTTATGGTCGGCCTATAAATCCTTGTTGCAACCATTTTCATTCTTTTCCTGCTATTGGGGATGACTTATAACTTCTTGTTGTAATCGTTTCGGGGCTTTTTAACCAGCCTTCGGGGATTCAACTTTAAGAGGGTATAACTTCTCAACCATGAGGAACCATGTGGCGTACCACCTACCATTGGAAATAACATGACAAGGACTATACATGTATGATAGTTTTGCATGTGTTTTCAATGTCCTTCATACTCTTTTTCTCCAATCAAATTTGGGCTTCATGACCTCACCTTTGGGGATTACTAGCCATATTCTTAGGGTTTCTTGTAGACTTCTTCAAAGTGTCTTCCTGTGAGGAAATTCTTAAAGCTACACCATAAGGGGACCACTTTGGAGACTTCTTCAAATACATCCATTACTTCTATAGGCTTCTGAACTTCTTCTAAGGTTGACATCAATGAAAACCAATTTTCCAACATTTTCTCCTTCGATCTTCATCGCTATGCAGATCCTTCTACATTCAAACTAGCCTTGGTGTTCCTATGCCTATGGTTTGAGATTACCATCTTCTCCTCCTAGGGTCACAAGACTAATAGTGTAAACTATCATGGAGATTTAATCAATCTTTGTGCTTCTATAGTTGAAACAAGTGTTAATGGTGCTAGATCCTTCTGTATTGTTGGTGAATAGGCTCAAAAATCCTTAATGAGTTGGCATTTGTTGAATAACCTTTAGTAGATTTCATCTTAATTCCACAAATATGAATTATCAAAGATTACCCCATACACATCCAATGGAACAACATTGAACTCTAGTTCATCAACACAATATTTTGAGATAATGATGTTTTCCTTGCACTTATGCTAAACACACAAGTCCTTGTCTTTGCTAATCCATTCTAGAGAGTAGGGATGAGAATGTGCCATTATAGCCAAATTATGCTTCCTTTTTACTACTTTGGAGATAAGATATCTCTAGCTACTAGTATTAAACATTGTGGTCAACAACTCCTCCTTTATTTGGATCTTGATAACGAACATTTTCTTGCATTCCACATATTGTTGATGCACAACTACCAATGAGAAATCTCTTCTGATGTGCTATAAGGTAGTATAATCTCCATTTCTCCCTACATAGGCATGTGAGACCTCTAACACTTTTCCATGTCTAACTTCCAACATTCATCTTTGGAATGACCTTTGCACTTACTATAATTGTAGAATGGAACATCCCTCTTCTTATTCTTGTTCAACAACTTCTATCAATATTTAAGTGACTTGGGTTTGATCTTCTGTTATGGAATCCAATTGATTTTTTTTTTTTGTGCACCATGTTTGAAAACAATCTTCTTTCCTTGATTCAAGTGTGCACCAACAAAATTATTAGGATTATTCCAAGTTCTTTTAACTTCTATTATCTTATCCTTTTGATAGGCATATTCTAGAGTGTTCATATCAAACATATCAAGTTCTTTCTTGATTGGTGTGAATAACCCACAAATGAACTTGGTGATAAGACTATATTCTTCATCATTCACTCTAAACTGAATAAGAAAGTGATTGAATTCTTAGCTATAGACATATACCATTTGATTAGACTTCTATCATAAGTATTTCTATTGTTGATGTTGTTCCTTCCAAAAGTTGACATGATAAAATTTGTCATTGATTGAGACTTGAATTCATTCCAGATCAAAGTTTGTGTGGCACCTTCATTTTGTGTAGACTCACGAGAATTCTCCCACAAAAAAAAAAGCTTACTTGCAAGGTGTTGAGCCCTTTAACAACACCCAAAGTTTTACTTAAAATTCTCCCACCAAATAAAAGCTTATTTGCAAGGTGTTGAGCCCTCAACGACACCCAAAGTTTTACTTAAAATTTGGGAACTCACTTTTCTTTGATAAGACTAAATGCTTATTCTATTTGAAGAAGTCATTTGATTTCCTATGACATTGTCTTGTTTTTCCTCCTACTTTTATTTACTTTATCAATTTGTTTTTATTGGTGTTTCATTGCCAAAGTGTTAAACTAATGAGTCGATTTATTAATCGACCTCAATTAGCAAATCGGGAATAGCCTTTTATATCATTTTTTGATATTTTTCTCCCATCTCAAAATCATTTTCAATTAGTGGAATGGTCCACCTAGCACAAGATTTTTCTCCAACTTGATTTTTGAATTGGATATGTCTTTCTTACCATGGTATTTTTACCGATCTCACGATTGGGTTATCCTTTAGGTCATTGCGGTATGTTCACCCACCGATTGCTAAATTGGGTCTGATATCTCTCCATATATCGCCACCTTTTGAATCAATACCTGATTCATGTAATGGGATTGGTTTTTTGTAGTGATGAAAATCCAGTCCGATCGAAATTAGTGGATCACTTGGTAGTAAGCACCTTTTCCTACCGACCATTTCAAATTAGGATATGTATAGGCCATTTAGCTATTAAGAAATTTCTAAAATGAAAATGTTTTAGGTCATATAAAAGTTGACTCGTTACTTATGATTTACGAGGTCACTAAAAAGGGGATTTTTTTTAATCAGGTAGCCATTTTATCTAATTCATTGGAAAAATCAATTGGAAGGGTTAAGTATAATACACTGTTAGGGCCCCAAGAGTTATATATTTCCTCTTATTTGTTAGATGTAGTTTGTTCTTGTAATTCTTGGATAGGACTAGGATGGTCTTGGTCACTTGAGAAACCACATGTTCATGTTTATTTTAAGGATTTGTGTAAGCACACATATAAGTATCACTTTTCTCTCATCTGTGATGGTTTTTTGGCTCCATTCTATGAACTCATATTCTATGTGCCATGCCCAAGGATATCATCTGAAGTAGTTGAAGTATTGAATAACATTAGAGATTGGTACTAGGATGAGCATTCCACTTATATCAGATTCTATGGAGCATGTTAGGCACCATATACACTTCTTCCTTACGTTCCTAACATATTATTCATTCAATAAATAGGCTAATAAATATATTTAAATGGTTTTAATGCTTTCCTAACCAAGAATTAAAAGAAGTTGTACCCTACTTATCTGATGTAGATAGGAATGTATGGGTTAATGTAATCCACTTGGGAAAGAATGAAAGGAGAAAATATGCAAAAGTATAGATTCCCTTAGAAAGGTTTCAAATACATGACCCCCTAAACATTGTAGAAGATTAAACATTGTGGAAGATCATAGGTCATAAATGAGAATTTATTTCTCCTACAAGCATGAAAACAATGTAGCAAAGGAATCTAAAAGAAGATAAATATCATTTTTGAAGAAGTATTGAATAAACTTAAAGCTCAAGTAGAGGAAAAGGAAAAGAAGAAAAATGAAGAAGATGAAATAGAAGCTCTTGAATGATTGACACTCCAAGAGAAAAGGAAATAACAAGAGAATAGAAAGATATAATCCTTACAGAAATCCAAAGATGAGTAGGGGTCAAGAAGAAAGTATAAGCATAATAACAATTTTCTAAGAAGGAAGAATTGACTAGGAAGAAGGAGGTTGATGCCAAGGCTAGGGTTGAAGTTGAAGCAAAAAAGAAGAAAGAAAAAGAAGCTAAGAAAGGAAAAAAATATGAAACCATACTTCAAGATGAAGCTGAAGCCAAAATCAATCAATAGATAGAAGTTGAAATACTATAGAAATAGGTTAAAGCTAAAGATCAAGTTGAAATTGAAGTAGAAAAAGAGAAAAGAGAAGAACAATTAAAAAATGAAGTTTAATCCAAGGTAGAAGATAAAAGGAGAATTCAAGAAGAACTAAAGAAGAAGGCTCAAATTGATTTGCAATAAAAACAACAAAGACAAAAGGATGAAGAACAAAATCAATATGATGAATAACAAAACAATTTGAATTTATACAACACCCAAAACCCAAAACAAGAACCCATGGAAGAGGTATGCGCTCTTTGAGATTGCTAGTTCTTTTATTTTAGACATGGTTACAGGAGGAAAAGTTCATATCCTGACACCAGTTGATGGAACTATTTTCAATTGACCATAAGAGAAAACAAGTGGTCATGCAAATGCATAAAGGGAGGAAGATTATTTTGGATTAGAAAACAATGTTTACGACTTGGACTATGGTCATGGATACTAGGAAATCCAATATTAGAGCTTTTACATTATTGGTCTAACAATTTTCTAGGCCAATGTTTATAAATCTATTGACATGGAGAAGAAAATTAAGTCATATGAGAATAATATTTCTTTGTTGGAAAATCAAGTTAACTACCACAAGTCTAGTTAGTATGAAGTTTCAAGCTTTATTGATTATGCTTTCATGGTACAAAATGAATTGAACTCTATTTGAGCGAAAATTATTTTAGATATCCCAACACCTGCAAGTATTGGGTCAAGATATATTATAGGCCATGGGCCATGTTCAATCATGGAAAATTGAGTATGAATAGTCACACTTACTGTACAATTGTGCGAAGAATTGAAAATCCTCTTTAGAGGACATCTCCCTAGAAATTCTCATGTTAATTGAAACAACCTTTCTCAAAATGGAGTTTGCTCTTAAATATTGGAAATAATTTGATTAGAATGATCTCAGAGGGATAAAAAATAAGTGATAGACTATTCCACCAGGTGGCAAGTAACAAAGAACATGATTCAAACCTATCCCCTCCCTTATTTAGGACCCAACGATAATTTCTTTAATCAAGACCAATTATTGAAAGAATTGGAAGACCTCATATGAATGAAATGAAAGGACATTCATTACCTCATTGATGTTGATGAAATTGTTATTCATAGGTTTATTAGGGCTCCCACCACATATATTACATTGATAAAAAAATTGTTACTCGAGTTAGATAAATTTGAAAGGAGAATGGTTCAAAGTTTTGCATCTTACAAGGCGTTTTACAAACTACATAATTCTCTCCAAAATGATGCATTCAAAGAAGTTTTTGAATCTTGGAAAACATTAGTGGAGAATTATAGGAAAGAACTAAGGGAAGTATCTACCTCCCAAGATAACGAAACAAATGGTCATGTATGTGAATCAAACAATCAAGTTGATGCACTAAACAATCAACAAGGGGAACCAAAGTGATTGGTTCTCTCTTCTCATTTTGTATAAATTAGATAGATGCAAGAAGATAAGGGTTTTTTTGGAGATTGCAAACTATTTTTCAATTTTAAAGAGGAATCCAAATTGGCCACTATTAGAGACTTATTATAGTGTATGTTTAGTGTGAGGCTATTCTTCACTCACTAATGCTAGAATGAATGTTAGAATAGTTGATTTTTCTATAGATGTTCTCATGCGATGATGATTATTTATTGCTATGGATGTTGGAATTAGTTGCTAACTTTTGGATGTGAAATTACAATTGGTGAATTTAATTTAGGATTTCCTAATTTCATTGTTTGGTTATCATAATATTTTTAGTCATTAACATTCTATGAAGTATTTCATTTTTCTAATCGTTGAAGCTTATTATTAATTTCACACTTCCTCTTCTTTGTTCTTAAATCCTGGATGGGTACTTAGTTTAGAATTGTATTCTATTGTTAACTTTTAGGATTGCATTTAGGATTTATATATTTGGTGCAAAAATATCATTTATCTAGTGGTAGTTAGGCCAACATATTGAAGGAGTTTGATATCCCAAACAAAGCTAAAGTTAATTGGATTGAATCTTTAAGAAACCTCCCTTAGTTTGACGATTGAATTTTGTTCATGTCAAAATTTTGACACTAGAAGGAGGACCATACCCTTGTATGGATAAACATGGTATTAGTTCTATGAAACATGGTTATTAACAAAAGAAAATAAACCTAAATTATCATCCAATCAACCTAATTTAGAAGGTGATAAATGACCTAGTATGAATCAAATTTGAAAGATACAAAAGTTAAGTTTTAAAATACAAATATTTTCTGATTAGAACCATGTAAAGACCGATTTTAAATTAACCTCTAGTAATTCTACCAAATGTACAGTAATTTCTACTAGGTTTATAGAAGAAGGATAATTCCAAATTTTCTCAACACTTACGCAAGTAAAATTTATCAATGAGTAATAAATCTAATTAAAACAATGCATAAATTTGAATTAAATACCTTAACTCTGATGCTAATAATCCTTTCTATTGTCCGTAGCTTGCTTCCTTCCCACTTCCTTAGAACAGTACCCAAAACCGACCTCCCTGCCGACTAGTTAGCTCCTAGTCCTAGGATATCAATGGATATCCTAGCCCTCCGTGCCCAAAACCCCCAACAACCCCGGTCCACTGTGTCAATGCCAATCACAAAATTCCTCCCTCTCTGCAATACTCAGAGCTCCCCCAAAATCCATGGCCAACTCCCTGTAGAATGATCCTCCCCCCAACTCCTTTCCTTCCTTATCCCTCCTTCACCGACACTCCTTCCCCATTAAATCCCTACCTAACTCCTTTATTACCCCTTATCCTCCCGCCGTTAATACCCTTATCCCTCCTTTATTACTTTATCCTAATGTATTTAATATGTTATCCCTTGTGGGATACGTAACCTAATTTAATATTATATCTTATTATCCACCATTAATTTAATACTTTATTAATTAATGAATTA
>JASDQU010736924.1:512779-529589 GCA_032191745.1 Picea mariana | reverse complement strand
TGCATTGATATGAATTATGTGACGTGGTTAATTTCTTATTTCTTCATGGAACCAAACTAAAACGAAAAGAAAAAAAAAAATTCCTATTGTACTTCGCTGTTTAGAGACGTAACGAAGGGGACGTTACAGAATTCCTTGGTCTTCTCAAGACCAATGCATGACTATGAAAACTCAGAAAAAACCTTTAACCTACACCAAAACACAAAGTTGCTAACACAATCTTCTTCTTGAAACATTCACTTTAATTAATATCTAATTTAAGTTTTTTTAATGAGTTCACATCATTAACATTCATATCTTTCAAATGGGCCCCTTTCCATTTTTAACAAAAAAATTTAAATAAACTTTTATTTTCAAAATTTAATTAATTTCCCTTTTAAAAGAGGGACTGTGTTTTAATTTTCTAGATGCTATAATCATTTTTTCGTTCATTGTAACCAATTTGTATGTGATATTCATCATCTTATTTTTCCAACGATATAAAAAATTTCAAAATCCGACTCTCAGATCTCAAGATATGGCCTTGGGAAGTTGAGTTGTCAAGTGGATCCATCAAAAATGAAGTCGATTGTTCTTTTAATTTATGGGAAAGAAATGACCAATTTCAGTCCTTGAAGCCTATACCATCATCTTCTTCGTCAAAATATATTTCCAATAGTATAAAGTTTGTGCAATTTCTTCTCTTGGAAATCACGTTATGGCCTATACAAAATCATGACTCAACAACTGTTGAATGAGTTTGATGGGGCAATCTTGGCCCTTGGATTGAATTTCAACCTCCTTTATTAGAATTTCGACCTTTTGTCCAAAAAATGGTTATACCAGATGTTGTAACCTAGGTCTACACCCCTTCCCTTTCCCTCCTTTACCCTATACATCCATCAAAGCTCTAATTTTTGTTTTGTGTTTGCTAAGTTTATTCTCCATGATTTAATGACTCAGTGTTAATGGCCCCTACCGATCTTTACTTGCTTTGTATCATTGTATTTCTTTCTTGAAAGGTGATTACATGTTCTGGTTTGAGTTTGAAACATATGTCATCATGTTTACCATTGATTGAGTGTGTAGCAGGTCAACCAATTCCTTCATATGCACAGGAAACATCCAAAAATAAAGATGCAACAATCCAAAGTAGTGGATTTCGAGCTTAGGTTGTGAGCAACAGACATATTAAATTTTTTTACGGTCGAGACCCGATAGTCAATTAAGATCAATGACTCTTTTGCATTCAAAGTTTCAAAATCGCAAGATGTTTTAAACACAAATTAATATGAAGTTTTACTTCGAGACTTCGGCGTTTGGGCATCCAAGCTTGTTATTTTTTCAATCCTAAAAATCCCCAAACATCAAATTTTCGAAGTGGATGCCACGTCGCTCCAGGAGATTTTAATCCAGATAAAACATAGTTCCTTGAAGTGTCATAGCCTCGAAGTGCCAAAATGCCAGAGCCCCGAAGTGCCGAAGTGTCGGAACCCCTTTCTCATAAATGTTTTTTCAGCTAATGTGTCATATGCCACATGTCAATTGATTTTGGATGGCACGTGGCACTCATTTCAAGTACTTTGGTTATGTCATCTGCACTATTTCAGGTGACATGTGTCACTCTCATTTTTATGACACATCATCTATTGTGACAACATGTAGCCACGTCACTATGGGACATTGTCACTCCAGGAGATTTTAATCTAGAGAAAACACAGTTCCACGAAGTGTCGAAGCTCCGAAGTGTCGAAGTATCGAAGGGCCAGAGCCCCCGAAGTCCCAAAATATTAAATGATTAAAGTATCTTAATATCTGGTTAATTTTCTTAGAAATAAGCACTGGTTAATGACTTCGCGAGTTCATTCATTTGGGAGATAGTTATACTCTTCATTCAAAATCTCTCGAACGTCGAATTGTCGAAGTGGCTTATCCTCATCAATTGTCTGCATTAAAGTACTCTTTAAACAGGACCAACCGAAGAAAATGCCATGTTAAAGGTGAAGCTATAGATTTGCAAGTCTCAAATGACTTTCTAAATCTATCTAGTCTACAACATCAGATTACTCATCAGGAAGTAGATCAGATTCAAAGGAACCTGAGGTAGTTCGCGGGTATGACATGAGGACAAGGAGAATAAGAACACTAGCAGACCACAACTAGTCCATCACATAGAAAGACAAGAAGAAAGGGTCGGTTACCATCAACACAGAGAAGCTTGATGAAAACCAATGAGTACCAGACCTGAAGCTTCAAATCCGGACCCTACAACACCACAACCAATAATTAGGGAATTTGTACTCTAAACTCTAGGAGAAGTACCAGAAGACTTGCCTCTTCCTCGAGGAGATAATGTGAAGAAGTCTATCCAGTTATCTCCCAATTATCCTCCAACAATGTGCATGGATACAAGGTCTCGACTCAGAATCCAGTTCTATCGGTCCTATTTAGTTCTGTCAAAGACTCAGTTCTATTCATCATATGCATCAGTTTGGTTTATCATTGGCAGCAGTTTTAGTAATTTAATTTCAAGACACTTTATATTAAGGCATAATAAGTGGTCATTTGTGTTTTATATGAACCACTTATTTTAGTTAAGTCAAGTTTAAAGTATAAATTGTTGTACTCCAACAGTGTTTACTTAAGTCAATAAGTTGTTCTCCAACTATAGTGTAAAGTTAAGCCTCAGTTCCAGATGGATGAGAGCCTCTGCAACTTTGATAAATAAGCAGTTTTTGTATGTTTTGAGGGTTCGGTTTTTGGGAAAATAATATCAATACATCAACTGGTTGAACTTGTTCTATGCATGGATTAAATCTCTCTACGTGGTGAATATACTTTTGATCGCAGTGTTTTTGTCCAAATCTACATGTGTCTTATCTTATCTTGAATGTAGTTTTTGATTTGTGTGAATTACAATTATTTTCCTTCAGCTATTGTATAACTTGTCTTTACTAATATTCAACCTATGAAAAAACAAATGCTTTGGTGAATATTTGTTTCCATTACAACCTGTGGGAGTAATTGTGTTTTTTATACATGTTTAATGTATTGAAATGGTAGTTTTAGTATTGAAATGCTTGCAACAGAGTATTCATTGAATGGTTTGTTGTTTCCCTGTGCTCTATCCTCTATTACCTCACTTGTCTATCATTTGTGTGCCATCAGGAAAGGAGAACCCCCATATGTATCATTTTTTCAACCCAACCATGTTCTTGTCTTAGTAAACCAAACCTCCAACTGACCAACAACATCAAATAACCAAAAAACCAACAATTCCAAAACTTGAGATGGCTTAGCTCTATATTTTAGAAGTCAGGTGCAGACTTTAGGACCCACATCTTATGGCATCATTGTCGGGGAACGGAGTAACAAAACATTGTTCCCTGGGAGAATGAAAATGATCAGATATGACCTTTCACGGTGAACAAATATCAGACACATTCAGACTGCCATATTTCACCTAGCAGCTCCACTAAGTAAACTTCACAAAGGAAATATTGGCTCCTAGAAAAGGACTTAGGAGATCCAAATTTTAGCACATCAAATCCACTAAGGCTCATCCCAACCCTGATAAGGACACATTAGTCTTTGAGCCAGAAAGGAAACTAAGAAAATCCACCTTAGCTCAAAGACATACCTCATCCTTCAAGGGTAAATCTCCACCCAAAGAGTCCATTTTTCTTCATTATCACAAGAATCTTGAATTTGCTAACCCTGAGAACCACATTTCCAAGGAATCTCGGATTCTTTTAACCCCTGCCTCCACTTCATAATATAGTCCAACATCCACACCTATATCTCCAATCAAACCCGAGATTCTTATTTCCCAAACAATAGTTGTTAACAGGATGGATACCATAATTGTTCCCAGATATGCACCCCTAGTTTTTCTTGTAGGCTTACATGCACTCCCAGCCACAGATTACATGAAATATTTTCCAAGATATAATGGGGAAGGGGATGTCAGAGCTAAGGAACATCTAGTATCCTTTTACATCTTTGTAGACAACTTCAACATTGACTATGCAGATGTGTGGATGAGGTTGTTTGTACAAAGCCTCGATGGGGAAGTGAGGAAATGGTTTTGAGATCTCCCTCCAACCTCCATTACAAATATTGATGTGCTAGATGTAGCCTTCATAAATAAATGGGGAGATAGAAGAGACTATATGTATTACATCACTGAGTTTGGGGCCATTAAGAGAAAGAATGCGAGTCTATTTCATACTTTACCAAGAGATTCAATAAGATGTATGGTAGAATCCAAGATGAGATCAAACGAAATGAAGCCTTTGACAAGATCACTTATCCCAATGCATTTGATTCATATTTCTCCCTTTTGTTGAGGAAGAGAATATCCACCACCTTGTTGTCTATGCAAGAAGCCATTGAGGTTGAATCCAACATCTTCGCATCAGACAGGTTAAAGACTAGATCTGATAAAGAAAATAAGAAATAGAGGGAGGATTCCCCTGCCTTCTCTAACCCATCCACATCTTATCCTAAAATTGATGAAATGACCAAAACTTTGAAGGATTTGATATCTGAAATAGCTAAGCTAAAATGGGAATCTAAAAATGCAAACAGATCTTTTCAAGGGGATGGGAATAGAAATACAAACCAGTTTAGGAGGTTGAATGATGTCCCTCAGATAATGTAGAGAGAGAGGAGGAATGTTAATGATCAAAGAGAAGTACCTCCTTTCCAAAAAAATGAGATTGAGGAAATGGATGTAGATAGTGATGTCATGGACGATGTTTTTGTACTTTTCAATGAAACAAATTTTTACACCAGTCACTTAACGCAACAAGATTATGAGGTAGGACAATTGTCAAATCAATTTGATATTGAGATAGGGGAAGAGGGATTTATTCAAGTCCAACCCCAAAATAAATATTACTTGAGGCCTAGAATAGGCACTTCCAAAGCCACCACCTCTGATCAGAACAGAAAAACAGAGGTTCCTCCCAAGCCAAATCCAAGCAAGGGTACATTGGCATAAGCTCGCCAGCCTCCTCCATTTAAACCTTCACCTCACATGCAGAATGATTACAGTCCTACTGGTATACCAATGGGACTCCCTCCCCAAAGTCACCATTACCCTCACGTGAATAGGCAGTTCCCCTTTTTAGCCACTTTGGATCTACTTGACTTGTCTAGAATCTTGAATGACCCTATCCTGCATTCTCCCCATTGGCCCGTTATACCGGCCAAGCTATCGTCTGACATTCCAAAATTTGACAGTAAATCAGGAGAATATCCAAACAACCATGTTATGACTTCTCACCTTTGGTGTTCGTCCAACTCTTTGATGGATGACTCCATTCGGTTACGACTCTTCCAACAAACTCTTATGGGTTTGGCTGCAAAGTGGTATATAGAATTACCACAAGGCTTCTTCACCAAATTTAATACCCTAGCCATGGATTTCCTCACACATTACCAACTACCAATCTGCTATGAAATAGGAACCAATATTTTGAGTTCCTTCAAGCAAAATTCGGCCACTCATATTTCTGATCAAATCCATGAGTGGAGAAGAAGATGACGTTTGATCAAACTCGACCTTCCCGATTAGTTATTGGCATAATGGTTCACGAAATCATTCGTGAATAAAATATCTCATGAAATTTCCATGGGTGGAGTTGTCACTGAAGAGTAGGCGATCAGTCATGCTCAGTACCAAGAACTTGTTTATTCGCAAACGAGCACTCTTTACAAATTTCTCCGTGATGCTCCTCGTCCTTCTACCACCACTACCTCAATTACCCCTACTGCTTCTCATGTGGCTAATGGTGTGATTGGCACCTTCCATGCTCAACCTCAATCTATGCAAGCCTCTCACACCAATCCCTAATATACTACTTCTAATTTTCAAAGTGCTCCGACTCCTACTCCTTCCACAGGAAAAACTTCTGAGGTTAACTCCATTCAATATACCCTTGAGGGAAAAAATAAATCTAAAAAAGGAAAGGGTGAGAATAAGGAGGATAAAAATAATAATCCAAAATCTAAGAAAGCCAAAATGCAACTTGTTGATGATAAGGATAAGCGCAAACCTCGATACCCTTTCCTTATCTGTGGTGATGAGCTCTACACGAAATATTTTCCAAGACGTGTCGAGGTCACTAAGTTCCTTCAAGGGACCGCGAAGCCTCCCACACCTGTTGTTTTGTCCCAACCTTTCCCTTCTCAATAGTAGGCCCAATTGGTCATTCACGACCAACCCTCTCCTTCCACCACTTCCTATGTCCTTATGTGTACTGGTGATTCAAAAATGAATGACGTTACACTTACTACTTGGRCCAAATATTACTCTTCCTCAATGGAGAAMGTTGACRATATACCACCTTTGTTGGTTCAACCRCCTCCCTCGACTTCACCTCCCAACGGTCCTCTTCATCTCGAACGACCGAGTCTCGTTACAGTTCTTCGCCCCCCTCCAAAGGGCGTTGTTCCAAAKTCTACCTTTAATCCTCATGTGYGTGCTACTTAGAACTAAAGTATTGTAGAAGACCTTGYGCAAGCACCCTCCACGATGTCAGCTCTCGAAGTCCTTCAAAGTTTTCCCGCTCAATGGAAGGCACTGTTAAAGGATATTGGTGGAATTGATCCTACRAATACTAATTTGATAATTTTGGGCCTGGAAGATCAAATTCCAAGGCTACCCCCTCAGCTAGTGTTTCAGATACAAGTTGTTGTCGCATACAAGAACATCTATAGAACCATTATTGACAAGGGTGCCTCAACATGCATAATTTAAGTTTGCCTATTGGAAAGACATTAGTTCTCCTCCCCTCATTGCATCACACAATGTGCTTAAGGCCTTCAATGGATCTCTCCTTAAACCCTACGGTGTTCTTCCCTCATTGACTATTACATTGGAAGGAAAATCGGTCAATGTTAAAGTTGAGGTCTTTGATGCACCTCTCGATTATAACCTCTTACTTGGTCATAGCTAGATTGATTCTATGCGCGTAGTTGTGTCTGCCCTTTTCCATGGCTTACATTTTCCACACCAGGGAAAATTCATTACTGTCGACCAGCTGGCCTTTTTCAAATATAATTCTCGTACTAGCAACGTACCCTTTATTTCAAAGACACCTCCTCGATATGAGAATGTCAATGTGGGTCTCTTGAAATATTCCACTCTTATGGGTACCTTCCCCATACCACCACTTGATGTTCCACCTCCTTTTTTTGCCTCGATCAACATGATTTCCACCTCTGTTCATGAAACCCCCACATCTTATGAACTGTGGATAGTACCTGATCCTCGTGATTATCTTTTCTATGGTGAACAAATTCCTTTAAGTCCAGTTGAATCTGCTTATCAAGCCATTCAATCGGCAACCCCTTCTACCCCCCTCTTGGTGATTCATCTCCCGATATGTCTCACATGATTTTTCCTATGGAAGAAATGATCATGTCAGTTATGTCCATGGAAGACACCCCATGGGACGATGGGCATCATCATTCCATTCTCTTCCTCGAACAACACACCTTAGAGAGTTACCAATGGATTTCGACTCCATCGACCGTTGTTGTCATTTCCTCTGTTCTCAAGTCCACACACGATGTGTTATATGAAGGGAACCCAAGTAACATTTTTCCCACCGTTCCTCTTGACATATCCATTAAACCTGGATTTGTTGAAAATGTTCACATCGGAGCCGCTTGTTCCGATAACAAAGTCGTCACTTATAAATCTATTTTTCAATAATTATGTGAAGTTTTCACTTGGAGTTACGAAGAGATGTCGGGTATTGACCCTGATATCGTTGTACATGAAATTAAGACCTATCCAGATGCTAAACCCGTTCGACAGAGACTTCGCCCAGTCCACCCCCGTAAATCTGTCGCTATCAAAATCGAAGTTGAAAAACTTCTCAAGGCTTGCTTTATCTATCCTGTGGCTTTAACCAATTGGGTATCCAATCTCGTTCTAGTCAATAAAAAACAAGGCATGATCCGTGTATGCATCGATTATACGGATATTAATAAAGCTTGTCCCAAGGAAAACTTTCCAGCCCCCTTCGTTGACCAGATCGTCGACGATTGCGTCGGGATTTAAATATTCTCATTAATGAACGGTTTCTCCGGCTATAATCAGATTAAAATTTTACCCACGGATCAAGACAAAACTGCTTTCATTTACCTTCGCCTACCGAAAACTACCTTTCGGTTTGAAGAACGTTGGTGCGACTTTTCAACGTGCCATGTCTTATGCTTTTCACGCTTTCAATCAAATCGTACAACTGTATCTTGATGATCTACCGGCGCATTCCATGCGTCGCCAAGACCACCCGGCCCATCCCCGAGCCATTTTCCTTTGTTGTCGTTACTACCTTATACGTTTAAACCCACATAAATGTGTTTTTTGTCTGGAGTCTGGACGACTTCTAGATTTTATTGTGTCACTTCATGGAATTAGGGTGGATCCTTTGAAGTTTGAGGCCATACTTAATCTACCTCCTCCTTCTACTTTACGCCAGCTCCAAAGTTTGCAAGGGGAGGAAAAATTTTTGTGTCAATTCATTCCCAACTACGTTGAGTTAATGTTAGGATTTTATCAATTGTTGAAGAAGGGTTATGAATTTGTATGGGATGAGACTACCAAAAAAGCCTTGGAAGCTTTGAAATTTTCCCTAACATGATCACCATTTCTTTCTCCCCCAGATTATAGTCGAGACTATTTCCTCTACCTCGTCGCTTCAAACTCTACCATTTCCATGGTTTTAGTCCAAGAGGATGATTCGCACGATGAACATGTAATTTATTATTTGAGTTAGAATCTCACAACTACCGAGGCCAAATACCTACATGTGGAAAATCCCTTGGAAGTTGTTCAACGTTTCCGTCACTACATCCTACTATGCAAGACCACTGTTATTTCTGATTGCAACCCTATGCAGCATAGCCTTACACACCAATTGCTAGGAGGCAAGTAATCCAAATGGATAGTAATTCTCCAAGAGTTCGACTTAGAGTTTGAACACACTAAGTCTAAGAAATCTTTGGTATTTTCCTAATTGATATGTGACCTTCCCTCCACTGAAACAGAAAATGTGGCAGAGGATTCCTTACCTGATGAATCCCTTTTCTGATCAGTTCTGATGACACTTGGTATGGATATATTATCATTTATCTCTAGACTCAAACTTTCTATCCTGCCCTCTCTAGTACAGAATTTCGTCACATACGGTATCAAGCCCGTCAATACATAATTCTCGGTTACACTCTCTATCATTGTGGTGTTGACTCTATTTTCCAACGTTGTCTCACCTTCGATGAGGCTGAGAAACCTTTGAATGACTGCCATATGGAGCATGTGGTGGTCATATGTCTAGGTATGCCACTGCCAAAAATATCTTACGAGCAGGGTACTTATGGCCTTCTTTGTTTAAAGACTGTATAACTGTCATCCAGAAGTGTCATGCTTGTCAAACATACAATAACAAGATAATATCTCATGTTGCTCCTTTACACCTTGTAGTTTCCATTGGACCTTTCGCAAAATGGGGCATTGATTTCATGATATGTAACCCTCACTCATCTCGGGGGCATGGATACATCATCGTAGCCATGGATTATTTCACAAAATGGGCCGAGGCGATGCCTACATTCGATAACACCGGAAATATTGCATCCCTATTCATATTCAATCATATCAACACGCAATTTGGAATACTGCAAGCTATCATCACTAATCAGGGTAGTCATTTTCGAAATTTCATGATGTCTGAGCTTACTGAAAAATTGGGTCTTCGGCATGAAAACTCAACCCCCTACTATCCATAGGCCAATGCCCAAGTTGAAGCGATAAACAAGGTTATTATCACTATGCTTCGACGGACAATAGGAATTCACAAGACAAGTTGGCACACGATGTTGTTTTCAGCATTATGGGCCTATCGAACATCCATGAAGTCTGTCGCGGGATTTATGCCTTTTTAGTTGGTGTATGGTATCAAATTTGTCATGTCGATTGAATGTGAGATCCCATCTTTAAAGCTATCTATTGAACTTCTCCCAAACACTTCTACCGAAGAAGAATGTCTAATGTATCTTGTTAGCACATAATTATGACTGGGGGAAATCTCTTGAAGAGGCGCCCTTTGGACGAAGAAAGAAACTCCTAAGCCCACTTTCCCAAAGTTTTCAGGGCCGGCGCATCATTTTAATGAGTGGGCAATTTTGGGAGATCACGATATGCCCGCCTGAATCGACGGCTCTCATGCAATTCCACACCCCCCTTGNACATGCGATTCCGGACCCTCTTGTCGTTCTTCTTTTAATGAGAAGGGGGGGGTCCGGAATGAGGTGGGGCCCCTGCATTTCGTGTAGACCTCCTACACACCTTTCCCATCTTAGGAGCCACGTATCATTCCACCTCTACCCACATGGCCCCCCTTTTAGCTCATCTTCCTCTCACCGCCTACCATGTGTCCCTTTCACCCAGTCACCTCCACCTCACCACCTCCCTCCATTCGTTATCTGCTGTCCCTGTATCATTTCCACGAAAGCACCCCTTTTTCCCCCCACCTCACCTTCACTAAACTGGCGCCTATAGCCTCCCCATCAAGCATGCCACGTCTTCCACCTCTCATCCCGTGAACTGATTGGCTGGTCTAGGTGGCCCCTAGAGAAGACCTCCACGTCCCCGAAAGGTAGAGTTGACCAGAACCGTTCCTGATCCCAAGAGGGAAGTTATTGCAGTTGTTGGAGGTGGTTAGACATCGTCTCTGCCATAAATAGAAAGTTCGGCGAAGGACTGAAGCATGTCAATCCAGCCGTAGGACAGTCAAGAGTCTGATTGCAATCATCCAGAGTCTGCATGCGCACACTATCAGAAAACATGCAGACGTAATGCTTTTATTGCAATATCTTGTTTTCGCTGCTAGGGTTTTGTATGGAGTATATTTGGGCATTTTCTCCATTTTTTGTAATCTATCAATGGTTGAGGAAGGCTCCCGGTTGTAAAACTTTAATGAAACACTGGTTATTCTAGTTATGCATGGACTCTTGAGACTTCTTGCCTTATGAATGTCAGTTTCTTCCACGTCTTTGTTTACACTGTGTTAGAGAAGCTCGGAATTGGAGGATCCAGTCGAGTTGTAACTGTTATAGGATGATGTAGGTCCTTGTGATTTTCTTAGCGCTGAATGACTTGGAATTGGAGGATCCAATCAAGTCCCCCTTTCAGTTCCTCGAAGCTTTGAACCAAGAGGATCTTGCATTCATAGTTTTTCTACTGCAAACTGCTGAAAGGCCTGTTGCCTGAGGTAGTTTGCTCACTCCTCTCACCAAGTCTTCCACCTGCTCATATTTTAATCAACTCACTGATTGAAGTTAGATCAAGACCTCCTTTGGTCCTTACATACTAGACCTAGTCCCTGAGTTAGAGCGATATCTTCCTGAGTCTCTATCCATTTGATCACCCATTAAAACTATCGTGACATAAAATTGATGGGTGTTGGGCTCTGCTTCTGCAAGCAATCCAGGGGTGACTTCTAACACTAACATTTTTGGCGTCGTTATCAGGGATCGAAGTTGAATATTTTCCCCAGGATTGAACAACAATGATCAACTGATTCTGAAGGTGCATCAGATATCATAACTATTGAGATTGCTACTGTGCACCTGGCAACTCCATTGACATGAATCCGCTGGGGAATTTCATTGATGCGAACCCAAAAGCAGCTTCATTGTTTCAGCCGCGGCTTCTAGAGGCAGACACACAAGGTCTAATCAGCAGCTGCCATTAGCACCACCTGAAGCAAACCCGAAGAAGATTATCAGAAAGGGAAAGTCTTCTGGAGATGGTTCTTCTACTGCTAAACCAAGTATTTCTGATGATTTTCATGATTTTATAGAAACTCCACCCCCCTCATTTCATCCTGTTGTATTACCTTCCGTCGGAGTTTCCCGTAGTCTAAATTTACGGAGTGTTCCTGTTGGTTTTTCTCCTCCTGGTATTGTATTAGTAGGAGAAACTCTTGTCACTCCTTTCTCCCCCAAGGTGGTAGCCTGGTTTAGACCCAGTACCTTAGAATTTTCTCCTACCCAGGGTTTTACCACACCTCCTCCTGTTGTTACTGTTGTTGGGGAAGAGAGTTTTCTGTGCCTCTGAGCCCACATGCCCATTCTCCAGATTCGCTGCAGTCCCCCTTCCACTCTGTAAGATCAGCTCCCGTCTTTCCGCTTCAAACCTCATCACCTCCTAGTTCCCCCACACCTGTTGTTCACATGTCTTGTGCTAATCCCCCTCTAACTAGAATGGATGCCATCTTCGCTGCCATATATGATCCCTTAATCCTACCCCATCCTATGAATCCTCTCCCTACTGGAGATTACTTGAAGTATATGCCCAAGTTCACTAGGGAAGGGGACATAACTGCGGAATAGAACATGGTTGCTTCCTATAGTTATGCATACAACCTAAACATTGAAAATGAAGATTTCAGGATGAGATCCTTCATCCAGATCCTGGATGGTGAGGTGAGGAAGTGGTTTAGAGGATTGGCCCCCAGATCTATTACTGGGATTGAAGCTCTGGATAGTGCTTTCCTGAGGCAGTGGGGAGATAGGAAGGATTTCATGTATTACATGACAGAGTTCGGGTCTTTGAAGAACATGGAAGGAGAGTCTGTCTTTGACTTCTCCAAAAGATTCAATAAAATGTATAATAATAATTCTGTTGACATAAATCCCTCAGAAGCCTTTGCCAAAATTTCTTATGCTAGTGCGTTTGGCCCTGATTTCTGTCTTCTATTGAGAGAAAGAAGAGCCACCTCCTTAGCTCAAATTCAAGATGCATCCATAGAGGTGGAATCTAATGTATTAGTAGCTGATAGACTGAGGAACAAGGCTAACGCAGACAAGAGAAAGGGAAGATCTAAAGTCTCAACTTCTGGCCCCTCAGTGCCTCACCCTCAGGTGGATGAACTGACCAAGATGGTGAAGACTTTGTCTACAAAGATGGAGAGAATGAAGGTAGAGGGAAGGAAATCATATAAAAGCCCTCAAAACACTTAAAACAAAGGAGGTTTCAGGAGGCCAAACAATATTGCTCCCCCGACTATGTAAAAAGAAAGGGGAAGAGACAGAGAAGACCAGAAAATCCAGGCTCCTTTTCAAAACAATTTTGTGGCCGATGAGGAAGAAGAGGAAACAGATGAGCTTGATCCTGAAATCCACTGCTTCACAAACACTCCTCCTTTTCCTCATCTCACTCAATCAGCATATGAGGAGTCTCTCATGGACAGTCAGCTAAATGAACTTAGCAAGGGAGATAAGGCTAGTGGCAGTCAAGGCAGGTATAACCTGAGGTCCAAGAAAAAGACAGCATCTCTTGATGTTCCTGAGAAGTTCACTAGAACAGAGGAGCCTGCTAATGATGTAACAGACAGTCATAGAGGTAAGAAATCCCAACCCCTCTCTCCCATGATCCAGAGGCATACTCCTGAAATAAGAGAAATCCTGAAGCTTCCATCTTATTTTAATTTTGAGCATGAAATTCAAAAGATCAGAATCCCTGTGCGCCTGACTGAATTGATTAAACATGAAGGGTTCAAAAAACACTTCTCTGTGCTTTTACAGTCTGAGGTCTCATGCCTTCCCACAGACTCCATCAATTTGCAAGATGAAAATCCTGTAGTTATTCTAGTTCCTATGGTAGAAGATAGGAATGATTCATCCCCTCCCTTCTACACTTCCTCGAACATACATGACAAGGTACTGCACAACTGCTTGATGGATTCAGGGGCTTCCCACAACCTCATGCCCAAAACTGTCATGGAAGAATTAGGGCTAGAAGTCACCTGAGCCTATCATGACCTCTATTCCTTTGACTCCGAGAAAGTTCAATGTCTAGGGGTTATCAAAGACCTGGTCATGACCTTGTTTCAATTGCCCATGAAAAGTGTGGTCATGGATGTTGTAGTAGCTGATGTCCCCCCCAAGTTCGGTATGTTGTTATCAAGATCTTGGATAAAAAGACTGGGGGGTACTTTGCATATGGACCTAACATATGCTACTATCCCAGTGTTTGGAGGAGAACATAGGAGGCTATACAAGGAAGCCCAACTGGCCTATATAATCAGCGATGAAGCCAACCCTACCAACCATCCCATTTTTTCCTTGGACATTGATTTAGGTTCTAGTGTACTACAACTCGCTAATGTTCCCAAGCCTCCTCTGAAACTCAGAAAGCAGCCCACCACTTCTCATAAATTTCCTCCCTCCATCACCCCTGTCTGGAAAATGTTTTTTGATGGAGCCTTTTCCAGGGAAGGCGCTGGTGTTGCGGTGTTTTTTGTGTCACCTGCTCAGGAAACCATATCTCTGTCATACAAACTAGAATTTGAAGCTACCAACAATGTGGCAGAATATGAAGCCCTTGTTCTAGGATTAAGAGCTGCAAAGGAAATGGGAATTCAGGAGGTAGCAGTGTTCGGAGACGCAGAGTTGGTGGTCCATCAGATCAGAAACGCTTATCAGGCTAATCATCCTCGACTCAGAAGTTACAGAAATGAGGAGTGGGACCTAATCGACAGTTTCTTCTCAGCATTCAACATTTCTTTTATCCCAAGAGAGAAGAACACAGTGGCAGATTCCTCGGCTACATCAGCAAGAAATTTCAAAGTGCCCTTGCCACCCAAATTCAGATATGATGTGCAGGTAAAATACTGACCCTCCATACCTGACAATGTCAAGCATTGGAAGGTGTTTGAGGATGATCTTGAGATCAAAAGATTCTTGGAGACTGTCAAAGAATTTTCAGAGATGCATATTGACCAAGATTATGTATCTGGGGAGGAGCTTGATGGGGGTAAATTTTTGAATAAGATTGCAGAGCGTAACATTGTGCAGCTGCCTAGCAATCATATTCCAAGGGGATAGGTCCCTTTGGAAAGGCTTTTTGATAGAAATTATCTATCATTAAAAGGGGAAATCTCAGAGGATGACGCTAATACAACTCAGTGCAACATTGGCACTGAGAATGAACCCAAGTTTGTCAAATTGTCTAGAAGTATGACAAAGGAGCAGAGGGATGAATACATTCGACTATTGAGGGAGTTTCCTAATGTTTTCGCTTGGACCTATGAATATCTCAAAACATATGACACTTTTGTCATCGAGCATAAAATCCTGTTGAAACAGGAAGCAAAACCATTTAGGCAGAAGCTAAGACAGATCAATCCTATGTTGCTACCTATCATGGAGAGGGAAGTGAAGAAGCTACTATAGGCCCAGATCATCGTACCACTGAGATATTCAGAGTGGGTGGCCAACTTGGTACCAATAAGGAAAAAGAATGGAGAGATCATACTCTATGTAGACTTCAGAAACCTGAACAGGAACTCACGGAAGGATAACTACCCCTGACCAAATATGGAACATATGTTGCAGAGGGTAATAGGAGCATCCAGGATGTCCATGATCGATGGATTCTCCGGCTACAATCAAATCTTTGTTTTTCCCGAGGACAGGGAAAAGACGGTGTTTACCACTCCATGGGGCACATTCATGTATGCCAAAATGCCTTTTGGACTGATGAATGCAGGGGCAACGTTTCAACGTTCCATGGACATAGATTTCATTGGGGGAAAGGATAAGTTTGTGGTCATCTATCTGGATGACATAACAGTATTTTCAAAATCTGATAAAGAACATTGTTGTCATCTCAAGAAAGTTTTCCTGAAATGTAGGAGTTTCGGCATTTCATTAAATCCCAAGAAATCTTTGTTTGCCATGCAGGAGGGAAAGTTACTAGGCCACATAGTATCAGCGGAACGATTTAGGATTGATCCTAGAAGAGTTGAGGCAATATGAGCCTTATCGACCCCGAGATCCAGGAAGGAGGTCCAATCTTTCCTTGGCAAGATTAATTTTCTGAGGAGGTTTGTTTCTAACTTTGCTGAGGAGGTAAAACTTATAACAGCCATGTTAAGAAAAGGAAATGAAGTAAGGTGGACTTTTGAATTGTGAAATTCCTTTGAGAAAATAAAGAAGGCCTTGACTGAAGCTCCTGTGCTTACCAGTCTCGATTACTCAAAGCATTTCCTTATTTTTTCCTTTGCCTCACCTGACACAGTGGCTGTTGTTTTATTATAGACAAACGAGGTTGGGCTAGAGCAGCCTATTTACTATTTTAGCAGAGCATCGAGGGATGCCGAAGTCAGGTATGATACTATGGAGAAGCAGACCTATGCCCTAGTAAAGGCTCTCAAAGCTTTTAGAACCTCTGTCCTGCAGTCAAAAATCATTGCCTATGTCCCCTCAGCTGCTGTTAAAGACATTCTTATTTAGCCTGACATAGGCGGGAGGAGGAGTAAGTGGATAGCCAAGATCCTGGAATTTGACCTGGAAATAAAGCCTACCAAATTGATCAAAGTTCAAGGTTTAGCTAAGCTGTTGGCTGAAGCAAATTGCCAAGATTTGGGGGTAAGTTTCATCAACGAATGCTCAGGAATTTAGCAAGATCAGCTGTCTGAAATAGACCCTCAAAGGGATCCCCCATTGGCTCGATGTCCCTAGTATAAGGATGTCATATATTTTTTGCAAGAGTTGCGGCCTCCAGACAGCCTACAAAGAAACAAGGCAAGAGCTTTGAGGCTCAAAGTAGTCAGATACTGCCTTATCGATCAAGTTTTATATTGGAAAGATCCCTTGGGGTTGCTTTTGAAATGTATAGATCCAAAAGAGGCTGACAGGATCATGGTTGAATTTCACAATATCCTATGTGGAGGGCATCATTTCTGGAAAACCACAGCCTACAAAATTCTCAGGGCCGGATCCTACTGGCCCACCGTATTCACTGACA
>JASDQU010736924.1:498336-510651 GCA_032191745.1 Picea mariana | reverse complement strand
GTAGGATGGATCACTGTAATAGTTTCATTGTTTCTAATCAGTCCCTGTGATTTTCTTAGCGCTGAATGACTTGGAATTGGAGGATCCAGTTAAGTCCCCCTTTCAGTTCCTTGAAGCCCAGAACCAAGAGGATCTTGCATTCAGAGTTTTTCTTCTGCAAACTGCTGAAAGGCCTGTTGCCTGAGGTTTTTTGCTCACTCCTCTCACCAAGTCTTCCACCTACTCATATTTTAATCAACTCACTGAATGAACTTAGATCAAGACCTCCTTTGCTCCTTACATACTAGACCTATTCCCTGAGTTAGAGCGATATCTTCCTGAGTCTCTATCCATTTGATCACCCATTAAAACTATCGTGACATAAAACTAATGGGCATTGGGCTCTGCTCCTGCAAGCAATCCAAGGGTGACTTCTAACGCTAACATATTTGATGTGATGAGATGAATCCCATCATGATTCCACCCTGGTTATTGAAACCCGAAAGAAACACGTAAAATCCCAATACGACAAGCATGTCAAGCCGCGTGTTTTCTCTGAAGGTGATCTAGTTCTCCTCTATGAACAAGATCATGATTTACTAGGGGTCAGAAAATTCAAGGCTATGTGGCGCAGCCCTTATATCGTCAAACGAGTGTTGGAGAAGGGAGCCTGTAAGTTAGTAGATTATGATGGCATTCCTTTGAGTGAACCTAGAAATGGGATTTACTTAAAGAAGTACTATGCTTAGGTTATCTTTGCATGAGTTCTTGTATTTTTATTGTATCATACTTTTGTGTGCTACTCAAGTGTTCTTTTTTGTTATTTGGTTTCGACCCACAGCTGCTTACCTTGCGTTGTGCTTGGTTTCCAGATGTCGGTGTCTTCACTACCCCACATTGGCTTTGCCAATGGCGCTATTCGCAGTACTCAGAACTTAGAATCTGCTTCTTGGGCAATCTACGCACCTACGAACGAGTTAATCAGTCTACACGGTGTTTTCCTCAGTCGTGCAACTAATATTATCGTGGAACATAGTGCAGTCATCGAATTCTTGACCGACACTATTTCACTTGGAATTCTTCACCTGGTTGTATGGCTTGATTCATAGTTAGTGGTACTACAACTAAGTAATGTTTATGCTATCTGGAGTCCTACTTTGTTATGGGTATATCTACGAATTCACCTCTTGGAACATTATTTTGATTACATTGAATATCAGCATATTCCTAGATGTCTAAATACATTAACAGATGCATTAGATAATTATGTGTTAGGCATACATTTGAGACACATGTAAATCCAACCATAATTCACATTAAATCAAGTAAGCCAATAGAAGCCTCGTGTATATATATAATGATAAAAGTGTTTTACAAAAACGAGTGTTTTTCATCTGAAGACCAAAATATCAAAATATGAAGCTCATGGCTTCTACCAAAAGGCATCAAGGATGCTTCTCACGGTAGCACACTACTTCCCATGCTATTCTACGAAGTAATCAACTAAGTGAACCAGATATGCCTATAGTGTGATGCTGATAGCGTCTCAGAATCTCAGTGATGGAGATGTTCGGGATATCTATGGTCAATCCCTCTAGGTTCTGCTCAACTACCTCATAGTCTTCAGCATACCATCCTGCTACAACAGCTACTTCCCCTTGTCTCTAAATAGGGAATGTACCCGGAGGTCGGTGTGGCCCTACATATTCATTGTCAAAATATTTTGATTAGTCATCAGATTGAAAGCATAAAAAACATCTTATATTTTAAAATTTACAAAAACATCGTAAAAACAAAACGTTTTTCTTACCTGTGTCTCCCCACTGAAATCCCTCAGGTAGAACCAAGTCAGGGTCGCCTCTGAAATCCAACCCAACATATGCATAATCGTCCACCATCAATATATAAGGCCTCAACCAGTCAAAGAATGCATCGTTGTATTGTTGATGGGGCCCGCTACATGTCAAGCCATGAGGTCGCACCACCTCTTCATCCTTAGGTCTCATGAGGATGGTATGCCCCACTCTACCTGTAAACATAAATGAGGGACCCTCTCTAGAAATAAAGACACCAAAATAGATCCATACCCGAATTGCTTCAGCTCCCCCTTCTTTCATTTTGTTAGTTGTGTCTTCATGCTGCAAAGGACTTTGTCACTCCAGTTGAACGCCCTAGGTTCCATGCACTCCACTGCATATTGAAAATAGATTTGGAGGGCCATGTGAGGATATTCCCTCCTCGCCATACGTGAAATGGTAAAAATAATAGTTCGGAGGGGTAAATCCCAGACATCCCTGATGGCAACTTTTCCCTTGCGTCTCTCTGCCCCATGATCACAGTATCGACGGAGATACTTGCTCATTGGTATACCACCACCTCTACCTCCTGACAAGTTCACATGAGACCCACGATGAGAGAACCCCATCAAGAAATAGATATCCTCAATATCTAAGGATATTACGTGGGCACCCACATGAAACACCTGCTGGTCCACATACCACATGTGGACTAGATACTCCAGTAGCCTCAGTTGGGCCCTCATGCCCTGGATTTTAAATAATTTCAATAGCCCACATTCTCAGAGAGAATTTATAGTTCCCAGATCATTCAAGGCATCATGGTCATCATCTTCATTCTCCCTCTCCCTCCACTACAGCATTTTGATGATCAAATACCTGCATTGAGACAATAAAAGGAAGTTAGCATCCTCATTTGTTGCTTTGGAAAATTTCTATTGGCTAAACACATGTAAAGAATGTTTGGTTTGCAGTCGCCAGAGGCAGATATTTTACACAGTGCGGGGTTTCCGCAGGTGAGCCACAGGGCATGTGCAAGAATCATTGATTTCTGCAAGTCCCGATACTGGTCACCTGCAGCGGCCCCAGCGCGCGCCTATCAGCCTAAAATTTAACTCAAAAAGCCATTATAAACCAATAAAAATGAAATTTAATCCAATGAAAAGAAAGAGGATGAAGAGATTACCGTTTTGATAGAATTCATTCATTGAATGGTCACTCGTGCTTCCCACAATCAACAGCCGAAGTCTAAGGTAAAAATAGGGTTTCTAGGCAAGTTTTGGGCAAAATGCAAATGAAATAGTAAAAAGAGATTTTACCCATATTTATTTCACTTTTTACTTTTTCTACTAATATTTTATATTATTTAAATGCATTTTTATCAAAACCTAAAGGTCTAATGGTCTCGTGAGTATTTTTTTTTCTCACAGATGGAGGAACTAGGATCCTGAACAATGAAGTATGGATATTTTTTCGTGATTTGTTTTTCTATTCGTCACATATACATATACTTTTTAGGGTTTTTCAGAAAAACCTCGAGCCTAGTCTTTGTTCGTTCTCGTGCTCTAAAATCGATGAGAACACAACCGATTATATTTTTGTTGTCTTTTTGTACTCGTCATGGTAACATGAAAAGCGAAACTTGTGGAGTATCCTTTAATATCTTTTGACACTCCTTAAAAATGAAAAGATTGTCGAGCAACCTTGTTCTTTTCACACTCGTAAAAGTATTTGAAGAAAAAGTTTGATGAGCGGTAGGTTATCACTTTTTCAGTATCATCGAACTAATTTATGAAAAAGGAACTGGGAGAGTTCTCTTTAAGTGTTTTTCAGACTCTCAAAACATGAAAAACCCCTGAGTTTTCTATCTTTGGACTCGTTAAACAAACATTGAAAGACCCATACAGGACCAAACCACTCCTTCTTAGGGTTCATTAAACATACTCCGAGGGACTCATCTAAAGGATGAGCCTACATCAACAAGCATATGTTATCCTCCTCAATCTTTCATAAAAATAAAGAGGTACTCGCCAGAAATGGTGGGGGGAAATTTGGGAAAGAAACGTGTCTCTGTATTTGTGTTAGTGGTAGTAATAGTTGTTCTTGAACATGACACCCCCCTTCATTTGAATCTGGGCTGGGCACTCCATTTATCTCTCGTCTGACTTTCTGCAAGTTTATATCTTGGGTCATCTTTGATTCAATGTTATCAAGACCATTGTCGTATCATTCATATGTTCAAGAGAAGTCCAAACAAGCCCTCTTTTGAGTCGGCCATCTGCAATTTTCAATTCCTACCATGTCGTCCTTCCCCATGTCAGTTTCAAATCATTTTCATACTTTGATCTATCCTAAAATCTGTTACTTATTTTGTGTCATTGATGGGGGAATACATCAAGGCCCTCTTGTGACGAGTCTTTTCCTGTCGAATTCAACTCATCATCCAGGAACAAGACTTAGAAATCACTTAGTACCTTAGGGCATGCATGCCTCAATGGCAGGTTTCTTCACTTTCGACAGTGGATTCACATCATTGGTCCCTGATCGAAAGATTCTATCGAGTGTTCAACTTGTCATTTATTCACATTCGTTGGATTGTACTAAAGTACCTTGGGAGACATTGACATCAATGGTGATTTCCCTCACACTTGTTAACGGTTTTCATCAATGACATGTAATCAAGTGGTTTCTACCATGTTAGACTTAAAAACTTTTAATGAAATGGTTAGATTCATACTTACGGACGATAGGATTGAAGACCCTAGATCTCATCATTTTGGTCCAGGTATGGAGTATTTATGATTTGTATTGACACATAGATCCACTTTGTATGTCTTGTGGCTATGTCTGAATTTGAGCTTTATAGTACATAGATCCACAGAGTATTCTTGGTGGCTATGTAGAATCTTGATGACATGGATCCACGGTGTATAATTGGTGGCCATGACTGACATTTATGATTCAAATCACTTGTAGTCTGAGCATGGGAATGCCTACCTCAGAAATGGTATAATATTGTGCAGATGCTTCATTGTTTGCAGGTTCCCGATTGGTGCGCTCCTTGTTTCCGACACACACACGTATTTTACAAAGTATTTTGGCTATCACAAGATCCAGCCTCATAATTTGGGGGGCATTCTGTTACACATTATTTTGGTCACCCTGATGATGATTCTACAAGCATGTGTTCAGGCTCTCAAAAGGATCTTTTGCATGAGAAAAATGACTGATTTATTCCTCTACAAGGCATGTTTTTAGAATGACACCGCAGGCTGACAGTAGTACATGGTGCGGAAATCCTTGATTTCCGTAGGCTGCTCTATAATTGGCTTGCAGGGTTTCTGCAGGATGTTATATAGGCAAGGTGCGGCGGTGTTTGAAATCTAAAATAAGAAATAAATTCACGAAGTTTCTAGAAGTGGAATCTTCTAGAATGTGAGGTGGCGTCCATATGGTTGTGATACTACTAGCTTCTTTGATTTGGTGGGATTATCCTCATCCTTTTAACCACTTCACCTTCTCCTATATAATGATGGGTTTCTCATGGAAAAAGTTAAGCACTATTAAGCAAAGAATTATTGAAATAATAGGCTAAAGATTGTGTGAAGGACCCTGTTGCAACTGATGCTTGAGGTCTCCATTCGTCCATCAAGCTTTTGTGGACCATATTCATACAAATTTGGAGCAAGTGTATGTGTGTGTTGGAACAAAGTACCATTGAAAGGGAACTTGTGACATCAAGGTAGTTTGGTTGTATCTTCCACTTTTACTTAATATAAAATGGTGGCATGTTTCTTTCCCATAAAATCATTAGCATTTTATTACATGACTCCTTGATCACATGTTTAGTTTTTCATTGAATCTAGTATTGTTGCTTTCACTTTGGTTGGTTTGTGTCATTGCAAATTTGATCTCACAAGAGCACCGAAGCGAAGCAAGGACAATAGAGACATAAGGAAGCGATATCTAAAGGTATTTCCTCCATTCCTTCTTTTGTAGTAAATTCAATGATTGTAACTTAGGGAAAGCATCATGTCCTGTCTTGTTTTGTTCTAGATCCAAGTGGATCTAGGGAGATTAGTTTATGTCTACATTCACCGATTTATCCAATAAAAATTTTCCATGAAGTAAAGGAAGTTGATAGGCCACAAGCATATTTCATCCTAGAGAATGAGTTGAGCAAGATCAAGATCCATGTAACTTTTTTAGAATTGTTGAAAAATGAGCCTTTCAAAAAATCCATTATGAAGGTTATGCGACCACCTATTTCTATTGTAACTTCTAATGTAATTGGTCTGTAGGATGAAAACCCATCCATTACGGTGGGACCACATATAAAGGATGGCTCTGATGTCTCTCCACCATTCTACATATCTTTAAATGTCCATGACAAGATCCTGCATAACTGTCTCATTGACTTAGGGGCCTCACACAATGTCATGCCTAAAGTTGTTATGGAGGAACTAGGTTTGGAGATCACCAAGCCCTACTAAGACCTTTACTCCTTTGACTCCAACAAAAGTCACATGTTTAGGATTAATTAAATATCTAGTGGTTTCTTTAGCATAGTTACCCATGATGAGTCTAGTGAAGGACATCGTTGTGGCTGACATTCCCCCCAAGTTCGGTATGCTCATGTCCAGAACGTGGACCAAGAAGGTTGGGGGATCGTTACAAATGGACCTCACATATGCCACCATTCCTGTTTTTAGGGGAGAACACAGGAGGCTATACAGGGAGCTCAGGTTGACATATATCATCAGTGACCATCAAATTCCAAGAAATCATCTAGTTTATGTTGTTGAGGATGAGATCGGGTCATCTGTTTTTCATTTAAATAATGAGGAACAAGAAATTACAGTCAACAAATGAAGAAATCAGTCACTGAAAAATCAACATAACAAGGTATGGAAGATGTATTTCGATGACTCTTCATCAAAATAAGGTTTTGGGGCTGGTATAGTCCTCATATCCCCTACACAAGAGGTTATAATGCTTTCTTATAAGATGGAATTTGAGACTACTAACAATATAGATGAGTATGAAGCTCTAATGCTTGTATTGAGGGTTGCCAAAGACATGGCCATTGACAGTTTAGAAGTTTTTGGTGATTCTGAGTTAATCATCAATCAAGTAAAAAACGTCTATCAAGCTAAGAAACCAAGGCTCAAGCAATACAGGAATGAGGTGTGGGACCTGGTTGACAACTTGTTTCTGGCATTTAATATCTCCTTCATTCCTAGACAGGTAAATCAAAATGAAAATTCTTTGGCATTGGTTTCCAGTACCTTCACACCTCCCATTGGCCCAAATATCAAGTATCAGGTGGAAAACATACATAGGACAACCATACTAGGCAATATAAATCATTGGCAAGTCTTTAGCGATGACTTGGAGCCACAAATATTTTTGCATACCATTGAGGAATTCTCTAGTATCTCAATAGATCAGGAGGGTCAAGATGATGAATCAAAAAATCAACAAGCATCTTAGTTTTTGAACAAAGTGGTTGGCCACAACATTTTGGAACTTAAAACAAACCACATCCCCGGGGCTCTAGTGCCACTGGAAAGGTTATTTGGCAGTCATGATGTCTCTAGAGAAGATACCATCAAAAATCAAGAAGAGCAAGTGATGGACTGCAACATTAGGACTACTAAAAATCCAAAAATAGTCAAATTGTCCAAGGCACTACCTCTAGAGAAAAAACACAGGTATGTCAGCCTCATGAAAAAAAAAATTGATATTTTTGAATGGTTGTATGACGATTTGAATACATTTGACACTGACATAATCCAACACAATATCCCTCTGAAGTTTCGTTCTAATCCATTCAAACAAAAGATCAGGCAATTTAATCCAATGTTGATGTCCATAATTGAAAAGGAGATGAAACAAATGCTTGATGCCAGAATTATTGTTCCCTTGAGGTACTCTGATTCGGTGGCCAACTTGGTGCCCATGAGGAAAAAGAGTGAGGAAATATGCATGTGTGTGGATTTCCAAAATATCAACAAGTGTTCCCTAAAAGACAACTACCCCCTACCCAAGACAGACCATATTTTTCAAAGGGTAGTAGGTGCCCACATGATTTCTTTGTTGGATGGGTACTCTGGTTATAACCAGATAGCAGTATGTGAAGAAGACAAAGAAAAAACAACATTCACCACACCATGGGGAATATTTATGTACGAAAAAATTCCCTTTGAGATGATGAATGCAAGCACCACCTTTCAGAGGGCTATGGATGTATCCTTCATGGGGGAGAAATAAAAAATTATGGTTTTTATATTTGGATGACATCACCATTTTATCCTAATTAGATGATGAGCATTTACAGCACCTTAAGACGATTTTCTGAAAATGCAGAAGGTATGGGATCTCTTTGAATCCCAGAAAGTCCCACTTTGCTATGCTTGGAGGTAACCTCTTAGGCCACATCATATTAGAAAGAGGAATAAAAATAGACCCTAAAATATTTTATTCCATTCAACAAATTGAAATCCCCAGGAATAAGAATTTTATTCAGTCTTTTGTAGGCAAAATAATTTTTTTAACGAGATTTGTGCCAAACTTTGTTGAAATCATAAGGCCTATCACCAACATGCTGAAGAAATATGTTGTTATCAAGTGTTCATAGGAGGAAAAATCAACATTCCAAAGGATCGAACAAGCTTTGGTTGAAGCCCATGTATTCCTCAGCCCTGACTATGCCAAATAATTCTTTATCTTCTATTTCGCTTTAAAGGAAACCATTCTTGTTGTGCTACTGCAAAAGAATGAAGAAGGGAATGAACAACCCATAGCATTTTTCAGAAAATCCCTCCGAGATGCTGAGCTGAAGTATGATATATTATAAAAGTAGGACTATGCATTGGTCAAAGTGTTGAAATCCTTCAGGGTGTTTGTGTTACAGTCTAGCATAACAGCCTATGGTCCTAGTAGCAGTGTCAAAGAGATCTGGTCCAGCCAGACATTGAAGGTAAGAGAGGGAAATGGATTGTCAAATTGTTGGAAAATGAACTGTACATAAATCCCACCAAGTTGACTAAGGGACAAGGACTTGCCAAGTTGTTATCAGAATCAAACTGTAAGGTGTTGGAGTTGCATCAGACCTTCACCCAATCAGATGCACCCATGACACGGTCTGGACAAGGCAGCATGTAGGTATCTGAAAATTACTCCTCTTCACCTTGGTACAGAGATGTCATTTACTTTTTGAAACACCTAGAATTTCTACCATATTTGAAAAAGACGAGGGCCAGGTCTCTCAAATTAAAATCTATCAAATTCTACATTTTAAATCAGAACCTGTATTGGAGGGATCCTGCTAGCATCCTATTTAAATGTCTTGATGAAAATGAATCTAAACAAGTCATAACAGATATGCACAGGGGATTTTGTGGGGAACACCAGTATTGGAAAGCTACAGCCCTCAAGATACTAAGGGTAGGGTACTACTGGCCCACCCTTTTCTCTGATGTATTTACTACAGTAATGGAATGTAATGAATGTCAAAAGTTTGTAGGAAAACAAAATTTACTCTCACTGCCCCTAAAACCTATCACTACCAGTGGCCCCTTTCAGCAAAGGGAATTAGATTTCATAGATGAGATAAATCCACCCTATAGTGGGTAGCACAAGTGGATCATCACTGCCACTGACTACTTTACCAAATGGATTGAGGTTTTACCCACCAGGAATGCTATTGGCAAGGTGATTATGATTTTTTTTTTAAACCAATATCTTTTCTAGGTTTGACTTCCCTAGAAAGCTTATAACAGATAATACCTAGGCATTCAAGTCCAAAGCCACGATTGACTTATGTGGTAGTTGTTGGCCCTTGACCAAGTTTTGGGAGATTCTTGGTCATAGTGACCTATTTTGGGACTTCAACAGCCTGTCGAAGGAGGAGCGCAAGATGAAGCGGAGATCATGGGATATCAACCCACTTTTGGGTCCTTTTTTGGTTTTTGGGATTATGTAATGGGATTGGGATGTCAGCCCAAGGGTTTACCCATGATTAGGCATATTTTGTATGTATAAATAGAAGGCTAGGCAATGTAAGAAGTAGTTGAATAGTGCATCTATGTGATGTGAATATATGCTAAGTGAAAGTAGATTATGTAAGTGCTTTGTGCATGACTGTAATAGACTTGTAGAGTTAAGTGCAGATCCTTGTAACATATTGTGGAAGGCTGAGTGTTGTAATGCAAGGAATAAGGATCTAGAGAGCTGCGCAGATCTTCTATCTTATGTGGAGTAGGATTTTGATGTCTTTGTGCTTGTAACCAATTGACTGAAGACAAAAAAGAAGAAGAGTTGGTGGATGTAGCCCCAGGGTGGGGGTGAACCACGTAAACATTGTGTCGTCTTGCTTTGTGCTTGTCTGGATGTGTTTATATTTTCTTTTTCTAAGTGCTTAGAGATGATGAGATAGATACAATTATGCTTAATGCTAATGAGGTATAAGAATGTTAGATCTGATCTATATGACTGTGATGAGTGCTTGATATTCTAGATATGACCTATATATTGATGCTAAGTGCTTAAGTACGTTATATCAGTGTTAATGTTGTGAAGCCTTGTTTTATCAGCGAAGTGATTATTGATTGTATATTGAGGAACTGACGGTGCTAAGTGCTTTATTAAGTATTATAATCATAGAACTATGTCCCAGCTAAGGTTGCAGACACCTGAGTTTTTCAACCACCCCTGCCTCTACCTCGGGTGAGACTTCATCTGCTTCGTAGGTGTTGCCGAAAGGGTCGATAGTTAGGGCTTTGTTGGTGTTTTGTTGTAGCATTGAACCTTGGGTCTGCCCCTGTGCCAACAGTAGCCATAAAATTTCCTTAACACATTCCAATCCCTGCTACCCTTAGGGGAATGGGTTGGTCGAGTCATCAAACAAGACTCTTATCAAGATCATCAAGAAATTATTGACAGAAAATAAGAAATATTGAGACTTTAAACTTAAGTATGCCTTGTGGGCTGATAATATCAGCACCAAGAGATCCTTGGGAACCTCACCATTTCATCTATTCTATGGAATAGATGTTTTCTTCCCTACTCAACTCGGTCTACCAATTATAAAATTCCTACAGGAAGAAATCGAGGAACCAAATGACATCCAGAGGAGAATCTTTTAGATTATAGAGGTTCAACAAAAGATAGAAGCATTGAATCAGATAACTAAAGCATAGAGATGATCTCGTGAATGTTAAGTTGATTCCGATCATTTTACCCGCCTATCTACCACCTCTAATAAGTGCAATAAATCGAGACAATATGCCCAGAGACTTTGAGTATGAATTGGTCACTGCGTACCTCCCGAAGTTGATACGTGTAGATCAAGAAAAAATAGCAGCATTGAAGTTTAGCGACTTCAACCTCGGCAACAGGAAGGTCTACAACTTGCTCACCCCACATAAGTACCTCACCAAGACAAAAGGAAAGAATTCAAAGATAATTCCTTAGTCATGGACCCATAACCTCACGCAGTCCACACTGCTCAATGTCATGAAGATTCCTCACTTCAAAAGACACCAAGAAGTGAATGCATGAATCAAGTTGTTGTTGTCTTGTTACCATGGTGGATACTTGTGGCTAAACCACCGTATCACAGTGGATCCAACATTGATCAATCAGATCACAGGGCTGAGTATGCAAGGCCCTTACCCACAAGATTTCTACCTCGGAAAAACCATGGATCGCACTTTATCTCAAAGGATAAAAGACACCTATGGAGATGTCAATAAAGGCATGCAATCCTACAAGGTAGCTTCTATCCAAAGCGGTGCAGTGCACCTAGCCTGTCAATTGATCGCAGGAAATTTAGTCCACAAGTACGGACCCACCCAAGTCACTAGTTTTCTAGTCGACCTCATAGGGAAGTGCGCGGAGGGCCTACAAATGAATTGGGTGAAGTACCTCATGAACTAGTTGGAACTAGACTGCAGGGAGGCGCAAGATCAAGGATACTAGTTCCAGTTTAGTTGGCTTCTAATCCTGATTTCTTTCATCGCATGAGAGATGTCGGAAGGTGCAACCTTCCCGGACATCGAGCCCTTTGAACCTCTGGCTACGAAGTTCAGTACACTGTGGTATTCCAGTGACATGAATAAGCAATGGCATTCAAATGTCGTATTCCACACATATTACAATCAACTAAAGTTAGCTATCCAGTCTGAGCTTCACATCACGCCAAATACTCTCCACAGGTTTCGGCCTTTAATGATATTCAGCATAGACCATCATTTCATTTATATTACAGCGCGCGTTGACGAGCACAAGTAGCAACTTCAATCTTACTACAAATTGATAGACGAGGACTTAGAATAAATCACCAAGGATTGTTCAGCGGACATCCTCATTCCAACAGACCCTGCGGATATATCCGATTTGGACAGTCCAGAAACTGCGTCAGATACACCCAAACCTAGCAAGATAAAGAAGATCGAAGAGGTCCACGATTTAGACAGCGCATATGTAAAGACAAATTCCATCTTAGCAGAGCAAGGAGGAGATGGTTGAGATATAG
>JASDQU010736924.1:475389-490508 GCA_032191745.1 Picea mariana | reverse complement strand
AAATAATCTAGAAGCTCTAGCAGCACATAGCAAACTTGGAGCTCCGCACTGTATCCGAGACCCCTCAAGATGTAAGAGACCAAAGGGAAGAATTTGTATGCAGCGCAGTTGACAGACTAAAAGCTCTTTCCTCAGAGTGCAAGAAGCCGAGTAACCGCAGCGCCCAAACATATGAGAACCTCACCATGAATCCAGAGTTATAGGCATTAGAGTCACAGCTCAAGGAAGCAAAGCAGCATGCAGACACACTACAGGTGCATCTGAAGGCCTTGTTGGTTGTGGAAAGAATGAAGCGGTCTCAGGAGAAATGCATCGCCCAGCAGTAGATCCATATGATTCCAAGCAGAGTGATGGAATTTACTCAATGGCTTCAACCAGTGCAAGATAAGGCGTGCCAATTATTCACAAAGGTTGAAATCCGAGGAGCAGATCTAGAACAGGTTGTCATCACAGCAGAACAACACCTAGAAGGTCCCGTGAATGATGTAGTGATCCAAGATTTCATCGAGCAGGTCGAAGCAGCTTGAGCCAAGCTTGAGGTCTTCGAAGCAAAACTGGTCAGATCAGAGTGACTCGGGACGAGTCATAGGTGAGTGTTGGGGGCCTATTGGCCCTTGACCAAGTTTTGGGAGATTCTTGGTCATAGTGACCTATTTTGGGACTTCAACAGCCTGTCGAAGGAGGAGCGCAAGACGAAGCGGAGATCATGGGATCTCGACCCAATTTTGGGTCCTTTTTTGGTTTTTGGGATTATGTAACGGGATTGGGATGTCGGCCCATGGGTATACCCATGCTTAGGCATATTTTGTATGTATAAATAGAAGGCTAGGCAATGTAAGTAGATGAATAGTGCATCTATGTGATGTGAATATATGCTAAGTGCAAGTAGAGTCTGTAAGTGCTTTGTGCATGACTGTAAGAGACTTGCAGAGTTAAGTGCAGGTCCTTGTAACAGATTTTGGAAGGCTGAGTGTTGTAATGAAAAGAATAAGGATCTAGAGAGCTACACAGATATTCTATCCTATGTGGAGTAGGGTTTTGATGTCTTTGTGCTTGTAACCAATTAACTAAAGATAAAAAAGAAGAAGAGTTGGTGGATGTAGCCCCAGGGTGGGGGTGAACCATGTAAACATTGTGTTGTCTTGCTTTGTGCTTGTCTGGATGTTTTTATATTTTCTTTTGCTAAGTGCTTAGAGATGATGAGATAGATACGATTATGCCTAATGCTAATGAGGTATAAGAATGTTAGATCTGATCTATATGAATGTGATGAGTGCTTGATATTCCAGATATGACCTATATATCGATGCTAAGTTCTTAAGTACGTTATATAAGTGTGAATGTTGTGAAGCCTTGTTTTATCACCGAAGTGATTATTGATTGTATATTGAGGAACTAACGGTACTAAGTGATTTATTAAGTATTATAATCATAGATATATGTCCCGGATAAGGTTGCAGACACCTGAGTCTTTCAACCACCCCTGCCTCTACCTCGGGTGAGACTTCATCTGCTTCGTAGGTGTTGCCGAAAGGGCTGCTAGTTAGGGCTTTGTTGGTGCGTTGTTGTAGCATTGAACCTTGGGTCTTCCCCTGTGCCAACAGTAGCCATAACATTGCCTTAACACATTCCAATCCCTACTACCCTTAGGGGAATGGGTTGGTCGAGTCATCAAACAAGACTCTTATCAGGATCATCAAGAAATTATTGACAGAAAATAATAAATCTTGGGACTCTAAACCTAAGTATTCCTTGTGGGCTGATAATATCAACACCAAGAGATCCTTTGGAACCTCACCATTTCATCTATTCTATGGAATAGATTTTTTCTTCCCCACTCAACTCGGTCTACGAATTATAAAATTCCTACAGGAAGAAATTGAGGAACCAAATGACATCCAGAGGAGAATCTTTTAGATTATAGAGGTTCAACAAAAGAGAGAACCATTGAATCAGATAACTGAGGCATACCAGAGCAAGATAAAATCAACTTTTGACAAGAAAACCAAGAAGGAGATATTTCAAGAAGGTCACCTAGTCTTGATGTGGGATTCCAAAAGGGATGAGAAGCCTAAGCATGGTAAGTTTGATAACCTTTGGTGGTCCTTTTAAGGTGGTTGAGGTTTTGGAAAATAATATATTTTTTTACACAATCTAGATGATACTGAGATTTTTGGAGGCCCGGTAAATGGGTGCTTCCTGAAACACTATTTTGCTTGAAATATTGAGGGAAGGTCCCTCTTGTACCATAGCTACTTTCCTTTTTCATTTGCATTTGATCAGTTATTTTTGTGTGAATAAAGTCTCCATAACCCAACAAAGGCACTGGGGTTAGCTTCAGTTTTAAATTACAGAGATGTATGGTTGAGGGACAATGACAGATATACAGGGCTGACAGACAGAAGTAGAGGTAATTCAAGAGAAGTGGGAGTGAGGTTTCAAGAGGTAAGGCACCTGATCTAATGTTCTTAGTACCTCACAGGGAAGTGTTATCCCTGGTTGGAGCCAATGTTGTAACCTAGGTATGCACCTATGCCCTTTCCCTCTTTTATCCTATACATCCATCAAAGGTATGATTTTTGTTTTTTGTTTGCTAAGTTTATTATCCATGATTTAATGACTCAGTGTCAATGGCCCCTACTGGTATTTACCTGCTTTGCATCATTGTATTTCTTTCTTGAAAGGTGATTACATGTTCCGGTTTGATTTTGAAACATATGTCATCATGTTTAGCATTGATTGAGCATGCAACAGGTCGACCAAGTCCTTTATATGCACAGAAAACATCTAAAAATAAAGACACAACAATCCAGAGTAGTGGATTTCAGTCTTAGGTTGTGAGCAACAGACAGATTAAATTTTTTGACAGCCAAGACCCGACAGTGAATTAATATCAACGGCTCTTATGCATTCAAAGTTTCAAAATCACAAGAGGTTTTAACCAAAAATAAATATGAAGTTTTACTACAGAACTTCGGCGTTCCGGCGTCCAAGATTGTTATTTTTTCAATCCTAAAAATCCTCAAACGCCAAATTTTTGAAGTGGCTACCACGTCACTCTAATAGATTGTCACTCTGGGAGATTTTAATCCAGAGCAAACACAGTTCCCCAAATTGTCAGAGCCCCGAAGTGCCGAAGTGTCAGAGCCCCGAAGTGTCAAAGTGTCGGAGCCTCAAAGTGCCAAAGTGTCGGAGCCTCTTTCTCATAAACTATTTTTTACCTAACATGTCATATGCCACCTATCAAGTGATTTCAGATGACACGTGGCACTCATTTTAGGTACTTTGGTTATGTCATCTACGTTATTTCAGGTGACACATGTCACTCTCATGATTATGACACATCATCGATTGTGACATGCAGCCACGTCACTCTGGGATATTTTCACTCTGGGAGATTTTAATCCAGAGGAAACATAGTTCCTCGAAGTGTCAAAGCTCCGAAGTGCCGAATTGTCGAAGGGCCAGAGCCCCCGAAGTCCCGAAATATTAAATGATTAAAGTATCTTAATATTTGGTGAATTTCCTTATCGATAAGCATTGGTTAATTACTTCATGAGTTCGATCATTCAAGAGATAGTTATACTCTTTATTCAAAATCTCTCGAACGTTGCATTGTCGAAGTGGCTTATCCTCATTAATTTCCTGCATTAATTATTCTTTAAATGGGTCCAAACGAAGAAAATGCAACGTTCGAGAGATTTTGAATAAAGNATGGGTCCAAACGAAGAAAATGCCATGTTATAGGTGAATATATAGATTTCCAAGTCTCAAATGACTTTATAAATCTATCCAGTCTACAGCATCAGATTACTCATCAGGAAGCATCTTGGATTCAAAGGAACCTGAGGTATTCCGCGGGTATGACATGAGGATGAGGAGAAGCAGAATACTAGCAGACCACAACCAATCCTTACAAAGCAAGAGAATAAGAAAGGATCAGTTATGGTCAAGACATAGAAGCTTGATGACAACCAACGGGTACTAGAAATGAAGCTTCATATCTGGACCTATAACACCCCAGGTTTTGAAGCCCCATTTTAAATAATGTATTGTTACAATGCTGAGAGGCCAGAGTGCCCAAACAATTATTGAAGGGCCAGTATGCCCAAGAAATGTAATGTTATGATCATTAATAATAATAAATACAACATTGGATGCTAGATGGAAAAGGAATAGATTTATAGGGGGCTATGATTCCACAAGAGAGGGAGCTTGAGGGACTAAGTGTTTATTCCTATTTTTTTCTTATTACCCTTTTTGTCTAAGGGAGGGGATCCGTTACGTGAAATTCTTAGGGAAGTCCAGGAGGTTCTTGATTTCCCCGTGTGGTTACTTAAACCCACCTTTGCTCTGATGGGGGGGTTGGACTGATGACTTTTTCGTTGTTTCCCCATTCCCTCACTCATTTTTCCCCTCACGCACACCCATGCACCCCTCTGACTCGTCCATTGATCCATCATCACTTACGTATTGGCTTGGCCAAGGAAACGAATCTTCTGAGAACTTAGCCATGGGATAGTTGGTTGTAGTGGTTGCTGGTGTGATCCATCCATGACTTGGGGCTTGCATGTCTGAAATGCATTGGCATGTTCCCGGTTTTTCTCACAACTACGAGTCCTGAGAGTTCTAGCATCGAGATTCTAGACCAGCTGTGCTGGAAGCCCTAGCAAGAAGGAGAAGGACTACCTAAGGGACTGCATGGCAAAGAAGGATGGAGGTCTATTCTCTCGGGTGGCACAGGCTGGGTAGAATAGAGTTGGGTACTTGGATTTTGGTGGGTGTCGGGAAACCTGTGAGAGCTTGAGAGATGACTGGTTTAGGAACACAATTACACATTGGTACCATCCTTGTGGATTCATAACCCTGGCTCAAGGATGACACTGTTGTTGGGATTTAGAGCAACGGTGTCTACGGTTGGGTGGAACGTCTTTGTTCTGCAGCTAGTCGGTGTCATCTTTCATAAAGATAAGTGTTCTCTATCGTGATATTACTATCTGTGTATGAATGTATTTCTGCTATGTATATTTAATTATCGTTTAACATAATCTTTAGATCTTGCATGCTTGTTGGATATTGTTGTGCATGTCGTTAAATCTATTATCTTATGCATCCTTAATAAATAAAGAAGGTCAGCATGATAAAGAAGTCCAAGGGTGGGCTTGCAGGTAGAATTCCCAGCCTGTGGGTGGTTGGCTATGTTACAGATTGGTATCAGAGATTATGGTTGAAACGTTAGGCCGGTATGGGTCGAGTATGTTGGTCAGAATCTTTTGGTTGAGATCGAACTCTGGCCATGAATTTGAAAAGACCAGGAGGAATGGCATTGCAGATGCTATGCAGGAGACGAAATGTCATAAAACCTCTGTGAGGGTTCAAAGGATTGTGACCGTTCCTTTTTAATTCGAGAACAATCACCACAATAGGATCAGGGATGATTTTAAGGATCGAAATTTATTTTAAAATGTAGAAACCTTGGAAAATATTATTAATCCTTCATATGTCAACTATAATTGTTTGGTGATATTTTTGTAAAAATATTCAAATTTATAAGTATTTTATATAGTTTTTATAAAATTTTGGTGATTTTAAAGGTAAAATAATTTTATTCTATAGAATTTGGGCGAATCATTTTTAAAATAGCAAATCTCGTTTTTGGAAAAAACATGGAAAATTAGCCCATGACCGAAACTTAGCACCTAAAATCATCCCTAAGTAGGATCGGGGAGATCCAGGATCGTTGGATTGGAGGATAGGTAAATAGGGGTCATCCGATGAAGAGGAAGCAAGGTTAAGGTTGCGACCATCGGATCCCATTGGAGAGAGAGATAACCGACCAGCAGGCATTGCGGGGAACCGAGTTGCATGGGAGATAATTTCCCAAGGCGGTCCCACAATCCAAACCACAGTTTCCCTAGGGGGGTTACGTGTCAGCATCAGGATAACTGCGGGGTGAAAAGAGGATTACTCCAAATCATCAATGCATGCCCCCGCAAATTGAAAGGCATGCAATGATGTGACAGGTAGGGCTCAAACATCGAAAATCCTAATAGCCAAAGTAGTTGGGGACCGTTGATCCATAGGAGGACACACATCAACCAATCGCGTGATCTAGGTGAAAGCACTCCAGGAAAGAGCGAGCGAGGAGAAGTTGAGATTTGAGATTCCCTAATCCTGGAGAGTTGGAGACCCAAAGTAAATGTCGACTGTCGTATCATCTGAATTAGATCCTGACCGTCAATCGCCCAGAAGTTATGTGTCAGTAGATTAGTAACTCTGGAGGAATCCGTTCAAGATATTTTTAGTTGAGGTTTGAGAATCCCGAAGCCCAGAGAGTCAGAGAGTCAAAGTAAACCTCGACCATATGATCATCTGAGAAGATATCAGCCATTGATATTTCGAGAGCCACGTGTCACCAGATCCATGACTTCGGATAAAAGCCAATGGAGCCAAATAAGTTTGAAATTTAATATTTCCAAAGTCCAAAGTCCCAAAGGAATCGAGGTCGTCGATCCGCAAGGGACACGCATCAAAATATCGTGAACTTCAGATAAAAATATTTTAAATGAAAAAGGTTGAAGTTTGAGATCTCCGAAGTCTGGAGCCCCAAAGAAATCATAGTCGTCAAATTGAGGAGGAAACATGGAGCAGATCCTTGGACTCTGGGTGAAGACCCGAAGTTAAACCTAGTTGTCTGATCCAGGAGGACACATGGTGATAGATTAGCCAGTTTGAGAATTCAGAGTTTGGGAGAATTGGAAGTGTGCTAGTTTGAAAACTCCTGAAGCCCGAAGAGTCGAAGTGATAAGGCACGATGATGTCACCGGGGATGACGTGGACACATGGTATGTGTGCCACCTGTCAATAATTTTTTGGCATTTGGAACATTGAAAAATCGATTAGAATGTGACATGTGTCACCCACCTAATTGGGCCACGTGTTTGCTTCCAACATTTCACCACATGGAAACAGATCTTGCAGTTCGGAAGACCAAGAACTCCAGAAGGGAAGGAGGTGACAGGTTGGTTGGGTCAAAAAATCTCGAAGGCCAGAGTATATATCAACCGTCAATTCCAGAGGATATGCATCGAGGGATCATCAACTACAGGTAAAATCACTCTGGGAGAAAGTGTAGGAGGGAAGTTTGAAACTTATGAAGCTCGAAACGCCGAAACGATTCATAGTCTTCGATCTGTGGGAGGACACATGTCGGTAGATCAGGAACCCCAGGTAAAGGCGTACTGAGAGGATACAAGAAAGAAAATTTTAGACTCCTGAAGCGCGGAGTCCCAAAGAAGATCTCAATCGTTGATCGTGAAAGAGAACAAGGACCATTGATCTGGTCCTGGCTAAAAGCTCTGAAGTCCCGAAGATCTGGACAAGCATTTTTTCATCTAAATGGAGGGTCATGGCCTTGGTCATATGCAAGTTGAGAGCTGAGGAAGGAAGGCTAAGGTCCAAATTGGTTGTCTCTGAGACAGAAAAGTGTTAAGGGAGGATTTAGCCACGGTTTCTAGTTGTGATCACCTCGAAGGTGGTTTGAAGGAAGCGCCTGTGCAGGGTGAACTCTGTGTCAACCAGGGATAATAGGAAACTGTTATTTTCAGAGAATGGGGATATGATCTCCATAAACAAGAAAGAGACTTGTAGCATGATTTGGCAATTTTGTCTATCATACGCATAATTCTAACAAAATGGTCGCTTGCACATTTTTCAGAATTAAGAGGCTTAAGCGCATCAACTCAGGGTGTGTATTGAGGAAATGGAAGAAGGTGAGGGAGCCTCAAGTCATGAAAAGGAGTCTTAAGCCCAGAATACAAGAGTCGGTATTGTAGAGATAGCGTCCAACGGATGCAAGGAAAAAGGAGAATAGGAAACGTTGATAGAAATGGTAAGAATCTTGAATATGGAAGTGTGGAGCTACAAAGCATACAACGAGAGACTGATGAGAGAGAAAAGTTAGATAAATGCTCAAGTGTTGCAGAGTTTAAATTAGTTGTAGAGGAAAATGAAGAAGGAATCAAACTCAAGACAAGAGGAAGAAGGCAGGTGTCAGGAAGAGGAATATGCTCGTGGAAGAGCTGGTTATTCCAGAAGTGCTAGCAGAGCTCATGGACACCACTCACCTCCTTAATCAGGAAGGAATTTTTATGCATCGAATGATCCCGTAAGCAGCCTAGAAGTGTCTCTTGTCAGACACTAGAGAAGCAAACAAGATATATATAGTTTGGAAGGAGAGCTGAGGAAGATCAAGCCACATTCCTTCGATGGTGAAAGAGAAAGGGAAGATGATTTTGAAGCATGGTTGCTTGGGCTCAAGAGATATTTTCAGTTGCATAACTATTCATCAAACCTGAAAGCCAGGATTTCCACCTACAATTTACATGGGAAAGTTTCAATGTGGTGGGACCAACTGAAGCAAGTGGAACATGTTAATGAACATAGGATCACTTGGAAATAGTTCAAGAATTACTTCCAGAAGGAGTACCTCTCAGAGCATTTCTTTGACAAGAAAATTCAGGAGTTATTTGAACTCAAGTTGGGAAGCATGACTATGGCAGAATACGAGAAGAAGTTCTTGGGATTGTTAAAGTATGTCAGGTTCATTGGTGATGAGAAAGTGAAAATACAGATATTTCTAAGTGGATTTTCATCCTTCTATAAGGAAAAGATCAAGTATGATGAAACCAAGACCATCATGAAGGCTAAATACTTGTATGAGAAAGTCCAAGGAAGAGAATACCTGCAGAAATCTTGGAAGGAAAAGAAGAATGTGAAGTCTAATCAGAGGAGCAAAGGATTCAAACCTCCCTTCAATAGGATTGAGCCTAATAGAAATCATCAAGATCAGTATGCTAAGGAGGATTTCAAGAAGGAAGACTCCTTGGGAAAAAGAGGAAGACCACCAATCCAATGTTGGGGATGCAAGGAATACCACATGTACAAGGATTGCCCACACAGAAAGGACAGAGTGAAGACTGTGCACAACATCCAAGAGGCTACAAATGTCAGATATATGGGGAGAATCTATACAACTTTAAATGATCGACAAGCAGAGTACCAGTCTAATATGATCGAGGTGGAAGGTAAGATCATAAATCGGCCTGTTTCTATTTTGATTGCTTTGGGAGCAAGCCATTGTTACATTGACCCTAAGATAGTGGATAGATTACATTTGGAGAAAAGTAAACTTGAAAAAATAAGTTTGGTTCAGTTAGCCACTAGAACCAAAAGAAGAATCCATGATATAGTCAGAAGTTGTTCCATAAGTCTTAATGGAATGAATACTAGTACTAATATAAATGTCATACCATTGGGGTCTTATGATATTCTGATTGGGATGGATTGGTTGGACAATAATCATGTTGTCCTAGATTTTCATAACAAGACATTTACATGTCTTTATGGAAATGGAAAATAGAGCACTATGAAAGGAGTTCCAAGACCCATATCTATAAGGTATGTTTCGGCCTTACAGCTGAAAACGTGCTTTAGAAAAGGATGTCAACTGTATGTAGCCCATGTGAAGGAGCCATTTTATACAAAGGGGCCAAGCCTTGAAGATTTCTCAGTGTTACATGAATTTGAAGATGTATTCCAATAAATACCCAGATTTACACCAAGAAGGGAGATAGATTTCTCAATTTATTTAGTGCCAAGAGTTGCCCCGATGTCAAAAACACCTTATAGAATGAGCACACCCGAGCTAAAATAATTACAAATGAAGTTGGAGGAATTTTTGAGGAAAGGGTACATACATCCAAGTGTTTCACCTTAGGGAGCACCAGTACTTTTTGTCAAAAAAAGGATGGAACCTTGAGGTTGTGTATTGACTTCCAACAACTGAACAAGTACACTATAAAGAACAAGTATCTACTACCCTGAATTGATGACCACTTTGATCAGCTAAGAGGAGAAAAGATATTTTCAAAGATTGACCTCATGGCAGGATACCATCAGGTAAGAATAAAGGAAGAAGACATTCATAAGACAACCTTTAGGACTAGGTATGGGCATTATGAATTTGTAGTGGTGCCTTTTGGACTGACCAATGCACCAGTTGTCTTCGTGTTCTTAATGAATGTCATATTCATGAATTATTTGGACAAGTTTGTCATAGTATTCCTGGATGAAACACTTATCTATTCTAAGTGTGAAGAGGATCATGAACATCACTTGATATTGGTATTGCAAGTACTGAGAGAAAATTAGTTGTACGCCAAGTTCAATAAGTGTTCTTTTTTATCAAAAGCAGATCCATTACTTGGGACACATTATTTCAGATTAGGGAATACCAGTAGATCTAGAGAAGATTGAAGCCATTAGAGGATGGAAAACACCCAGAAATGTGTCAAAGGTCAGATATTTTATGGGATTAGCCGGCTACTACAGAAGGTTCATAGTAGGGTTCTCTAAGATTGCTCACACCATAACCTCTTTGAAAAAGAAGGGAACTAAATTTGAATGGACACTCAAGTGTGAAAATAATTTTAATTTGTTGAAGGAATTACTTACTAGTGCACTTGTGTTAAAGATTGCCAACCCAAATGAAAGTTTTGTGGTATGTACAAACGCTTGTAAGGAAGGACTTAGGGGAGTCCTCATGAAGAATGGACATGTCATTGGATATGAGTATAGAAAGCTTAAGGAACATGATATGAACTATGCCATGCATGACTTGGAACTTGCTTCCATTGTTCACGCCTTGAGGATGTGGAGGCATTATCTCATGGGGAAGAAATTCAAATTAAGGACAGACCACATTGGTATGAAGTATCTTTTTGAACAATCGACCTTGAATGCCAGGCAAACAAGATGGCTGGAATTTTTAACTAAATATGACTTCGATATCAATCATATCAAGGGAAAGGAGAATAAAGTTGTCGATGTACTTAGTAGGAGAGTGCATTGCATGCATGCTACTGCTGTCAGTATGCATCAGTCAGACTTGAAGAGAAGAATTTTAGATGGTCTTGTTACAAATCAGAATTACCTACAGGTAAAGGAAAACTTACAGCAAGGAGATGTACAACAGAAAATAAAGGAGTACGAGATAAAAGAAGATGGATTCCTCGTGCATAAAAATAGAATCTATGTTCCTAGTTCTGGAAAACTGAGGAATTTGGTACTGAAGGAAATGCATGATGTTCCTTATGTTGGACATCCCGGTTACCAGAAAAAAATTACAGCAGTAAGAAGCCAGTTCTTCTAGGCGGGAATGAAGAAGGATGTTGTTGATTACATCGCTCGATGTATGGAATGTCAGAAGGTGAAGGCTGAGCATAGGCACCTAGCGGTTTTGTTGCAGCCATTGGCAATTCCAGAAAAGAAATGGGAAGTGATCACCATGGATTTCATAAAAGGATTACCCAGAATGAATAAGCAACATGATTCAATCGTGGTGGTGATAGTCAAATTAACAAAGGTTTCTCATTTTGTGCCTATGAAGACAACGTATACAACAGCTAATATTGCAGAAATTTTCATGAAGAAAATTGCAAGGTTGCATGGGATACCTAGGACAATTGTCTCGAACAGAGATACGAAGTTTACCTCCAATTTCTGGAGGGGATTGTTTAAAGTATTTGGCACAAACCTAAACTCTATCACAACATATCATCCCCATAAAGATGGAAAAAGAGAGAGGGTCAATCGAATAATTGAAGACATGCTGAGAATGTACGTGATGGTTAAGCCATCTAAGTGGGAAGATTACTTACACTTGGTTGAGTTTGCATATAAAAATGAGTATCAAGCTTCATTGAAAATGATCCCATTTGAAGCCTTGGATGGTAGGAAATGCAATACTCCAGTGAGTTGGGACAACCCAACAGATAGAGTGGTACTTGGGTCGGAGTTGCTTAAGGACATGGAAGACTAGGTGGTCAAGATTAAGCAGAATTTAAAGGCAACTCAGGATAGACAGATAGTTTATGCAGACAAGAACATGACAATTAGATAATTTAAAGTAGGGGAGCATGTACTTTTGAAAGTGAAGCCCAAGAAAATCTCTTTGAAATTGGGTAGTTGTACAAAGATGGGAGCCAGATTCTGTGGTCCATTAAAAATATTGGACAGAATAGGGTCGGTTGCATACATTCTTGCATTGCCTGCTTCCATGAATGTGCATAATGTATTTCATGTATATTTACTAAAGAAATATGTACATGATCCTAACCATGTTATTGATTGGCATCTGATTAAGGTAGAGATGGAGGGAGACTTTCAGGTTCAGCCAGTGCGGGTGTTGGACAGAAAAGTCAAAATGCTCTGGAATCGAGTTATAGAATTGGTAAAAGTTTTGTGGACCTACTGCAGCCCTGAAAATGCTCCCTGGGAGCATGAAGATGCCATGAGGGCAAAGTACCCTCAACGTGTTTTGAATAAATTTGAGATTTTGATCGTTGTTTTGTATATGCACTNGCAATGTTGAGAGGCTAGAGTGCCCAAACATTTATTGAAGGGCTAGTATGCCCAAGAAATGTAATGTTTTGATCATTAATAATAATAAATACATCATTGTCGGCTAGACAGACAAGGACTAGAGTTATAGGGAGCTATGATTCCAAAAGAGAGGGAGCTTGAGGGACTAAGTATTTATTCCTATTTTTTTCTTATTACCCTTTTTGTCTAAGGGAGGGGATCGGTTACGTGAACTTCTTGGGGAATTCCAGGAGGTTCTTATTTTCCACACGAGGTTACTTAAACCCGCCTCTGGTCTGATGGGGGGGGGTTGGACTAATGACTTTTTCGTTGTTTTCTCATTCCCTCATTCATTTTTCCCTCATGCACTCCCATGCACCCCCATGACTCATCCATTGATCCATCATCACCTGTGTCTTAGCTTGGCCAAGGAAACGGATTTTTTTAAGAACTTAGCCACGGGATGGTTTGTTGTAGTGTTCATTGGTGTGATCCAGCCATGACCTGGGGCCTACATGTCTAAAATTCATTGGCTTGTGCCCAATTTTTCTCACAAATTCGAGTCCTGAGAGTTCCAGCATTGAGATTCTGGACCAGCTGTGCTAGAAGCCCTGGAAGGAAGGAGAAGGAATGCCTGAGGGACTGCGTGGAAAAGAAGGGTGGAGGTCCATTCTCTCAGGTGGCACAGGCTAGGTAGAAGAGAGTTGGGTACTTGGATTGTTGTGGGTGTTAAGAAACCTGTGAGAGCTTGAGAGATGACTAGTTTGGGAACCCAATTACACTCTGGAACCATCCTTTTGGATTCATAGCCCTAGCTTGGGGGTGACACTTTTTTTGAGATTTAGAGAAACGATGTCTACGGTTGGGTGGAATGTCCTTGGTCCGCAGCCAGTCGGTGTCGTCTTTCATAAATATAAGTGCTCTATATCGTGATATTACTATCTGTGTATGAATGTATTTCCGTTGTGTATATTTAATTATTGTTTAACATAATCTTTAGATATTGCATGCTTGCTAGATATTGTTGTGCATGTCATTAAATCTGTTATCTTATGCATCCTTAATAAAAAATAAGGTCATCATGAGAAATAAGTCCAAGGGTAGGCTTGCAGGTAGCGTACCCAGCTTGTGGGTGGCTAGGTATGTTACAGGACCCTGCAACACCACAACCAGGAATTAGGGAAGTTGTACTCTAGATTCCAGGAGAAGTACTAGAAGACTTGCCTCTTCTTCAAGGATATAATATGAAAGTCTATCCAGTTATCTCCTAGTTAGCCTCCAACAATACGCATGGATATAAGTGCTTGACACAGAATCTAGTTCTATCAGTCCTATTTAGTTCTATCAAAGACTCAGTTCGATTCAACATATGCATCAGTTTGGTTTATCATTAGCAACAGTTTTAGTTATTTAAGTTCAACACATTTTAGATTAAGACATAATAAGTGGTCATTTGTGTTTGATATGAAGCACTTCTTTTAGTTAAGTCAAGTTTAAATTATACATTACAGTACTCCAGCAGTGTTTGCTTAAGTCAATAAGTTGTTCTCCAATTGATAGTGTAGAGTTAAGCCTCAGTTCCAAATGAACGAGAGCCTCTGCAACTTTGATAAATATGCAGTTTTTGTATGTTTTGAGGGTTCAGTTTTTGGGAAAATAATACCAATACATCAACTGGTTGAACCTGTTCTATGCATGGATTAAATATCTCTACCTAGTGAATATACTCTTAATGAGAGTGTTTTTATCCAAATCTACATGTATTTTTATCTTATCTTGACTGCAGTTTTTTATTTGTACGAAGCAAATTTCTTTTCCTTCAGCTATTGTATAACTTGTCTTTACTAATATGTAACCTGTGAAACAACAAATTCTTCGGTGAAGATTTGTTTCCATTTCAACTTGTGGGAGTAATTATGTTTTTCATACATGTTTAATGTCTTGAAATGATACTTTAAGTATTAAAATTCTTGCAACAGATTATTCATTGAATGATTTTTTTTCCATGTGTTCTATCCTCTATTACCTCACTTGTCTATCATTTGTGTGCCACCGGCCAAGGATAACCCTCATCTATATCATTTTTCCAACCCAACCATGTTCTTTTCTCAGTAAACCAACCCTCCAACTGACCAACAAAATCAAATAACCAAAAAACCAACCATTCCAAAAATTGAGGTGGCCTAGCTCTACCTTTTAGCAGTTAGGTGCAGACTTTAGGATCAACACCACATGCATGGAATTATTTGAGTTTGGAGATTATATAATACAAAGTTTAATATAGACTTAGTAAGAAATAAATAAAGACTATGGAAGCTTGAGATTCAACCTTCTCTTAGGAAATTAATTAATAAGATAATATTTTGACCAAAATTATCCTCCACCATGCCCAGTCATCATGATGAGTCATCCATCCAAACGTCATCATGTGTCATTGTGCAGTTGGTAAATTATCTTCCACATGTAACCAATAATATTTTTCTATGTGTCTCCAATAATTATGTTTCATTTGTCACTCCTCCATAGGATTCCATGTAGTGCTCTCATTGGATTCCATGTGTAACCAATAGTGTGTTGCCACATGTCCTGAAGTGAGTGGTTCATATATGGAGTGTTATTATTGGTTGACAGTTTATATATAATTGAAGTAAATTTTGGGTATAAACCTTAAGTGGAAAAGTGAATTAGAAGGCGTA
>JASDQU010736924.1:461989-475263 GCA_032191745.1 Picea mariana | reverse complement strand
CATTGAATCAGATAACTGAGGCATACCAGAGCAAGATCAAATCAACTTTTGACAACAAAACCAAGAAGGAGATCTTTCAAGAAGGTGACCTAGTCTTGATGTGGGATTCCAAAAGGGATGAGAAGCCTAAGCATGGTAAGTTCGATAAAGTTTGGTGGTCCTTTTAAGGTGGTTGAGGTTTTGGAAAATAATACATTTGTTTTACACAATCTAGATGATACTGAGATTTTTGGAGGCCCAGTAAATGGGTGCTTCCTGAAACACTATTTTGCTTGAAATACTGAGGGAAGGTCCCTCTTGTACCATAGCTACTTTCCTTTTTCATTTGCATTTGATTAGTTATTTTTGTGTGAATAAAGTCTCCATACCCCAACAAAGGCATTAGGCTTAGCTTCAGTTTTAAATTACAGAGATGTTTGGTTGAGGGACAATGACAGATATACAGGGCTAACAGACAGAAGTAGAGGTAATTCAAGAGAAGTGGGAGTGAGGTTTCAAGAGGTAAGGCACCTGATCTAATGTTCTTAGTACCTCACAGGGAAGTGTTATCCCTGGTTGGAGCCAATGTTGTAACCTAGGTATGCACCCGTGCCCTTTCCCTCTTTTATCCTATACATCCATCAAAGGTATGATTTTTGTTTTTTGTTTGCTAAGTTTATTCTCCATGATTTAATGACTTAGTGTCAATGGCCCCTACTCGTCTTTACTTGCTTTGCATCATTGTATTTCTTTCTTGAAAGGTGATTACATGTTCCGGTTTGATTTTGAAACATATGTCATCATGTTTACCATTGATTGAGCATGCAACAGGTCGACCAAGTCCTTTATATGCACAGAAAACATCTAAAAAGAAAGACACAACAATCCAGAGTAGTGGATTTCGGTCTTAGGTGGTGAGCAATAGACAGATTAAATTTTTTGACAGCCGAGACTCGACAGTGAATTAAGATCAACGGCTCTTATGCATTTGAAGTTTCAAAATCACAAGAGGTTTTAACCAAAAATAAATATGAAGTTTTACTACGGAACTTCGGTGTTCGGGCGTCCAAGCTTGTTATTTTTTCAATCCTAAAAATCCTCAAATGCCAAATTTTTGAAGTGGATACCATGTCACTCTAAGAGATTGTCACTTTGGGAGATTTTAATTCAGAGCAAACACAGTTCCCCGAATTGTCGGAGCCCCGAAGTGTCGAAGTGTCAGAGCCCCAAAGTGTCGAAGTGTTGGAGCCTCGAAGTGCCAAAGTGTCGGAGCCTCTTTCTCATAAACTATTTTTTAGCTAACATGTCATATGACACCTATCAAGTGATTTCAAATGACACGTGGCACTCATTTTAGGTACTTTGGTTATGTCATCTGCGTTATTTTAGGTGACACATGTCACTCTCATGTTTATGACACATCATCGATTGTGACATGCAGCCACGTCACTCCTGGATATTTTCACTCTGGGAGATTTTAATCCAGAGGAAACATAGTTCCTCGAAGTGTCAAAGCTCTGAAGTGTCGAATTGTCGAAGGGCCAGAGCCCTCGAAGTCCTGAAATATTAAATGATTAAAGTATCTTAATATCTGGTGAATTTCCTTATCGATAAGCATTGGTTAATTACTTCATGAGTTCAATCATTCAAGAGATAGTTATACTCTTCATTCAAAATCTTCCGAACGTTGAATTGTCAAAGTGGCTTATCCTCATTAATTTCCTGCATTAATTATTCTTTAAACGGGTCCAAACGAAGAAAATGCCATGTTATAGGTGAATATATAGATTTCCAAGTCTCAAATGACTTTATAAATCTATCCAGTCTACAGCATCAGATTACTCATCAGGCAGTATCTTGGATTCAAAGGAACCTAGGGTATTCCGCAGGTATGACATGAGGACGAGGAGAAGCAGAACACTAGTAGACCACAACCAATCCTTACAAAGCAAGAGAATAAGAAAGGGTCAGTTATGGTCAAGACATAGAAGCTTGATGACAACCAACAGGTACTAGAAATGAAGCTTCATATCTGGACCTATAACACCCCTGGTTTTGAAGCCCCATTTTAAATAATGTATTGTTACAATGCTGAGAGGCCAGAGTGACCAAACAATTATTGAAGGGCCAGTATGCCCAAGAAATGTAATGTTATGATCATTAATAATAATAAATACAACACTGGATGCTAGACAGAAAAGGACTAGATTTATAGGGGGCTATGATTCCACAAGAGAGGGATCTTGAGGGACTAAGTGTTTATTCCTATTTTTTTCTTATTACCCTTTTTGTCTAAGGGAGGGGATCCGTTACGTGAAATTCTTCGGGAAGTCCAGGAGGTTCTTGTTTTCCCCATGAGGTTACTTAAACCCACCTTTGCTCTGATGGGGGGGTTGGACTGATGAATTTTTCGTTGTTTTCCCATTCCCTCACTCATTTTTTCCCTCACGCACACCCATGCATGCACTCCCGTGCACCCCCCTGACTCATCCATTGATCCATTATCACTTACATATTGTCTTGGCCAAGGAAACAAATCTTCTGAAGAACTTAGCCATGGGATAGTTGGTTGTAGTCGTTGTTGGTGTGATCCATCCGTGACTCGGGGCTTGCATGTCTGAAATGCATTGGCATGTTCCCAGTTTTTCTCACAACTACGAGTCCTGAGAGTTCTAGCATCGAGATTCTAGACCAGCTGTGCTGGAATCTCTAGTAAGAAGGAGAAGGACTGCCTAAGGGATTGCGTGGAAAATAAGGGTGGAGCTCCATTCTCTCGGGTGGCACAGGCTGGGTAGAATAGAGTTGGGTACTTGGATTGTGGTGGGTGTCGGGAAACCTGTGAGAGCTTGAGAGCTGACTGGTTTGGGAACGCAATTACACATTGGTACCATCCTTGTGGATTCATAACCCTAGCTCAGAGATGACACTGCTGTTGGGATTTAGAGCAACGGTGTCTACGGTTGGGTGGAACGTCCTTGTTCTACAGCTAGTCGGTGTCATCTTTCATAAAGATAAGTGTTCTCTATCGTGATATTACTATCTGTGTATGAATGTATTTCTGCTATGTATATTTAATTATCGTTTAACATAATCTTTAGATCTTGCATGCTTGTTGGATATTGTTGTGCATGTCGTTAAATCTATTATCTTATGCATCCTTAATAAATAAAGAAGGTCAGCATGATAAAGAAGTCCAAGGGTGGGCTTGCAGGTAGCATTCCCGGCCTGTGGGTGGTTGGGTATGGTATAGATTGGTATCAGAGATTATGGTTGAAACGTCAGGCCGGTATGGGTCGAGTATGTTGGTCAGAATCTTGTGGTCGAGATCGAACTCTGGCCGTGAATTTGAAAATATCAGGAGGAATGGTGTTGCAGATGTTATGCAGGAGACGAAATGTCATAGAACCTCTGTGAGGTTTCAAAGGATTATGACCGTTCCTTTTTAATTCGGGAACGATCGCCACAATAGGATCAGGGATGATTTTAAGGATCGGAATTTATTTCAAAATGTAGAAACCTTGGAAAATATTATTAATCCTTCATATGTCAACTATAATTGTTTGCCGATATTTTTGTAAAAATATTCAAATTTATAAGTATTTTATATAGTTTTTATAAAATTTTGGTGATTTTAAAGGTAAAATAATTTTATTCTATAGAATTTGGGTGAATCATTTTTAAAATAGCGAATCTCGTTTTTGGAAAAAACATGGAAAATTAGCCCATGATCGAAATTTAGCACCTAAAATCATCCCTAAGTAGGATCGGGGAGATCCAGGATCATTGGATTCGAGGACAGGTAAATATAGGTCATCCGATGAAAAGGAAGCAAGGTTAAGGTCGTGACCATCGGATCCCATTGGAGAGAGAGATCAATGGCCAGCAGGCATTGCGGGGAACCGAGTTGCATGGGAGATAATTTCCCAAGGCGGTCCCACAATCCAAACCATGGTTTCCCTAGGGGGGGGTTACGTGTCAGCATCAGCATAATTGCAGGGTGAAAAGTGGGTTACTCCAAATCATCAATGCATGCCCCCGCAAATTGAAAGGCATGCAACGATGTGATAGGTAGGGCTCAAACATCGAAAATCCTAATAGTCGAAGTAGTTGGGGACCGTTGATCCATAGGAGGACACACATCAACTAATCGCGTGATCTAGGTGAAAGCACTCCAGGAAATAGCGAGCGAGGAGAAGTTGAGATTTGAGATTCCCAAATCCTAGAGAGCTGGAGAACCAAAGTAAATGTCGACTGTTGTATCATCCGAATTAGATCCTGACCGTCAATTGCCCAGAGGTCATGTGTCAGCAGATTCGTAACTCTGGAGGAATCCGTTCAAGATATTTTCAATTGAGGTTTGAGAATCCCGAAGCCCGGAGAGTTAGAGAGTCGGAGTAAACCTCGACCGTATGATCATCTGAGAAGATATCAGCCATTGATATTTCGAGAGCCATGCGTCACTAGATCCATGACTTCGGATAAAATCCAATGGAGCCAAATAAGTTTTAAATTTAATATTTCCAAAGTCCAGAGTCCCAAAGGAATCGAGGTCGTCTATCCACAAGGGACACACGTCAGAATATCATGAAATTGAGATAAAAATATTTTAAAGGAAAAAGGTTGAAGTTTGAGATCTCCGAAGTTTGGAGCCCCGAAGAAATCATAGTTGTCAAATTGAGGAGGAAACATGGAGCAGATCTATGGACTCTGGGTGAAGACCCGAAGTTAAACCTGGTCATCCGATCCAAGAGGAAACATGGCGACAGATTAGCTAGTTTGAGAATTCAGAGTTTGGGAGAATTGGAAGTGTGCTAGTTTGAAAACTCCCGAAGCCCAAAGAGTCGAAGTGATAAGGCACGATGACATCACTGAGGATGACATGGACACATGGTATGTGTGCCACCTGTCAGTAATTTTTTGGCATTTGGAACATTGAAAAATCTATTAGAATGTGACACGTGTCACCCACCTGATTGGGCCACGTGTTTGCTTCCAACATTTCACCACATGGAAACAGATCTTGCAGTTCGGAAGACCAAGCACTCCAGAAGGGAAGGAGGTGACAGGTTGGTTGGGTCAAAAAATCTTGAAGGTCAGAGTATATATCAATCGTCAATTCCAGAGGATATGCATCGACGGATCATCGACTGCAGGTAAAAGCACTCTGGGAGAAAGTGTAGGAGGGAAGTTTGAAACTTATGAAGCTCGAAATGTCGAAATGATTCATAGTCTTTGATCTGTGGGAGGACACATGTCGGTAGATCAAGACCTCGGGTAAATGCGTATTGAGAGGATGCAAGCAAGAAAAGTTTAGAATCCCGAAGCGTGGAGTCCCAAAGAAGATCTCGATCGTTGATCGCGAAAGAGAACAAGGACCATTGATCTGGTCCTAGCTAAAAGCTCTAAAGTCCCAAAGATCTGGACAAGCATTTTTTCATCTAAGTGGAGAGTCATGGCCTTGTTCATATGCAAGTTGAGAGCTGAGGAAGGAAGGCTAAGGGCCGAATTGGTTGTCTCCTAGACAAAAAAGTGTTAAGGGAGGATTTAGCCGCAGTTTCTAGTTGTGATCACCTCGAAGGTGGTTTGAAGGAAGCGCCTGCGCAGGGTGAACTCTGTGTCAACCAGGGATAACAGGACACTGTTATTTTCAAAGAATGGGAATATGATCTCCATAAACAAGAAAGAGACTTGTAGCATGATTTGGCAATTTTTTCTATCATACGCATAATTCTAACAAAATGGTCGCTTGGACATTTTTTAGAATTAAGAAGCTTAAGCGCATCAACTCAGGGTGTGTATTGAGGAAATGGAATAAGGTGAGGGAGCCTCAAGTCATGAAAAGGAGTCTTAAGCCCAAAATACAAGAGTCGGTATTGTAGAGATAGAGTCCAACGGATGCAAGGAAAAAGGAGAACAGGAAACGTTGATAGAAATGGTAAGAATCTTGAATATGGAAGTGCAAAGCTACAAAGCATACAACGAGAGACTGATGAGAGAGAAAAGTTAGATAAATGCTCAAGCATTGCAGAGTTTAAATTAGTTGTAGAGGAAAATGAAGAAGGAATCGAACTCAAGACAAGAGGAAGAAGGCAGGTGTCAGGAAGAGGAATATGCTCGTGGAAGAGTTGGTTATTCCAGAAGTGCTAGCAGAGCTCATGGACACCACTCACCTCCTTAATCAGGAAGGAATTTTTATGCATCGGATGATCCCATAAGCAGCCTAGAAGTGTCTCCTGTCAGACACCAGAGAAGTAAACAAGATATATATAGTTTGGAAGGAGAGCTGAGGAAGATCAAGCCACATTCCTTCGATGATGAAAGAGAAAGGGAAGATGATTTCGAAGCATGGTTGCTTGGGCTCAGGAGATATTTTCAGTTGCATAACTATTCATCAAACCTGGAAGCCAGGATTTCCACCTACAATTTACACGGGAAAGTTGCATTGTGGTGGGACCAACTGAAGCAAGTGGAACATGTTAATGAAAGTAGGATCACTTGGAAACAGTTCAAGAATTACTTCTAGAAGGAGTACCTCTCAGAGCATTTCTTTGACAAGAAAATTCAGGAGTTATTTGAACTCAAGCTGGGAAGCATGACTATGGCAGAATACGAGAAGAAGTTCTTGGGATTGTTAAAGTATGCCAGGTTCATTGGTGATGAGAAAGTGAAAATACAGATATTTCTAAGTGGATTCCCATCCTTCTATAAGGAAAAGATCAAGTATGATGAAACCAAGACCTTGATTGAGGCCATCATGAAGGCTAAATACTTGTATGAGAAAGTCCAAGGAAGAGAATACCTGCAGAAATATTGGAAGGAAAAGAAGAATGTGAAGTCTAATCAGAGGAGGAAAGGATTCAAAACTCCCTTCAATAGGATTGAGCCTAATAGAAATCATCAATATCAGTATGCTAAGGAGGATTTCAAGAAGGAAGACTCCTTGGGAAAAAGAGGAAGACCACCAATCCAATGTTGGGGATGCAAGGAATACCACATGTACAAGGATTGCCCACACAGAAAGGACAGAGTGAAGACTGTGCACAACATCCAAGAGGCTACAACAGTCAGAGATATGGGGAGAATCTATGCATCTTTAAATGATCGACAAGCAGAGTACCAGTCCAATATGATCCAGGTGGAAGGTAAGATCATAAATCGGCCTGTTTCTATTTTGATTGATTCAGGAGCAAGCCATTGTTACATTGGCCCTAAGATAGTGGATAGATTACATTTGGAGAAAAGTAAACTTGAAAAAACAAGTTTGGTTCAGTTAGCCACTAGAACCAAAAGAAGAATCCATGATATGGTCAGAAGTTGTTCCATAAGTCTTAATGGCATGAATACTAGTACTAATATAAACGTCATACCATTGGGGTCTTATGATATTCTGATTGGGATGGATTGGTTGGACAAGAATCATGTTGTCCTATATTGTCATAACAAGACATTTACATGTCTTTATGGAAATGGAAAATAGAGCACTGTGAAAGGAGTTCCAAGACCCATCTCTATAAGGGATATTTTGGCCTTACAGCTGAAAACATGCTTTAGAAAAGGATTTCAACTGTATGTAGCCCATGTGAAGGATCCAATTTATACAAAGGGGCCAAGCCTTGAATATTTCTCAGTGTTACATGAATTTGAAGATGTATTCCAAGAAATACCCAGATTTCCACCAAGAAGGGAGATAGATTTCTCAATTTATTTAGTGCCAAGAGTTGCCCCGATGTCAAAAACACCTTACAGAATGAGCACACTAGAGCTAAAATAATTACAAATGAAGTTGGAGGAATTATTGAGGAAAGGGTACATACATCCAAGTGTTTCACCTTAGGGAGCACCAGTACTTTTCGTCAAAAAAAGGATGGAACCTTGAGGTTGTGTATTGACTTCCAACAACTGAACAAGTACACTATAAAGAACAAGTATCTGCTACCCCGAATTGATGACCTCTTTGATCAGCTAAGAAGAGCAAAGATATTTTCAAAGATTGACCTCATGGCAGGATACCATCAGGTAAGAATAAAGGAAGAAGACATTCATAAGACAACCTTTAGGACTAGGTATGGGCATTATGAATTTGTAGTGGTGCCTTTTGGACTGACCAATGCACCAGTTGTCTTCGTGTGCTTAATGAATGTCATATTCATGAATTATTTGGACAAGTTTGTCATAGTATTCTTGGATGACACACTTATATATTCTAAGTGTGAAGAGGATCATGAACATCACTTGAGATTGGTATTGCAAGTACTGAGAGAAAATCAGTGGTACGCCAGGTTCAGTAAGTGTTCTTTTTTATCAAAAGCAGATCCATTACTTGGGACACATTATTTCATATTAGGGAATAGCAGTAGATCTAGAGAAGATTGAAGCCATTAGAGGATGGAAAACACCCAGAAATGTGTCAAAGGTCAGATATTTTATGGGATTAGCCGGCTACTACAGAAGGTTCATAGTAGGGTTCTCTAAGATTGCTCACACCATAACCTCCTTGCAAAAGAAGGGAATTAAATTTGAATGGACACTCAAGTGTGAAAAGAATTTTAATTTGTTGAAGGAATTACTTACTAGTGCACTTGTGTTAAAGATTGCCAACCCAAATGAAAGTTTTTTGGTATGTACAAACGCTTGTAAGGAAGGACTTAGGGGAGTCCTCATGAAGAATGGACATGTCATTGGATATGAGTCTATAAAGCTTAAGGAACATGAGATGAACTATGCCATGCACGACTTGGAACTTGCTTCCATTGTTCACGCCTTGAGGATGTGGAGGCATTATCTCATGGGGAAGAAATTCAAATTAAGGACAGACCACATTGGTATGAAGTATCTTTTTGAACAATCGACCTTGAATGCCAGGCAAACAAGATGGCTGGAATTTTTAACTAAATATGACTTCGATATGAATCATATCAAGGGAAAGGAGAATAAAGTTGTCAATTCACTTAGTAGGAGAGTGCATCGCATGCATGCTACTGCTGTCAGTATGCATCAGTCAGACTTGAAGAGAAGAATTTTAGATGGTCTTGTTACAAATCAGAATTACCTACAGGTAAAGGAAAACTTACAGCAAGGAGATGTACAACAGAAAATAAAGGAGTACGAGATAAAAGAAGATGGATTCCTCATGCATAAAAATAGAATCTATGTTCCTAGTTCTGGAAAACTGAGGAATTTGGTACTGAAGGAAATGCATGATGTTCCTTATGCTGGACATCCCGGTTACCAGAAAAACATTACAGCAGTAAGAAGCCAGTTCTTATAGCCGGGAATGAAGAAGGATGTTGTTGATTACATCGCTCGATGTATGGAATGTCAGAAGGTGAAGGCTGAGCATAGGCACCTAGCGGTTTTGCTGCAGCCATTGCCAATTCCAGAAAAGAAATGGGAAGTGATCACCATGGATTTCATAACAGGATTACCCAGAATGAATAAGCAACATGATTCAATCATGGTGGTGATTGTCAAATTAACAAAGGTTTCTCATTTTGTGCCTATGAAGACAACGCATACAACAGCTAATACTGCAGAAATTTTCATGAAGAAAATTGCAAGGTTGCATGGGATACCTAGGACAATTGTCTCGAACAGAGATACGAAGTTTACCTCCAATTTCTGGAGGGGATTGTTTAAATTATTTGGCACAAACCTAAACTCTATCACAACATATCATCCCCATAAAGATGGGAAAAGAGAGAGGTTCAATCGAATAATTGAAGACATGCTGAGAATGTACGTGATGGTTAAGCCATCTAAGTGGGAAAATTACTTACACTTGGTTGAGTTTGCATATAAAAATGTGTATCAAGATTCATTGAAAATGATCCCATTTGAAGCCTTGGATTGTAGGAAATGCAATACTCCAGTGAGTTGGGACAACCCAACAGATAGAGTGGTACTTGGGTCGGAGTTGCTTAAGGACATGGAAGACTAGGTGGTCAAGATTAAGAAAAATTTAAAGGCAACTTAGGATAGACAGATAGTTTATGCAAACAAGAACATGACAATTAGATAATTTAAAGTAGGGGAGCATGTACTTTTGAAAGTGAAGCCCAAGAAAATCTCTTTGAAATTGGGTAGTTGTACAAAGCTGGGAGCCAGATTCTATGGTCCATTCAAAATATTTGACAGAATAGGGTCAGTTGCATACATGCTTGCATTGCCTTCTTCCATGAATATGCATAATGTATTTCATGTATATTTACTAAAGAAATATGTACATGATCCTAAACATGTTATTGATTGGCATCTAATTAAGGTAGAGATGGAGGGAGACTTTCAGGTTCAGCCAATGTGGGTGTTGGACAGAAAAGTCAAAATGCTCTGGAATCGAGTTATAGAACTGGTAAAAGTTTTGTGGACCTACTACAGTCCTGAAAATGATACCTGGGAGCATGAAGATGCCATGTGGGAAAATTACCCTCAACGTGTTTTGAATAAATTTGAGATTTTGATCTTTGTTTTGTATATGCACTAAGGACAGTGCCAAAATAAGGGGGGGGGTGTAACACCCCAAGTTTTGAACCCCTATTTTAAATAATGTATTGTTGCAATGTTGAGAGGCTAGAGTGCCCAAACATTTATTGAAGGGCTAGTATGCCCAAGAAATGTAATGTTTTGATCATTAATAATAATAAATACATCATTGTCTGCTAGACAGACAAGGAATAGAGTTATAGGGGGATATGATTCCAAAAGAGAGGGAGCTTGAGGGACTAAGTATTTATTCCTATTTTTTTCTTATTACCCTTTTTGTCTAAGGGAGGGGATTGGTTATGTGAACTTCTTGGGGAATTCCAAGAGGTTCTTATTTTCCCCATGAGGTTACTTAAACCTACCTCTGGTATGATGGGGGGGTTGGACTAATGACTTTTTCATTGTTTTCTCATTCCCTCATTCATTTTTCCCCTCATGCACTCCCATGCACCCCCATGACTCGTCCATTGATCCATCATCACCTGTGTCTTGGCTTGGCCAAGGAAACGGATTTTTTGAAGAACTTAGCCACAAGATGGTTTGTTGTAGTGGTCATTGGTGTGATCCATCCATGACCCAGGGCCTACATGTCTAAAATGCATTGGTTTGTGCCCATTTTTTCTCACAACTGCAAGTCGTGAGAGTTCCAGCATTGAGATTCTAGACCAGCTGTGCTGGAAGCCCTGGAAGGAAGGAGAAGGAATGCCTAAGGGACTGCGTGGAAAAGAAGGGTGGAGGTCCATTCTCTCAGGTGGCACAGGCTGGGTAGAAGAGAGTTGGGTACTTGGATTGTTGTAGGTGTTAGGAAACCTGTGAGAGCTTGAGAGCTGACTAGTTTGGGAACCCAATTACACTCTCGAACCATCCTTTTGGATTCATAGCCCTAGCTCGAGGGTGACACTTTTTTTGAGATTTAGAGAAACGATGTCTACGGTTGGGTGGAATGTCCTTGGTCTGCAGCCAGTCGATGTCGTCTTTCATAAATATAAGTGCTCTCTATCATGATATTACTATCTTTGTATGAATGTATTTCTGTTGTGTATATTTAATTATCATTTAACATAATCTTTAGATATTGCATGCTTTCTAGATATTGTTGTGCATGTCATTAAATATGTTATCTTATGCATCCTTAATAAAAAATAAGGTCATCATGAGAAAGAAGTCCAAGGGAAGGCTTGTAGGTAGCATACCCAGCCTGTGGGTGGCTAGGTATGTTACAGGACCCTGCAACACCACAACCAGGAATTAGGGAAGTTGTACTCTAGATTCCAGGAGAAGTACTAGAAGACTTTCCTCTTCCTCAAGGATATAATATGAAAGTCTATCTAGTTATCTCCTAGTTAGCCTCCACCAATATGCATGGATACAAGTGCTTGACTCAGAATCTAGTTCTATCAGTCCTATTTAGTTCTGTCAAAGACTCAGTTCGATTCAACATATGCATCAGTTTGGTTTATCATTAGCAACAGTTTTAGCTATTTAAGTTCAACACATTTTAGATTAAGACATAATAAGTGGTCATTTGTGTTTGATATGAAGCACTTCTTTTAGTTAAGTCAAGTTTAAATTATACATTACAGTACTCCAACAGTGTTTACTTAAGTCAATAAGTTGTTCTCCAATTGATAGTGTAGAGTTAATCCTCAGTTCCAAATGAACGAGAGCCTCTGCAACTTTGATAAATATGCAGTTTTTGTATGTTTTGAGGGTTCAGTTTTTGGGAAAATAATATCAATACATCTACTGGTTGAACCTGTTCTATGCATGGATTAAATATCTCTACCTGGTGAATATACTCTTAATGAGAGTGTTTTTATCCAAATCTACATGTATTTTTATCTTATCTTGACTGCAGTTTTTTATTTGTACAAGTACGTTTCATTTCCTTCAGCTATTGTATAACTTGTCTTTACTAATATGCAACCTGTGAAACAACAAATTATTCGGTGAATATTTGTTTCCATTTCAACTTGTGGCAGTAATTATGTTTTTCATACATGTTTAATGTCTTGAAATGATACTTTAAGTATTAAAATTCTTGCAACAGAGTATTCATTGAATGGTTTGTTTTTTCCATGTGTTCTATCCTCTATTACCTCACTTGTCTATCATTTGTGTGCCACCGGCCAAGGATAACCTTCATCTATATCATTTTTCCAACCCAACCATGTTCTTTTCTCAGTAAACCAACCCTCCAACTGACCAACAAAATCAAATAACCAAAAAACCAACCATTCCAAAACTTGAGGTGGCCTAGCTCTACCTTTTAGCAATTAGGTGCAGACTTTAGGATCAACACCACATGCATGGAATTATTTGAGTTTGGAGATTATATAATACAAAGTTTAATATAGACTTAGTAAGAAATAAATAAAGACTATGGAAGCTTGAGATTCAAGCTTCTCTTAGGAAATTAATTAATAAGATAATATTTTGACCAAAATTATCCTCCACCATGCCCAGTCATCATGATGAGTCATCCATCCAAACGTCATCATGTGTCATTGTGCAGTTGGTAAATTATCTTCCACATGTAACCAATAATATTTTTCTATGTGTCTCCAATAATTAAGTTTCATTTGTCACTCCTCCATAGGATTCCATGTAGTTCTCTCATTGGATTCCATGTGTAACCAATAGTGTGTTGCCACGTGTCCTGAAGTGAGTGGTTCATATATGCAGTGTTTTTATTGGTTGACAGTTTATATATAATTGAAGTAAATTTTGGGTATAAACCTTAAGTGGGAAAATGAATTAGAAGGCGTAGGAGTGGGTAGTTAGGGAGGGGGGGGGATGAGGGTAGCGATAACCAA
>JASDQU010736924.1:389524-408059 GCA_032191745.1 Picea mariana | reverse complement strand
TATATATATATATAGAGAGAGAGAGAGAGAGAGAGAGAGAGAGAGATTGTGTGTGTGTTTTGTTATATATTGGTAGACCCAGACTCCAAAAAAAATTAAATAACCTCATCCATAATTGGCTAATGGGAGGTTGCACATGACAGCCTCTCATTGGCTTATCATTTCCACATGTCAAATGCCAATTGGTGCCAAGTGTACCACACGGATTACCAAGTCACCTGCCTGGTTGGATGTACGGTGTTCCATGAGGCATTCCCTGGTGTGGCCATGTAAGCATCGTAGGGTCATACAGTCGTGCCACATATCTCCCTTACAGTGGTGACACGTGTCACCTTTGACCATGTTGACTTTGACTTTTTTCCCTAGTTTGACCCAAACTTTGACCATCCATAACTTTTGCATACAAGCTCCATTTGAGGCAATTTTTGCATCATTGGAAAGCTATCGTCAAGCTCTACGCATTGATGAAATTTTAGAGAGAATTTGGGATGGTAAAATTTTGAGTTTTTATGGATTCTCCTAGACCTCTATGAGCGTTCTAGATCCTTCTAGACCTCTGTGAGCATTCTTGAATCCTCCTAAATCATACCTTCTCACTGAAGAAATTTTGGTCCTCCAAAAGTATGAATATTTGAACAACTTAGTGATGATAACTCTTACTCACTCTTCCATCTTGCCAAATATTCTAGGACTTAGTCTTCATCTTGGATCTTAGATATTACATCAGAGTACTTATGTCTGCTTTTGAAATATGTCTCTTACTCTAACCTATGGAATTGACATTAATATAGACATATCTATGGTTTTGACTCATACATTCTCTATAACAAAAATAGCCTCACTGAATCTCTGCAATATCTAAATCTAAATCTTGTATTTCAACATCCACTCCCATCTCCTTCTTTACTAAAGATAGTCTATCTCAGCCAATATGAAACCAAGTCGAATGTCGATCTACACATTTCCCTTTTGGACTCTCTATTCTTGTATTGTGGATGTATATGTAGGAGTCTCTAAATGAATTCTCGATCCATTGTCTTTCTTCTACCTTGAAAGCAATCCCATATGTATTGTAACCATTTGTACTGAATTGTTTTTTCTCAAGGTATGCATCTACATGAACATGACATAATATATTTAAGAAGCTTATAGAATGCATCCTATTACAAAGAATATTATTTCTCCTTTACCAAATCTAAGAAGTTTTACATTACTTTGATGCTCTTCCCGCTTTTGATCTACATGTTCCAATTTCTTGCATCATTTTGTTTCTTCTCCTTCAATACTTCAAAACAAGAATGTTGACTTAGACAATTTGATCCATATGAAGTCCTTTAGCTGATAAAAAGAAAATACAATTGTCTACATTGTTGATAAAAGGCTCATAAATCTTTATAAGATCCCTCTCACTCCTATAACAAAGCGGCGATATAGAAACCATTTACAAGATTCCTCTCACTTCAAAAAATATGTAAAGTGGCTATATAGAAATCCTTTACAATATTCCTCTAACTCTTAACAACATATAAGGTGTCCATATAGAAATTCTTTTAAAAAATTCCTCTCACTCTTAACAACATATAAGGTGGCTATATAGAAATTTTATAGAATTCCTCTCACTCTTATAATCTACAATGAGTGTCTTACAAGCCTTCTAATACAAAATTAGAAATAGACTTAAGAGGTATCTATGTGTGTATATTAGCTTGCATTTACAAATACACCTATTTACAATTAAATATCTTATGATGGATGGCTTATTCATAGATTTGTTCTCCCCTTAGTACTGGAAGGAGTATCACAACTTCTTATCTCTGACAATGCCTTCGACGTTGATGTTGAATCTGACATTGAATCTGATGTTGAATCTAATTATGAATCCAAGAAACCATTATATCATATTATAGGTCTTTCAAGTAACCTATATAACCTCTCCTTGTGAACACCAAGCACAATTGGTATGTCTTGAGCAACTTCCCTTGAATACACAAGTACATGTCCATTCTAAACTATGACTGCATATCCTTCATCTTCAAAAGCAAAAACTGAGAGTAGGTTTACATTCAAATCTTAAACATATAGCATATTCTCTATTCCCATAAATCCCCCCAACTCGAGTTGAAATCTTACATATACATACCCTCTTATTGCTTGTCTGGTGTTAGTTCCAGATTCTACATAGCAATATTTATCGGTGTCTGAGAAATTCAGGAATATTGATCTCATCCCAGTCATGTGTCGAGATGAGACACTGTCCACGAACAATTCCTTGATGTCTTCATATATCACTCTCTCATGACCAACCATTAGGAAGTATTCTTTCTCAAGTCTTTCAGCAAGACTATTAACTTCATTTGGGGCTACTGCTTGTCTTATTGCAAGTTCCTTTACATATTTTCAGTTCTGCTTCGGACATAAGTGTGGATAAAGTGTCCAACACTTCTTGATCTGATGTCCACTCTTACCATAATAAGAGCATAGTGTCTTGTTTCCATCTTCGAACCATGATCCCTTCTTGTGATTCCCCCTTTTCCTTTGTTTTGATAAATGACCTTTACCTTTAGCCTTTTTCTTGGATGGATTTTCTTGCATGGAATGTCTTCTTTGAAATTTCTTCATGTCATGGTTACTAGTTCCACATGAAGCACATGGATACATAGACCATTTACCAATAGGAAACATCTTCACTCCCTCTTGAGAATGCACATATTTCTCTAGAGATGTCTTACACAAGTTACATTTTCTGGACTGGAAGGTAAGACTAATTTCTTATGAAGGGCCTATTTATCCAAAGTTATCCTTGATTCAGTTGTCCTTGATCATTCTCCATCTTGACGGGAAAAAGAATAATATGAAGAATCATTCTTCTCCATCATGCCTTTTGAAAGAGATAACCCCTTTTGCATCAGAGACTTTACATTCTCGACTAGCCAATCTTCATGGATTGATTCTAATGGTGCCAATACCCAATCCTTGTTCTACAACTTTTTTTCCAATTCATAAAAAATATCTCTATGGAATTCCTCATGACATATCAATCGATCTTGCAACTTATGCTTCTCTTCCTCAAGAGTTTGTAGTTGCATCTTTAATCAAGAATTCTCCTTCTGAATTTGTCGGTTAATGTTCTTTTGTAGCCTTAACTTCATGAGGGTTTTACTCATTTTTTCCTTTCAACAAGAGTCTTCAAAATATTCACCAACTTAAATCTTGGACCTCGTCACATTAGTAGCTTGAAAATACACGTCAAAATTAGCTCTGATACCACTTGATCCAAAAATCGTTAGATACCATTTATTTCTTTAAAATATACATGTTAACATCTAACCTGATTCATAATAATTCTTTATCGTATTGAGGTGATTTGCAGAAAAAATGATGATGTGCTTCTTATCCAAAATCTCATAAAATAATGATTAATTTCAAGAATTATGAGACAACACAGCAGAAAATAAAAGAACTCAACTTATACAATATTGACGGCATATTTTACTTCATTTTCAAGTTCCCTTCAAACAGTGAAATTGCTTCTCATAATCTCAAAATATAAAATTACATCACAATATGGACTTACAAAGCCAATTTTGAAGTCACTCTCCAATTTCACTGCTCAAACTCAGATATAGAGTTTATCATTGAATTCCCTATGAAATTCTGACAAAAATCAGTATAAAGTGGACCATATTCTGAACTTACTCAATTTTACCATCTTTACACATCAAACGATGCACTATGGTGCTCATTAATGGAAATATGGTCTAAAAATTTTACAAATGATCTCTTAACACAAAAATCACATCACCATTAAAGTCCTCTCGAAAAAGCAATAAAAATGGGTGTAAAGTTGTTTATGTGCAATCAATGTACCTCATGGCATGCATATCAAACTTAGCTCCTTTCTCTGTAGGAAAATCGATGCATCTATACATCCTTGAAATATGTGCCAACATTGATATGTGTGTGGCTTCAGGATGTGTGCATACCTCAGTCCGTGCACCCATAAATATGCCACGGTTAAAACTACTTGTCTGAAATTTAAGGCACACAATAAATAGTTGTTAGGCAGTTTTCATAACCAACCCACACTCTTAGCGTAATTGGTTAAGTTGTTGGCACATTATATAGTGGGTCGTGAGGTCAAACCCCATAGACCACACTATATATATAGAGAGAGAGAGAGAGTTTTGCTATATGGTGGTTGGATATATAAATATGTCCCACGAAATATGACATATGGTTGGCATAGAGTTTAACCCCCGCAGAATATATGTGGTGGTTGAATATGTTATAACCCCCGTGGATTAACATACCGTTATATTATATGCATATGTCTTGAGGTTGAAGGCTTAGCCCTTGATCCTTTTCCCTCCATTTAAAATCTCCAACAAAACTTAAATATATATGCGTCTATATATGGTTAAGAACCATACACCGGGTATAGTGGTGAGGACATTGGATTGTTTGGACGGAGACCCGGGTTCGATCCTTTGGGATCCAACAAAATTTTAAACAACCTCATCCATAATTGGCCAATGGGAGGCTGCCACATGGTAGCCTCTCATTGGCTTATCATTGTCACGTGTCAAATGCCTATTGGTGCCAATTGTACTGCACAAATTGCCAAGTCACTTGCTTGGTTTGATGTACGATGTGTCATGTAGTGTTCCCTAGTGTGGCCATGTCAACGCCTTACGATCGTGCCATGTTTCACCCTTGCAATGGTGACATGTGTCACCTTTGATCCTGTTGACTTTTACTTTTTTTTCCTAGTTTGACCCAAACTTTGACCATCCATAACGTTTGCATACAAGCTTTGTTTAAGGAAATTGTGGCATTGTTGGAAATCTATTGTCGAGCTCTACGCATTGATGGAGTTTTCAAAAGCATTTGGGACGATCAAATTTTGATCTTTTATGGATTCTCCTGGACCTTTGTGAGTGTTCTGGATCCTCTAGAACTTAAGTGAGCATTCTCGGATCCTCCTAGATCAATAATTTACCCCCAATCTTCTACAATTAATGTTAAGTGGATAACAGCATGTGTCTGGGTGGAGAATTGTGTTGTCATAAATGCTCTTAGAAGGACTAATCTTCCCCAAACTCATGTATCAGATGAGCTGCGTCGAAACATGGTGGTTGGGGATCTGGATTGAAAAATGCCTCCCAACAGTACTATCGGGAGGGATCATCGAGATGTTCCATCGGGGTGAATCATCGAATATAATAATATGATGAAAATCTTACTCTGACAGAAGGCTTTTCAATAGTGTTATCAGGGAGGGTCCATCAAAGAGGAGAATGAACTATGGTTAGTTCGCATTCCGATGGGGAGGTATCCTATGAGAATATTCATACCTTGAATATCGTGCTTATATGAATAAACTCACTCGTGAGGGAATTAAAGTGCTTGGATAACACTGGATTGATCAACAAATTGTCGATCACCATGTAATGTTAACAGTTAGGTGAGGGATCCACTCACATACGTCTAACTCTCACCACGTAGACCAATTCCTCAAGACCAATAACAGCTTGACATGAAGACACAGGGTTAGTGCTTTATGACGTGGTGAAGCTATTGTGCATCAGGACAAGTCCATCGGAGAAGCTCCATCGGCGTCAATAATGTGCACAATGTGTAAATTGTTTTGACGAATAAGACTCTGATAGAAAGGGGGTCTGATACTAGCGTCGGGATGATTTATCGGAGAGAGATTTGGCATTGCATGTTATTTCACTCTAAGGAGTAACGTTCCAAGGAAAAGTGATATGATAACCCTCAGGTGTGGTCGTATGAGTTACTATTTTATGTCGGACCTAAAAGGAATTATAGTTCATTCATTTGGGGAAAATAGGGCTAACAATGGTAGGGTGAAAATTCATAAGATTTCTAATTATCATAGGTGCTCTTTGGCCAGGGTTGGGACTACATATACAAAATGGTAGTTTCTTGAATCAATAGTAAATCAAGTTAGTAGCGATACAATTCCTTGCTAAACTTTTGATGGGGCGTACCCACGAAAATCCTCTGGGGCGGAGAATTTCAGTGGGTAGTCATGGGACACAACAAGTCCATATAAAAAAGCTACCATCCACCAAAATACATGGGTCGTCAACCATTGTATCCACCAGTTCTTTAGGAAACCTTTCCTTGCACATGGTTCATCAACCAAGAGTACTCCCCCTGCATCATCATCGGTGGTCATCCTGGGTTTTGTTTAGCTTACCCGTAACCATACTCTCAATGCACCTACATCAATTATATTTAGGGCCATATAAATGCATTGGTATGCTATAAGACTATATATTTCCTATTGAGGATGACATTTGTTCCTTACTATGATGTATCTACAATTCTTTATGAGGCTTGATGGAATGATGCAATATCATTATGAAGAACGTAATTTTGTTTTTTGAAATAAAATTATGTTTTTTTTCAAGGAGAAAAAGAAAGAAAAAAAGGAATTAAAAGAAAGTACAATGGCTAGTGGGCCACAATAAATATATCCACAAATTCATGTAGTGACAATGAACCCTTGATTTGGAGATGATTCACCATCATCGAGGTTGAAGCCCCACCCAATAAATGGTGGATCATGAACAAGTTGAGCAACGCCTCATCCATTATCTTCCTACTGCTCTAAATGGTTCTCCATTGAATAGTCAAATCCAACATGGGGAACTTCTTGTTCAATAACAAATGAGGCATTGGAAAACTATGGGGCTTTCAGCTTTGGCTTCTTATTAATTTCACTCTCCAACTAGGCAACCTACTCTATGGTTTGGCCTACGACCGCACGGATGTGTACATGCCAAGACAAGAGGAGAGTGAACTTCCAAGGGACCTAACTCATAGTGCATGGGGCTAACCCCTAATATTCAATTAACCACTGTAGGTGCACCATCTCTAGTTTCAACGTTCCAACGTCTGATTGGAATTTTGGTTAAGGATCTTGATCCATTAATAAAATCCAATTTACATGCAAATAAATATATCCAATATTAAAAACATGCTTTGATTTAGTATTTTGGTTAAAAAAACAATCCACAAATAAAAACATTTTTTTATGCAAACAAAAATGTCCAATATTGAAAACATTAATAAAAGGCTACCAAAATAGTCAAATTAAATTACATAACAGAAAGAATATCAATACAATCTAAAGCAAACTTACATACACCATGTGCCAACTCAAAAAAGATATTAATTCGAAAAAAATATATATAGAATTGAAAACATGAAAACCACTATAAGGAGAGAATGAAAAAATGATAACTGCAAAGATCTATATATATGAGAATCATGCTCAACACAACATACCATCATTCATATGAAAATCATGCTTGACACCACACATATCCAAACCTAACATAGAAAGCAATGAGTAGAACTCTTTTGACATGCAGAAACATAGTACAATGGGTTAGATTTGTTCATTGGCATCTATGTGATGAATCCTTTGAAAGTTTGCAAGCATAGACAAAAATAGACCCGTGATGTCCAACTTCAATTTCCTAAAGAAGTATGGAGAAAAATAGGGAAGGTGACCCACATAATTAACTTAGAGCATGTTATTAAAACCAAATAACAAGTAGACCTCTAGAACATTTAGACCATAAGTAATCCCAAGTTAAAGAAGACATATTTCCTTCATTAAGATTGTTTACCAACTATTTTTCATCATTTTTATTAGTATTGTTTCATCTTTTTAAGCTCCATTGATTGTTAGTGGTTGAGAGAAGTTTCATTAGTGTATATTGAGTGAGTGTGAAGATTTGTCCACAAGAGTAAAGTTTTAAATGGATATGAAGATTTGTCCACGAGAGTAAAGTTTTAAATGGATCTGTCCTAAATCAATCATGTTTTTTTGGTTTATAGTTGGATAGTTCTCAATAATATTTTAATAGTCACTTTCAAATAAACCAACATTTATCTTAACTATGGAGCTATCATGCACCCAGAGGGATCAAATCCCTCAAGGTACAAACATTTCCTTAAATTTTTGCAATCTAGAAAAGGTTTGCACCTCTAGCAATTTGATCTCTTTCAACACATGATTGTTCTGAAGTTAAGATGAATCTAGAGTAGTATATTATTTAAAACAATGTCCTTGAAACACTTATTTGATTAGAAATGCAATTCTTCTGTCTCTTTCACTTAAGAAAAAACATTCCAAAAGAATTAATTAATGTTACTTTATTTAAAACAATATTGATCATTTCAAAAATTCAAGGATAAACATTTTAATATTTTCATTTTTGCATGTACTAGTTTTTCATGAAAATGAATATCAATTCATTAGAATTGAATTCAATTTGATTTTTAATTATTCATTTCTTGAAGTGTGGGGCTTTCACATAAAAAGAAAAAATGACAAAAAATCAACTCCACGCTACTTTTTGTTAGAAATAAAACATATGCTTTATCCAATAATCATCACATCCAACTCCAACTTGATAATTTGTGAGTTATCGGTGGGTATAAACCAATACATCCATCCTCTAATTTGCTTAAACCACTACTTGTTAACTCTACATTAAACATAAAAGAAATTACACATCTCCATCATATTAGGGTGTAAAAAGAGTCTTTCAATCCAATGAAATAAATTAAAAAAAGGATAAACTCCACTTTTTATACAAATATAATCCTTTTTAAATGAATTAAAATATTATTTCTCAAGTCTTTCAGCAAGACTATTAACTTCATTTGGGGCTACTACTTGTCTTATTGCAAGTTCCTTTACATCTTTTTAGTTCTTCTTCAGACATAAGTGTGGATAAAGTGTCCAACACTTTTCGATCTGATGTCCACTCTTACCACAATAAGAGCAGAGTGTCTTGTTCCCATCTTCGAACCATGATCCCTTCTTGTGATTCCCCATTTTCCTTTGTTTTAATAAATGACCTTTACCTTTAGCCTTTTTCTTGGATGGTTTTTCTTGCATGGATTGTCTTCTTTGACATTTCTTCATGTCATGGTTACCAATTCCACAAGAAGCACATGGATACATAGACCATTTACCAGTAGGAAACATCTTCACTCCCTCTTTAGAATGCACATCTTTTTTTGGAGATGTCTTACACATGTTACATTTTCTGGACTGGAAAGTAAGACTAATTTCTTATGAAGAACCTATTTATCCAAAGTTATCCTTGCTTCAGTTGTCCTCGATCATTCTCCATCTTGACGAGAAAAAGAATAATATGAAGAATCATCCTTCTCCATCATTCCTTTTGAAATATATAACCCCTTTTGCATAGAAGACTTTACATTCTCGACTGGCCAATCTTCATGGATTGATGTTGATGGTGACAATACTCAATCCTTGTTCTCCAACTTTCTTTCTAACTCATGAAAATTCCTCTATGGAATTCTTCATGACATATCAATCGATCTTGCAACTTCTGCTTCTCTTCCTCAAGAGTTTGTAGTTTCATCCTTAGTCAAGAATTATCCTTCTAAATTTTTCGTTTAATGTTCTTTTGTAGCCTAAACTTCATGAGAGATTTACTCATTTTGTCCTCTCAATAAGAGTCTTCAAAATATTCACCAACTTAAATCTTGGACCTCGTCACACCAGCAACTTGAAAATACACGTCAAAACTAGCTTTGATACCACTTGATCCAAAACTCCTTAGATACCACTTATTCCTTTAAAATATACATGTTATCATCTAACCTGATTCAGAATAATTCTTTATCGTATTGAGGAGATTTGCAGAAAAAATGATGATGTGCTTCTTATCCAAAATCTCATAAAATAATGATTAATTTGAAGAATTATGAGATAACACAGAAGAAAAGAAAAGAACTCAAGTTATACAATATTGATGATATATTTTACTTCATTTTCAAGTTCCCTTCAATCAATGAGGTTGCTTCTCATAATCTCAAAATATCAAATTACATTACAATATGGACTTACAAAGACAATTTTGAAGTCGCTCTCCAATTTCGCTGCTAAAACTGAGATATAGAGTTTACCATTGAATTCCTTGTGAAATTCTGAGAAAAATCAGTATAAAGTCGACCATATTCTGAACTGACTCAATTTTACACGCCAAATGATGCACTGTGGCGCTCATTAATGGAAATCTGGTCTAAAACTTTTACAAATGACCTCTTAACACAACAATAACATCATCGTTAAACTCCTCTCGAAAAAACAATAAAAATGAGTATAAAGTTGCTTATGTGCAGTCAATGTACCTCATGGCATGCATATCGAGATAATATCAAACTTAGCTCCTTTCTCTACAGGGAAATCGATGTATCTGTACATCCTCAAAATTTGTGCCAGCATTGGGATGTGTGTGGCTTCAGGACGTGTGCATACCTTGGTCCACGTGCCCATAAATAGACCACGGTTAAAACTACTCGTCCAAAATTTAAGGCACACAATAAATATTTGTTAGGGAGTTTTCATAACCAACCCACACCCTTAGAGTAATTGGTTAAGTTGTTGGCACATTATATAGTGGGTCGCGGGGTCAAACCCCACAGACCACACTATATATATATGGTGGTTGGATATATAAATATGTCCCACAAAATATGACATATGGTTGGCATATAGTTTAACCCCCACGGAATATATGTGGTGGTTGAATATGTTATAACCCCCATGGATTAACATACGGTTATATTATATACGTATGTCTTGAGGTTGAGGGCTTAGCCCTTGACCCTTTTCCCCCCATTTAAAATCTCCAACAAAACTTAAATATATATGCGTCCATATATGGTTAAGAACCATACACCGGGTATAGTGGTGAGATCGTTGGGTTGTTTGGAGGGAGACCTTGGTTCCATCCTTTGGGATCCAACAAAATTTTAAACAACCTCATCCATAATTGGCCAATGGGAGGTAGCCACATGGCAGCCTCTCATTTGCTTATCATTGTCATGTGTCAAATGCCTATTGGTGCCAATTGTACTACACAAATTGCCAAGTCACCTGCATGGTTGGATGTACGGTGTGTCATGTGGCGTTCCTTGGTGTGGCCATGTCAGCACCATACGATCGTTTCATGTGTCATCCTTGCATTGGTGACATGTGTCACCTTTGACCATGTTGACTTTGACTTTTTTTCCTAGTTTGACCCAAACTTTGACCATCCATAACGTTTTCGTACAAGCTCTGTTTGAGGAAATTGTGGCATCGTTGGAAATCTATTGCCAAGCTCTACACATTGATGAAGTTTTCAAAAGAATTTGGGGTAGTCAAATTTTGAGCTTTTATGGATCTTCCTGGACCTCTGTGAGTGTTTTGGCTCCTCTTGGACTTCTGTGAGCATTCCTGGATTCTCCTAGATCAATAATTTACCCCCAATCTTCTACAATTGATGTTAAGTGGATAACAACATGTGTCTGGGTGGAGAATTGTGTTGTCATAAATGCTCTCAAAAGGATTGTTCTTCCCCAAAGTCATGTATCGGATGAGCTATGTCGAAACATGGTGGTTGGGGATCTGGATTGAAAAATGTCTCCCAACAGTACTATCGGGATGGATCATCAAGAAGTTCCATCGGGGTGAATCATCGAAGATAAGAATACAATGAAAATCTTACTCTGACAGAAGGCTTTTCAATAGTGTTATCAGGGAGGGTCCATCAAAGAGGAGAATGAACTATGGTTAGTTCGTATTCTGATTGGGAGGTATCATGTGAGAATATTCATACCTTGAATATTGTGCTTATATGAAGAAAATCATTCATGAGGGAATTAAAGTGCTTGGATAATACTGGATTGATCAACAAATAGTTTATCGCCATGTAATGTTAACAGTTAGGTGAAGGACCCACTTGACACGAAGACACGGGGTTAGTGTTTTATGATGTGGTGAAGCTATTGTGCATCAGGGCAAGTACATCGGAGAAGCTTCATCGGCATCAATAATGTGCACAAGGTGTAAACATTTTTTACGAATAAGAATCTGATAGAAAGGGGGTCTGATACTAGTGTCAGGATGAGTTATTAGAGAGATATGTGGCATTGCATGTTATTTTACTCTAAGGAGTAACATTCCAATGAAAATTGATATGATAACCCTTGGGTGTGGTCGTATGAGTTAATATTTTTCATGGGACCTAAAAGGACTTGCAGTTCATTCATTTGGGGAAAAGAGGGCTAACAATGGTAGAGTGAAACTTCATAAGATTTCTGATTATCATAGGTGCTCGTTGGCCAAGGTTGGGACTACATATACAGAATTGTAGTTTTCTGAATCAATAGTAAATCAATTTAGTAGTGATACAATTCCCTACTAAAATTTTGATAGGGGGTACCCACGGAAATCCTTTGGGGCAGAGAATTTCAATGGGTAGTCATGGGAGCACAACAAGTCCATATAAAAAAGCTACCATCCACCAAAATACATGGGTCGTCAACCATTTTATCTGTCAGTTCTTTAGGAAACCTTTTGTTGCATATGGTTTATCAACCAATGGTACTCCCCCTGCATCATCATCAGTGATCATCCTGGGTTTTCTTTGGCTTACCCATAACCATACTCTCAATGCACCTACATCAATTATATTTAGGGCCATATAAATGCGTTGGTATGTTATAGGACTATATATTTCCTATTGAGGATGACATTTGGTCCTTACTATTATGTATCTAAGATTCTTTATGAGGCTTGATGGAATGATGTAATATCATTATGAAGAATGTAAATTTTTTTTGAAATAAAGTTATGTTTTTTTTCAAGGAGAAAAAGAAAGAAAAAAAGGAATTAAAATCAAGTACAATAGCTAGTGGGCCACAATAAAGATATCCACAAATTCAAGTAGTGACAATGAACCCTTGATTTGGAGATGATTCACAATCATCAAGGTTGAAGCCCCACCCAATAAATGGTGTATCATGAACAAGTTGAGCAATGCCTCGTCCATTATCTTCCTACTGCTCTAAACGGTTCTCCATTCAATAGCCCAATCCAACATGGGGAACTTCTTGTTCAATAGTGAATGAGGAATTGGGAAACTATGGGGCTTGCATCTTTGTCTTGTTATTCATTCCACTCTCCAAGTAGGAAACCTACTCTATGGTGTGGCCTACGACCACACTGATGTGTACATGCCAAGACAAAAGGAGAGTGAACTTCCAAGGGACCTGACTCATAGTGCATGGGGATAACCCCTATTATTCAATTAGCTATTGTAAGTGCACCATATCCCATTTCAATGTTCCAATGTCTGCTTAGAATTTTGGTTAAGGATCTTCATCCATTAATAAAATTCAATTTACATGCAAACAAAAATATCCAATATTAAAAACATGCTTCGATTTAGTATTTTGGTTAAAGATCCCAATCCACAAATAAAAATATTTTTTTATGCAAACAAAAATGTCCAATATTGAAAACATTAATAAAAGGCTACCAAAATAGCCAAATTAAATTACATAATAGAAAGAATATCAATACAATCTAAAGCAAACTTACATACACCATGTGCCAACTCAAAAAAGATATTAATTTGGAAAAATATATATATACAATAGAAAACATGAAAACCATTATAAGGAGAGAATAAAAAAATGATAATGCAAAGATCTATATATATGAGAATCATGCTCAACCCCACATACTATCATTCATATGAAAATCATGCCTGACATCACACATATCCAAACCTAACATAGAAAGCAATGAGTAGAACTCTTTTGACATGCAGAAACCTAGTACCATGGGTTAGATTTGTTCATTGGCATCTATGTGAGGAATCCTTTAAAAGTTTGCAAGCATAGACAAAAATATATCCCTGATGTCCAACTTCAATTTCCTAATGAAGTATTGTTGGCAGCCAATTCACATTTTCCACTGTCTTATAAGCTGCCTACACCAATGTTTTGCAAACAACAAATTTTTCGTCGCAATTTTCAAATAAACGACACTTTTATTTTTGCGACATTTGCACATTTACCTTCGGTTTTTGTTTTCACGACTGTAAGCATGAAAACTTGGTCTTTCGAAGTCGCATTAAAATCATTATTTGAACTGTCGTTATCCTTCTTGTCGATATGCCTATTGAGCCTACATGTTACTTATCATTATACAGCTTGCAAAACTCTTTTGATCTGCACTCATTGGGCATTCTTTGACTGATTATGTATTTTCATTTCATTAAATTGTGATGCATTGACAGTTGAATTTACATGTGCTTTGATTTGATTTACTTGATCATTTGTTTCATGAAAATACATAGGTGTTGTGGTTAAATGCTTCATATGTATCTTTTAAATGATACCTATGTTCATGTTTTCAAAACTATTGGCATGTTGATTATATGAAGACCCATTGGCACATTGGTTAAAATCTTGATATGAGTTGTTACAATACTTTGGCACGTGGTTAAACATTTGGTATTGGTTTCGATTTGTAAGTTTGGTTTAAAACTATGGAATAACGTTCCATTGCGCGCGTTGTTTTATGCGCTTACCATTTCATTGGTCGAGCAAGTCATATGATTTTTGAACTATATTATAATGGGTTGAACGGCTATGAACGTCGGCAGTTGTACCTAGGCAATAACTATTGTGCATGGCAGAGATAAGCTCCACCACCTTCACACAATATCATTAATGTCTATCCCTTATACCTATTTCACCTCTGTTAGCTCAGGTAACCCTTTGTGCACTCTTCTCCTATGTATGCTATGACCCAAACCCTGACTCGTTCACCGTGTGCTCGGCTCCATGGCACCGGTGGTGAGAATCGAGCCAAACAGTAGCCAAGCCTTGCTACTGTTTGATAATGCACGGAAAGACTTGGAGGATAACGGTTGGCTAACCTTTATATAGCGATTTGAGGGTTTTAATCTAGTTGTGGCACAGCAGTTCGCTCTGACTTTTGATGGTTGTAGAGCCAAGGTGGGTGACATTCAGCTGGAAATCAATGAGGAATTTATCAGTTCTGCTACAGGGTTACCTGCCACGGGCCAGCGTTGGTTCAAGAATTCGAAAGTGGAAGAGGTTCCATGGCCACTTCTGTTCGTTTCACGAAAGGTCACATCTTGTGACAGAGGTATGCCCATATCCATGCTTAAACCACGATGGCATGACCTTTTGATAATAGTTAAGAAATTCGTGACCTGTGAGGGTCGATATGGACTCGTTTTTCTCTACCATCTGCGTTTGTTAATGAATTTTATGGGATACTCATTGAATATGCCCTTTTACTTCCAACGTAGCCTATATAAAATGTCGAAAAGGTTTAAAAGGGAGAAGGCTGATAGTAGCCTATTCCACCATGGACTAATTAGACTTATCATTTTTCATTACTTGAGTCTCCACGGTGATAGCTGGCGAGCTTTTATCGCTCGAAATGGTTTTTGTGATACAGACCATGTCCACGTTGACAAGCCTGTGGTTATGGAAGCCAAGGTCAAGCCACTCGTGCCCTTCCATGTACTACTACCCTCTCCTAAGCCTTCGGTCGACCCTGATGTTGACTTACCAGCAATTATAGCTGAGAAGGCTGAGGCTATTAAAAATCCTGCAAGCAAAAAGGCCAAGGAAAACCCTACTGTTGATGCCAAGGGTAAAAAGAACGCTCGGCTTATTTCGAGGATGGTTAGGAATAAACCTAAACCCACTGTTGAGCAGAAGCCCATAGTCCTTAGTGAGGATTTGGACTTTGACATAGAACGTTTCCTAACCAGTGAGTACCCTTACTCATAGGGTTTATGCCCCGAGCCACCTTATGATTTCGTTTCTAATCTGCCCCCTTGCTTAAAAAATAATCCTAACTATCCTGGGATCAAACTACCAAGCGAAACCATTGGCAATGTAACCAAACCATCACCTGGACTGTCGAAGCCCACACACTCATCCTGTGACCAATGTGATTTATGGTTGGAATGATACTATATAGACATTCCACTACTTCAATCGAAAATCAAATCACTGGAAATTCAAGTTGCAGTATTGACCAGCCAAAGAGACAAACTTCAAGCAACTGATAGGAAACAGAGGACCACTGGTTCCATCTTTTTCAAGAATGTTGAATCGGCCACAGCCGTTATCAACTCCAAGTTGTCGTGACCAAGCCGTGTGCTTGTCATGCAGGTATGAATTTCATATCAATTTGCATTTTGTGAATTCCTAGGATTAATATAATGATTTGAATTTGGTTTTTGAATAGCTCTGTTTATCCTTTGAGATGGCTCTATCACAATGTGTTCATCCTTTACATTGTTTTCGCTTTGCTAAAAATGAATGAAGCTTCGATTTGGATGCACGATTCGCTCATGCCCAGTTTAGTCACTGATAGATTTTTATCGGATTTGATTGGTTTTCGATTGGATTTGATTTGATCGTTTGTCTGATTGAGTTGACGAAATTGATGGTTTGCTTTAGATTGGATTTGTTTGTATCCAATTTGAACAAAAAAATTTTCATGCTAGACTTAGAATGCGAATTATGTTTTGATTTGATTTCATTATGGATATTTTGTATGTTGTGATTGTCGAACGACTTCATGAGTTTGGTTGTTACGATCTTTTAATCTGTTGTGTTATATAATTTTCTAAATCAGGTATACAACTCTGTTCGATTTCGATTTGGAAAGAATGACTCTGTTTTTATGAAAACAATACTCTCATTTAAGTCTGTGCAAATAATACTCGTGCCTGAATCATGGAACGGTTTTGATCTACGTCAACTGTGTTAAACCCTAGCTGTTCGATTTGCTTCATTGGATTGTTGTGTATCTTCAGTTAGTTTGATCATTTTCATGAGTTGGATTCGTATCATAAATGTTGCTCTGTTTGATTTTAAATTTGCAAAACGAATTGGTCGACATATGTTATCTCTATCAAATCCGGTCATAATTCGTTTGAAAGGAATGATTTCGATCAATGTCAATTGATTTTGTTTGCCCCAAATAGCAATAACAAATGATTGAACTAATCCTACAGATACTGTTATCAATTGAGTGATCTCATTACAATTTCATGTATGGTAATTTACACGCCAGTTTTCGTTTAATTCGTTTATGGAATGAATCGATTGTTATGTCAATACAGTTATAACAATTTGAAAATTATCTTGTTTGGATTCGATCGTATCTCCTGTTGACAAGGCAGCATAACAATTGCCCGTGATTTGTTTTAATTGTATCGAATTTGATTTGATATGAAACGATTTCATAACTGTTTGATTATGATTCTGTGCACCCGATTTTGTGGTAACAAACGAAACAGAGTATATGCTTCTCTGTAGTCATTCGATTTTAGCTCTGTTTTGATCTCGAATTAGTATAACAATTCCAATTTGAATAATTCATTTTCAAAATAGCTATTGGTTATTAGTTGAATTTAATTCTTAAATGATTTGAATTGAATTCATGTTGATTCTGTGTCTTATTTAGACCAGCTACAGAATCGCAAGATTCTGTAGCTAGTCTATAGAATTAGATTTTTATCATTTTCTTTAACAAAATATCTGTCTAACTTGTCCATTTTCGACCTTGTTCAGGTACATCCGAATTGCATTGGGCATGCTGGACAGTCAAGGAGATATTTGTGTGATTTAGTTTTGTTTTAGGTTCCTAGTTTAATCAGACTTGGGATATCTTCCCAGATTTTATGTAAACAGTTTGATAACTTCTACAGGGATGTTTTACCCTGTAGAAGGTCTTTAAATACTTATTATTTTGTGTAATAAGAAGCATCCTCACTTGTGGGAGAACCAGGCTATGGATTTTTAATACAAACTGAGACAGAAGTTGATGTTCTGCTACAGCTTTCGCTTTCATAATATCAATCTTTTGTTTCAAGTTTATGCATGTCATTTGTAATTGATTATAGACTGCTTTAGCTATCATAGTGTATTGCAGAATGATGTGATTTAATTAATGTGATCCATGTCTGATTTCTTTCATTACTTTAAAAATACAGCAATTACTCGGTTCAGTTAATGAATGACAAATTTCTCTTCTTCATCAATTGAATTATTTTGTATAAGTCTTTGCATACATATTTATCTAACGGTGAAGATTTATATATCATAATATTGTTGTAAATTTTATGTCTTGTTTGTCCTGTAATCATATTTCAAGAGCACTGCAGCTTTCTATTTACAAGGAGGGCCTGGATAATTTGGAGCAGGTTTCCTCCCTCCGATCAGCTAAGACAATCATTATTCACAAGACAAACCTGGAGCGTTTCTCCAGGTCAGTTTTTTATTTCTTTGTTTGTTAGTATAATATTAGTAGTGTAGTTAGATATATGTTAGTTAGATTTTTATTTAGAATTAGTATATTAGTTGTTTAGTTTAGTTAGTTTTGTTTTATTTATGTTCATAAAATTATAAAATCAACAAAAAATATTTCTTTCTGTTTTAGGACAGAATATTAATGAGTTTTTCAGGTTTTATTCAAATCTGTAAATTGTAGATATTGTACATTTTATGAATAAGTTATATTTCTATTAGTAGTTAGATATTTAGTTAGTTAGAGTTAGTATAGTATTAGTTAGTAGATTGTATATAATAGTTAGTTTAGTTTATTAGTTTGTTTTTTTTAGTT
>JASDQU010736924.1:369811-389514 GCA_032191745.1 Picea mariana | reverse complement strand
CTTAGATTGGCTAATGGAGCCGCTAAACCCGTCAGGGTGGTTCATCCCAAACGGCTTGGGTTATTAGACAACCCCAGACCGGTTCCACTCTCTCAGTTGACGAATGGTCAATTTTGCCCGTCAACAAATGGCACTAGAAGGAGGGCATGAATTTAATTAATGGCACAAGGCAGTCGCAAGACTCCTCCACCACCTAATCGCTCACCTATAGTGACTAGAAGCCATTCAAACGATAATATTCCCCCTCAAACAGCAACTACTTCAACCAACGATCCACAGATCACAGTTGAGCCAGCAACCCCTAATCCTATAGGTGGTGACATACAAGAGATCGTTCGTCAATCTCTTATAAAGACACATAATGCCTTAGCCCGTTTGAGGCAACCAAACCATCCATGGGGCCAACCTTTGGATTTCTCTGATATCAAAGAACAATTAAGTGATACTAACCTCACTGTGAATCCTTCAGATCCAATCTTAAATCCTATTGCAGGAGGATCTGGGATACCTCCTTCACCACCTCCATCATCTCCTTCCTCTTCTGGAGGAGGTTCCTCTGACGAAGGAAATTCCCCTTCTCAGCCTTCCACACCCACTACACCAATGGCAAATCAGAACAACCCTACTAGACCCTGGCTTGATCAGGATGCCATAGCCATACCTGGAGCTCAGCATCCTTTACCTAAACACCCGGAGAAATGGCTTCCCAAGTTTGATCCTGATTCAAAACAGATCGCTGAAGATCACATCAAAAAATTTATGTTAGCCATAAGACTCCACAATGTCGAACATGAAGACATTGTCTGTAGGTTGTTCCTGTATACTTTCGAAGGAAATGCATCTACATGGTACTTTGCCCAACAACCCCATACCATTGTGTCTTGGGAAAAGTTTGAGTCATGCTTTTTGGAAAAATTCGGAGACGGCAAACCTCCAGAAGTCCTATTCATGGACCTTTCTAGCTTAACAATGAACCAAAAATAAAAATTTAAAGACTTTAATCAGAGATTCTTAACACTTAAAAACTGAATCCTTGCGGATTCCATGCCTGTTGAGAGTCTCATAATAGCATACTATACTAAATCTTTGCATCAAAGTATAGCTATTTGGGTTAAACAATCTAAGAAATCCACGTTGTTAGAAGCCTTCAAGGAGGCCAGCTAGATTGAAAAAGACATACTTAGTCTTAAAGACTCTACTAGCAACAAAACTGAGAATAGTTCTTCTTCCAAAAAGAAGATCAAAATCCTCCCCAGACCCACTCAAAGTAAAACACAACCTGAAAGCTCTGATTTAGAAAACTTAACTAAAGTTATTCAAAAACTGTCAAATCAAGTTATAGACTTGAAAAGGTCGACCGAAGAAGCTTCCTCGAGCAAAGGGCCTTACAAACCTCCGTTCCGAAAGCCTTTTCCTACCAACCGACCTAATCCAACCACAGAAGGCCTAAATCTAGAAATTTTGCAATGTGCCCTTCAAACAATTCTAGAAGCCCAAGATAACTTGATGCCTCCTGAGATTCCTGAAGAGGTTGTTGAACAAGAAACAGTTCAAGAAGAAGAGTCTTCTCCTAACATTTTTGGACACTTCTCGGATAGCATCTTTCAAGCTAACTTCGAGACAGTTCATCCTTATAATACCAGGAGTAAGACAGCAAACAAACCTTCTACCGAAAACACTACAACTTTGCCTCCAAAGCAATCTAAATCAGCTGAGACTAAATAGAGTAATGTGAGCCCCAACTTATATTATGATGTTGTTGAAGATCTTAAAAATTTGAGGGCAAACATTTCTATTTATGAGTTATTGAAGTTTCCATTTCTGCTACAAAAAATGTTACAAAATATTTCAGAGAATGGCAAAAATGGTAATTCTAATGGTAACAAGGTTGTGCAGAACAAAGTTCCCCAGAAGACTTCCACTAAAAATGATCCTGATCATCAAGATAAAGGAAGCCTTCCTGTAAATAGTGTAAATGATGTAAATAATGTAGATAAAGTAGCTTTAGAAACTGCGAGTAAAAAGCCACAAGCTACTACTCTTAGTACTCGCAAAAATGTACCTCTTTTTTTGTTAACCTTCGAGATCTTTAATAGAAACGTGCATAATTGTATGGTAGACTCAGGGGCGTCATCCAATGTGATGCCTTGGTCTGTTTTCCAGAAGATTAACGCAGAAGTTGAACCCTCCACTTTAAAAATCATACAACTTGATCGGACAAATGTGAAAGTTATAGGCGAACTAAAGAATGTGCTTATTAGATTATCGTCTAACCCCAAGGTTCATCAAGTTATTGATATAATTGTTGTGGATATTCCAGAAGTGTATGGCATGTTTTTAAGCAGGGAATGATCTGAACAGCTACATGGTTATTTCGCGACAGATTGGTCCCATCTATGGCTTCTAGAGAACGGCAAGCCTAATAAAATCAAAGTAAATCGTGAGCGATACCTTAAGTTCACGGTCACAGATTTGAACGATCCCAACAAACTGTATACACCTTCTGCTGATTCACCTGAAGTACAAGGGATGGACACCTTCTTCGGCAATTTCATAGCCGAGGCTTCACCTATCACCAATCCAGAACAGCAGTCCGAGATTGTAGCATATATGCAACCAACAGCTTCCACGCAAGGGTCCCATGTACAAATCAAATTTGGTCTCTTTATTTCGATGGATCAAAGTCCAAAGAAGGAGCTAGAGCAGGCTGCATTATTATCGATCTGTCAGGTAACAAAACATTGATAGCATGTAGGTTGGAATTTGAATGTACTAATAACACTGCAGAATATGAGGCTTTACTGCAAGGTCTCAGAAAAGCTTCGGATATGAACATTCAAAATTTAACCGTCTTTGGCGAATCTGAAATAGTGGTTAGACAGGTAAGAGACTCTATCCACTGTCTTTCTCCACATCTCAAAATCTACCAATCTGAGGTATGGAATTTAATGAATAAATTTTCCGCTTTCAATATAAATTCTATTCCTAGATTGAATAACTCTGAAGCAGATTTATTAGCTAATGTAGCTTCTAAACTTCTTCCTGTAGAAGGCTTGTCCCCAGACGCATTCTCCGTTGAGCTGTTGTTTCGGCCATCCGTCCCTGACAACATCACGAACTGGAGAGTATTTGACGACGATCAGTAGATTATTAACTTTCTACACATGGAAGAAACCTTTCAAGGTACGGTAATAGACGAACACACACATGACGACAATTTGCGCGATTTCATGGTAATACCAGATCCGAGAACTCCTGAATCTTCATCGGATATGGTAAACTCAATCCCTAAATCTGTAGTTAGATTAGAGGAGTTTTATGATTTTCAAGATAAATTTAAAAAGACGGTCAATTGCAAAACCAATAGTTCCTCGTTATCTTATGAAAAAGTAAACTTAGGAACTAATGAAAATCCTCAGTGCATTAATCTAGGGTTGGGATGTTCTCAACAAGAAAAAGATGCATTTATTAAATTATTCAAAGAATTTAAATATGTCTTTGCATGGACGTATGATGACCTTAAAACTATCGACCCTAACATCATACAGCATGTCATCCCGATGAAGCCCCAAACCTTACCCTTTCAACAAAAACTAAGGAAAATGCACCCCAAGCTCGAACCGACCATTCAAAAAGAATTGAATAAGCTCCTAAATGCTAAGATAATTTTTCTTGTTAGACACACTCAGTGGGTTTCTAACCTTGTCCCAGTCCGGAAGAAGAATGGGGAAATCCTACTCTGCGTCGATTTCCGGAACCTTAATAGAGCATCTGATAAAGACAATTATCCTGTCCTGCCCAGGGAACAGATCCTTCAACAGGTATCTGGTTCCAAGAGGCTATCCTTATTGGATGGTTTCTCGGGATACAACCAAGTCCTGATGTCTCCACCAGACCAACTTAAAACTACCTTCCGTACTCCATGGGGCACCTATGCTTATCGAAAAATGCCCTTTGGATTGATTAATGCCGGTGCCACTTTTCAGAGAGCAATGGATATTGCTTTCCGAGGCTTAATCAATCAGTCTATCGTAGTTTACTTATATGATGTGACTGTATTTTCTAAAAACAAAAACGATCATCTAGCTCACTTACAAGCCGTCCTACTGTGATGTCGTAAATACGGCATCTCCTTGAATCCCAAAAAATCCATCTTTGCAGTAGAATAGGGTAAACTCTTAGGATTCATTGTATCCAGTGAAGGGATGATTATTGACCTGGAAGGACTCAAGTCATCACAAAACTTCCCCCTCCTACATCCAAAAAACCTATGCAGTCTTTCTTAGGCCAGATTAACTTCGTGAGAAGATTCGTCCCTAGTTTCTCCGAAATGGTCAGGCCTTTACAGAATTTGATCAAGAAAGACACCCAATATCACTGGGGACCCCTAGAAATTCAAGCTTTTAATGAAATAAAGAAGGCTATAATAAACGCTCTGTCTCTCATGAGCCCAGATTTTTCTCAAGACTTTACACTCTATACTTTTTCTTCTGACTCCTCCTATGCCGCCATCCTAACCCAAAAGAATGCCGAGAACAATGAAGTACCCCTTGCCTTTATGAGCTCTCCTTTCAAAGGTGCTGAACTTAATTACCCAGCGGTAGTTCAGCAAGCCTACGTTGTTTTCAAAGCAGTTAAGCACTTCCGGTCCTATCTTTTGAAGTCAAGGACGAAAGTCATTGTCCCCTACCCAGCCGTGAGGAATTTGTTAGTGCAGAAGGAACTAGGAGAAAAGAGAGCTAACTAGGTCACCTCCTTACAGGAGTATGACTTAGAAATCACCCCAGCTCAGATAGTGAGAGGCCAAGGGTTATGCAAGTTAGTCGTTGATTCAACAGCAGGGCAGCAAGAAGAAAGCGATACGTCAAACCTAGGACAATGCGATCAAAGTCTAATCTGTTGCGCACAAAACCCTGTTAGTCCTTGGTATGACAATATAAGATTCTATCTTGAACATGGGTCAACCCTCCGTCACCTAGACCCCGCTAAAAGAAGAGCACTGAGATTAAAGTTTGCCTCCTTTCATCTGGTTAATGGTATTTTGTTTCATCAGAATTTTGACGGCGTACTGATGCGTTGTCTTGAAAAAGACGAAGCAAAAAAAGTCTTGCTAGAGTTGCATGCAGGAGAAGCTAGTGTTCATTTTGGTGGTGACACCACTGCTCATAAGATTTTAAGAGCAGGTTATTACTGACCCACGCTTTTTAGAGATTCCCATGCCTTATGTCGTAAATGTATCGTCTGTCAGAAAGCATCAGGGCGGTTACAAAAACCAGCCTTTCCTTTGCAGCCCGTTACGGTAGATTCTCTTTTTCAGCAGTGGGGCCTTGATATCATAGGTCCAATCAACCCTCCATCCTTGCAATAGCACAATTTTATTGTGACAGCCACAAATTACTTTACCCGATGGTCTGAAGTTGTTGTGTTAAGAACTGTCAACACCAGTCAGGTAATTGCCTTTCTAAATTCAAACATCATCACTCGTTTTGGTATCCCTGATTGTTTAGTGTTTAAAAATGCTTCTTACTTTTCCTCTCTTGAGATGAGAGAGTTCACTTTGTAAAAGGGAATTAAGCTGAAGTATTTTGTTAGCTATTACCCCCAGGGCAACGGATTGGCAGAATCGACAAACAAGAACTTGATCAAAATCATCAAGAGAACGGTGGTTGAAAATCACAAAAATTGGCACAATGCACTGCTAAACGTGTTGTGGGCTGATAGGGTAACGCCAAAAGCTGCTATAGGTAACTCCCCCTTTTTTCTCGTTTATGGAAGAGAAGCAATTCTGCCACCTCACATTCTTCTTCTTTCACTTTAGTTGTCACAGAAAGTCCAAGAAGAAGATTGTCCCCCTTTAGAAAACCGAATTAACGCTTTGATGAAGCTAGAGGAAGTAAGAGCCCAAGCTAAACGTAAGTTAGATCAACATCAACAATTGGTTAAAAGCTGGTTCGATTCTAACTCTGCTTCTGATAGGAATTTTGAAGTAGGTGATCTCGTCTTGAAGTGGGACAAACCACACGAGGGAAAGGGAGAACACACTAAATTTCAAAATTTGTGTCTTGGACCATTTTTAATTGCTGAAAAGTTGGGTCCCAGTTCTTTTCGATTGCAAAATCTTGAAGGGCAGCCTGACACCTACCCGATGAATGGCCAAGCCTTGAAAAGATACTTTGCTTGATAACTACCCTTGTATATTATGTACATATTTTTCTTTTTGTTCTTGATTCGAATTTATCAGTTTGTGTTTTTGGAAATACTCATACCTGTACATTGAGCTATTCAGACAAAGACAATAGAAAGTTCCTTCACTGAAATAACTACTAAGAAAATTTGTATGAACATCAATGGCATATTTCTGAAATTTATGTTGGAAAAATATGTTGTTTGAAAGAAGATGATTGATTTCAATCTCTTAGTAAAGCTTGTCATGACCATCTATTATCTTTTTACATTGTCCCTATTTCGTAAAGGAATGACTCAGAAGATGTCTCCCTGTCTTAGGAAGTTGTTTTTGTAAATAAAACATCTCTGGATCTAAATAAAGGACAGTTTTAAAAAATCTGATGAGGTCTGAAAAATATGTTAAAATATCATGATTTTCAGCGTCACCCTGCTCGACTATATATCTATAAAAAATAAAACAAAATAAATTATTAAGGAGACCTGTGGGAAGTGCTTGTAAACCCATCGGGATGATGAAAAGGTCTGCTGGTAGCAGGTAAATGAATGCATGGAGCCAAGACAACTTCGTCAGGGTACAGAATAGGCCTGCTGGCAGCGAAGCAATGTCGGGTATATGAAAATCTGCAAATAAGAAACCTCTTTAATGTCCTTTATTCTGATCCAGAACTTCTTGGCAGGATACAGATGTCAGAGTGGGTTAAATGGCAACCCTGTCGAGGCTATGGACGCCTGCTGGCAGCAGTGGCTCTGTCAACAGTATTGGAGATTTTATCTTTAATATTGTGATTTGCTGATCTTAAGACTGTTATCTGTTTTCATCTTTTAAAACACTGCTGGAATAGTTGGTTAATGATGATGTTTATATGATTTTCTGGTTGTTATTTTTGAGTTGGAATTATCTTTGCTGTCCTAATCTGAATTTGTTCATTTTGGCAGAGATAACTGCTTCTACCAGTGTGTCGCCATTGTTGGCAGCCAATTCACATTTTCCACTATCTTATAAGCTGCCTACACCAATGTTTTGCAAACATCAAATTTTTCGTCGCAATTTTCAAATAAACGACACTTTTATTTTTGCGACATTTGCACATTTACCTTCGTTTTTTGTTTTCACAACTGTAAGCATGAAAACTTGGTCTTTCGAAGTCGCATTAAAATCATTATTTGAACTATCGTTATCCTTCTTGTCGATATGCTTATTGAGCCTACATGTTACTTATCTTTATACAGCTTGCAAAACTCTTTTGATCTGCACTCATTGGGCATTCTTTGACTGATTATGTATTTTCATTTCATTAAATTGAGATGCATTGACAGTTGAATTTACATGTGCTTTGATTTGATTTACTTGATCATTTGTTTCATGAAAATACATAGGTGTTGTGGTTAAATCCTTCATATATATCTTTTAAATGATACCTATGTTCATGTTTTCAAAACTATTGGCATGTTGATTATATGAAGACCCATTGGCACATTCGTTAAACTCTTGATATGAGTTGTTACAATACATTGGCGCGTGGTTAAACATTTGGTATTGGTTTCGATTTGTAAGTTTGGTTTAAAACTATGGCATAATGTTCCATTGCGCGCGTTGTTTTATGTGCTTACCATTTCATTGGTCGAGCAAGTCATATGATTGTTGAACTATGTTATAATGGGTTGAACGGCTATGAACGCCGGCGGTTGTACCTAGGCAATAACTATTGTGCATGGCAGAGATAAGCTCCACCACCTTCGCACAATATCATTAATGTCTATCCCTTATCCCTGTTTCACCTCTGTTAGCTCGAGTAACCCTTTGTGCACTCTATTCCTGCGTATGATATGACCCAAACCCTGGCTCGTTCACCGTGTGCTCGGCTCCCTTGAACTGGTGGTGTGAATCGAGCCGAACGGTAGCCAAGCCTTGCTATTGTTCGACAATGCCCGGAAAGACTTGGAGGATAACGGTTGGCTAACCTTTATACAGCGATTTGAGGGTTTTAATCTAGCTGTGGCACAGCAGTTCGCTCTGACTTTTGATGGCTATAGAGCCAAGGTGGGTGACATTCAGCTGGAAATCAATGAGGAATTTATCAGTTCTGCTACAGGGTTACCTGCCACGGGCCAGCGTTGGTTCAAGAATTCGAAAGTGGAAGAGGTTCCATGGCCACTTCTATTCGTTTCATGAAAGGTCACATCTTGTGACAGAGATATGCTCATATCCATGCTTAAACCACGATGGCATGACCTTTTGATAATAGTTAAGCAATTTGTGACCTGTGAGGGTCGATATGGACTCATTTTTCTCTACCATCTGCGTTTGTTAACGAATTTTATGGGATACTCGTTGAATATGCCCTTTTAATTCTAGCGTAGCCTATATAAAATGTCGAAAAGGTTTAAAAGGGAGAAGGCCGATAGTAGCTTGTTCCACCATGGACTAATTAGACTTATCATTGTTCATTACTTGAGTCTCCACGGTGATAGCTCGTGAGCTTTTATCGCTCAAAATGGTTTTTTTGATACAGACCTTGTCCAGGTTGACAAGCCTATGGTTATGGAAGCCAAGGTCGAGCCACCCGTGCCCTTCCATGTACTACTGCCCTCTCCTAAGCCTTCGATCGACCCTGATGTTGACTTACCAGATGTTATAGATGAGAAGGTTGAGGCTATTAAAAATTCTACAAGCAAAAAGGTCAAGGCAAACCCTACTGTTGATGCCAAGGGTAAAAAGAACGCTTGGCTTATTTCAAGGATGGCTAGGAATAAACCTAAACCCACTGCTGAGTAGAAGCCCATAGTCCTTAGTGAGGATTCGGACTCTGACATAGAACATTTCCTAACCGGTGAGTACCCTTACTCACAGGGTTTATGCCCCGAGCCACCTTATGATTTCGTTTCTAATCTGCCCCCTTGCTTAAAAAATAATCCTAACTATCCTGGGATCAGACTACCAAGCAAAACCCTCGGCAATGTAACCAAACCCTCACCTGGACTGTCGAAGCCCACACACTCGTCCTTTGACCAATGTGATTTATGGTTGGAACGATACTATATAGACATTCCACTACTTCAATCGAAAATCAAATCGCTGGAAAGTCAAGTTGCAGTATTGACCAGCCAAAGAGACAAACTTCAAGCAACTGATTGGAAACAGAGGACCACTGGTTCCATCATTTTCAAGAATTTTGAATCGGCCACAGCCGTTATCAACTCCAAGTTGTCGTGACCAAGCCATCTGCTTGTCATACAGGTATGAATTTCATATCAATTTGCGTTTTGCGAATTCCTAGGATTAATATAATGATTTGAATTTGGTTTTCGAATAGCTCTGTTTATCCTTTGAGATGGCTCTATCACAATGTGTTCATCCTTTACATTGTTTTCTCTTTGCTAAAAATGAATGAAGCTTCGATTTGGATGCACAATTCGCTCATGCCCAGTTTAGTCACTGATAGATTTTTACCGGATTTGATTGGTTTTCGATTGGATTTGATTTGATCGTTTGTCTGATTGAATTGACGAAATTGATGGTTTGCTTTAGATTGGATTTGTTTGTATCCAATTTGAACAAGAAATTTTTCATGCTAGACTTAGAATGCGAATTATGTTTTGATTTGATTTTGTTATGGATAGTTTGTATGCTGTGATTGTCGAACGAATTCATGAGTTTGGTTGTTACGATCTTTTAATATGTTGTGTTATATAATTTTCTAAATCATGTATGCAACTCTGTTCGATTTCGATTTGGAAAGAGTGACTCTATTTTTATGAAAACAATACTCTCATTTAAGTCTGTGCAAATAATACTCGCACCCGAATCATGGAACGGTTTTGATCTACGTCGACTGTGTTAAACCCTAGCTATTCGATTTGCTTCATTGGATTGTTGTGTATCTTCAGTTAGTTTGATCATTTTCATGAGTTGGATTCGTATCATAAATGTTGCTCTGTTTGATTTTAAATTTGCAAAACGAATTGGTCGACATATGTTATCTCTATCAAATCCAGTCATAATTCATTTGAAAGGAATGATTTCGATCAAGGTCAATTGATTTTGTTTGCCCCAAATAGCAATAACAAACGATTGAACTAATCCTACAGATCATGTTATCAATTGAGTGATCTCATTACGATTTCATGTATGGTAATTTACGTGCCAGTTTTGGTTTAATTCGTTCATGGCATGAATCGTTTGTTATGTCAATACAATTATAATGATTTGAAAATGATCTTGTTTGGATTTGATCATATCTCCTGTTGACGAGGCAGCATAACAATTGCCTGTGATTTGTTTTAATTGTATCAAATTTGATTTGATATGAAACGATTTCATAATTGTTTGATTATGATTCTGTGCACCCTATTTTATGGTAACAAACGAAACAGAGTATATGCTGCTCTGTAGTCATTCAATTTTAGCTCTGTTTTGATCTCGAATTAGTATAACAATTCCAATTTGAATAATTCGTTTTCAAAATAGCTATTGGTTATTAGTTGAATTTAATTCTTAAATGATTTGAATTGAATTCATGCTGATTCTATGTCTTATTTAGACCAGCTACAGAATCGCAAGATTATGTAGCTAGTCTATAGAATTAAATTTTTATCATTTTCTTTAACAAAATATCTGCCTAACTTGTCCATTTTCGACCTTGTTCAGGTACATCTGAATTGCATTGGGCATGCTGGACAGTCAAGGAGATATTTGTGTGATTTAGTTTTGTTTTAGGTTCCTAGTTTAATCAGACTTGGGATATCTTCCCAGATTTTATGTAAACAGTTTGATAACTTCTACAGGGATGTTTTACCCTGTAGAAGGTCTTTAAATACTTATTATTTTGCGTAATAATAAGCATCCCCACTTGTGGGAGAACCAGGCTATGGATTTTTAATACAAACTGAGACAGAAGTTGATGTTCTGCTACAGCTTTCGCTTTCATAATATCAATCTTTTGTTTCAAGTTTATGCATGTCATTTGTAATTGATTATAGACTACTTTAGCTATCATAGTGTATTGCAGAATAATGTGATTTAATTAATGTGATCCATGTCTGATTTCTTTCATTACTTTAAAAATACATCAATTACTCGGTTCAGTTAATGAATGACAGATTTCTCTTCTTCATCAATTGAATTATTTTGTATAAGTCTTTGCATACAGATTTATCTAACGGTGAAGATTTATATATCATAAGATTGTTGTAAATTTTATGTCTTGTTTGTCCTGTAATCATATTTCAAGAGCACTGCAGCTTTCTGTTTACAAGGAGCGCCTGGATAATTTGGAGCGGGTTTCCTCCCTCCGATCAGCTAAGACAATCATTATTCACAGGACAAACCTGGAGCGTTTCTCCAGGTCAGTTTGTTATTTCTTTGTTTGTTAGTATAATATTAGTAGTTTAGTTAGATATATGTTAGTTAGATTTTTATTTAGAATTATTATATTAGTTTTTTAGTTTAGTTAGTTTTGTTTTATCTCTGTTCATAAAATTATAAAATCAACAAAAAATATTTCTTTCTGTTTTAGGACAGAATATTAATGAGTTTTTCAGGTTTTATTCAAATCTGTAAATTGTAGATATTGTACATTTTATGAATAAGTTATATTTCTGTTAGTAGTTAGATATTTAGTTAGTTAGAGTTAGTATAGTATTAGTTAGTAGATTGTATATAATAGTTAGTTTAGTTTATTAGTTTGTTTTTTTTTAGTTAGATTAGTTTAGTTTGTTTAATAGTTAGTTTTAGTTAGATTAGTTAGTTTAGAATAGTTTTCTTTTGTTTTCTTAGGACCTTAGATTGGCTAACGGAGCCGCTAAACCCGTCAGGGTGGTTCATCCCAAACGGCTTGGGTTATTAGACAACCCCGGACTGGTTCCACTCTCTCGGTTGACGGACGGTCAATTTCGCCCGTCAACAAGTATAGAGAAAAATAGGGAAGGTGACCCACATAATGAACTTAGAGCATGTTATTGAAGCCCAATAACAAGTAGACCTCTCTAGAACATTTAGACCACAAGTAATCCCAAATTAAAGAAGACATATTTCATTCATTAAGATTATTTACCAACTATTTTTCATCATTTTTATTAGTATTGTTTCATCATTTTAAGCTCCATTGATTGTTAGTGGTTGAGAKAAGTTTCATTGGTGTAGATTGAGTGAGTATGAAGATTTTTCCACCAGAGTAAAGTTTTAAATGGATCTGTTCTAAATCAATGATGTTTTTTTGGAGCTTGAAGCCATCACTGACACAAGAATTCGCCAGCTAAGGAATAGATACATTTCAGAGTATCTCATTAAATGGAGGAAACTATCGACTGAAGATTCCACTTGGGAAGATAAGTCTTTTATAAATAAGCATTGAGAGTTACTCAAGTGTTGCGAACAACACTTGTCTGAAGGGGAGGGGCATGTTAAGCCCTAAATAATGTCTTATTACCTCTTAATTGGGTCATATTACATTAGTAATGTTATTTTATTTATGTCGGTTTTATTCCATTAGTTGTAATTATACCTCCTGGTCTCCTATATATACCAAGGAGACAATTTCATTTCAAATCATCTTGTAATTGTACATTTATGTGGGCATAAGGAGGTTGCCCCCTCGAAGAGGCTTATGATCTGAATTTCTCTCTTTTTCAAGGCGTTGAGCACTTATTCTGAGGTCTTTCTATGATATATTGATATTTGGTTTTTAATATTGTTGAGATGTCAGCCTCGTGCTGAATATTTCCAGCTTTGTGTTGATGTTTATGAGATGCCAGCTTCGTGCTAAAGATTTCCATCTTAGTGTTGATGTTGATGAGATGCCAACTTCATGCTAAATATTTTTAGCTTAGTGTTGGCGTTTGTTATGCTCCACCCTTCGTGTTGTGATGTTGTTGTTTTTGATGTTGTATCATCCTCGTGTTGTTATTGATGATGATGATGTATTAGTGTTATACTAATCTATGTTGATGCAGATTATGATGGTGCCATTCCAAATCCTTGTTGTGGATGATGATATTAATGATGAGCAAAACTTCTAATGATTTATAGATATGCCAATCAGTGTTCTAGATGTTGTTGATGTTGTTTCCCTCTCTCTCTCTTGATGATGTTGTAGAATACCCTTCTTGTTAAGGGGGAGTGTTGAAATATTGTAACTGCAAAGAGTATTCTATTTATTATTGAGTCATTATTAATTAGATCAATCCCCTTTTGTGTATTGGTCATGTCGGGTATTGTAATTGACCAAATCCCCTTTTATGAATTGGTCAAATCCTAATTGTATTATGCAAATTAAGAAGTCGGCCCCAAAGCCTAATTAAAGTGGTTTTAACCACTAAGAAGACAAGTCGTACCTTCCCAGTTAAGAGACACATTTCCAACACCTTTTGGCCAGTATAAATAAAGGAGTACAGCACCTCATTATCTCACTAAGTCATTCAAACATCCAGTGCGCAAGTTTGGAAGTTGTATTTGGGAGAAGAAGGAGAAGAGAGGCGCATTTCTCAGTGTTGGGTATTCTCTAGTGTCTTGTTTTATTGTCTTGGCATTGTATTGGCTATCTATATTAAGGAAGTTTTTGTTGGTTTTTCTCCCCCGTGAGGGTTTCGCAGGATAAATTTTGTGTATCTTGTGATTATGTTTCTCTCAGTGATCGTACCTATGCTATGGTTGTCTGGTAAATTGAAAAGAAACCTAATAATAGCTCAAAAACTTAACAAGTAGCTATGTGGAATAGAGAAAAATAATTCCAACTGAAATATGAAGACATTAATATGGTGCTTGGAAATAAGAGCACCAAAAGGATAACAAGCTTCAATAGCAAAGGCATGGATCTTTTTGAATAATTTTGAATGTATATTATGTATAATGCATTGAGGATGGTGCACAAATAAGGGGTATGGGAATGTAATAACCCTATTGTTCCTGAGTTTATGTTTTAAGGCTATAAAACATACCATCAAGGCATCCGAAAATGATTTAAAGAAAAGATCTAGAATTAAGAAATTAAAGAAAGATCAGAGCAGATTCAGTTTCTCAATTGTCTCTGTCTCGCTTCCTGTTGCTCTTGGATGCTAATGTCACATTCAATAGAAGCCCATGATCGTTCTAGTTCAGCCCTATTGGTCTTTGTTTGTAAAATAGTATTAAATAAACTTAGGGCAATGCTGGTTTGATCCTGAAGGCCCAGTTCTACGTTAGGTTGTCTGCTATTAGGGACAGTCATGGATGATGAAGTTTAAAAGGTTTATAAAATTGGATTTTAATCAATTGGTTACTTCATACTTCCAGAGATAATATCAATGAAAACAGTTTCGAAATCTATAACAGTAATGTAAAAGCACATTCAAGGTCGTTTCCTGATTTTGTAACAATTTTGAAATTGTAAACAACGAAACACAATACAGGAAATATAAGGCTTTTATCGGGAAAGAATCTTATATTTCAATTAACAATGATGAAAGAAAAAACAAGATTTCTAATGGAGTTAAATATTAAGGAACAGAAGGTTTTACAGGTCTTAAAATCACTAAAGTAATTTCAGAGGAAAGACTGTAATACATTCAACATCCAAACCAATCTGAAATAATAAACAACAATGTATATAAATTCAAATTGATTCACTTGTTATAAAAACACTTTAAAAGGAAAATTTAACAAAGCATGATAAACAGGGGAAGACACATAGTTACAAAATTGCAGGATCCAGAATCTTGTTCGCGATTTATATTCCGATGAACTTTCAAAGCTGAAATTACAAAAATGGTTATCTCTCAGATTTCTGAAGCCCTTTCTCAGCCTTTCGAAACTGTATTTATACATTTCTATCAAAGTTTTTCGTTGGTAACTAACCAACTCCCTAATATTACGGTTACATAAAATAATGTCAACCGTTTGCAATTACTTTCAAAATTTCAATAAATAAAAGCATTTTAAAAGTTTTAAATCTGTGTTGACGAACTTTCTTTCTCTGCCTCAACACATTGAACACATTGGCCCAAAAAGTTTACTAAGATCCTGGGAGCCTCAGGTATTTAATTTGCTTCGAAAGAGAAAAATCTTCTCTGTAAATCTGGCAACTGACTTTCTATCATTTTCTCTGTGAATTTAACATTTTTCAACCTTAAACTTGGAGTTACCATCCACTTATTTATTTTTGTAATGTTGACCAATTTAATATTTGAAATTTCTGCTTTCCTTTCTTCGAGCTCTTCCTTTGACTTCAGTTGATGCCTGGCAATGTTGATTTTGCCTAATATCCCAGAACAACTATCTGCCCCAATATTTAATGAATCTTTTTCAAAGAGATTAGAGATTCCTTAACAGTCTTCGTTAAATTCTTTTGTGATTCTTTTATATTCAGCCAATTTTGATTCCCAGACTTTTATCATTATATCTCCTTTTACTTGTTCTGAAACAGATAATTTCTGATTTTTTCCAATTTCATCTTTTGATGAAGAAGTTACTGCTTTTTGAAAAGTAGTCCTCGCTGCTTTTGCTTCTCTTTCTTTCTGGAACACCTGTTCCATGGACCTATTTTATTCCTAAAAATAGTTCTGGATTATTTCCAGATTGCAGAATACCTTCTGTTGTTCTTCTTCTATTTTTGCATATATCTCTAACGCTTGCGTCCTGAAATGTTCAATTTCAATTACCTGGTTAGCAATAGAAATAATCTTGTCTTGCAAAAGTTTATTTTCTTCTCCTAACCTTTGAACCTGTTCTTGAGTAACCTGTATCATGTGTTTTGCCTCATCCAAGCTTTTATTCAACTTTTGGATTTCTTGTATATCTTTGAGTCTAGCTTGTTCTAGACCCTTCTGTATTCCCCAACTAGTATTTCTTTCATTTTCCTTTAATCTGTCTTGCAACTGAATTCTTTCTTGATCCTTCTGCTCAAGCATTGTAGTTAGATTTCCTACAGAGTATATATTAGTTGTTGCTATAGCACCCATTGTGCCTGCTAACTTTGTAGCGAACTCTCCTTCCTTGAGTTTTTTACCGTCTATGATAACTTTATGCTTCTTGATTGATCTTTCTCCTACAGGATGAATTTCCTGTTTTAAGACTGCTCTTCATTTCTTGCTGAAAAAATAATCAGATGAAGGGATTTCATCTCTCGAAATTGGCTCCAGATCGCTGACGTATAGAACTCCTTCATGAGGGGTTCTGAAAGTTGACTGTAATGGAGTCAAATTTGTAATAGGACTGCCAAGTTCTTTTGAAGCAGTTCCTCCAATCTTTTCTGGAATATCATCGAGAATTATTAGACTTGTTTCCAGTCCTTTACCCTTTTCTGTTCCTGGTTCTTTTACCTGAGAACCTTCTGTATTTTGAGGAGGTATTTCAGGATTTTTCAACTTATCTTTGTCACTTGACTTGTCCTGAGCATCAGTTTCAAACCCTGGAGGGGTTTCTTCCTGTTCTGGCAATGAAGTAGACATTTCACCTTGTAAAATCTTCGGCATGTAGCTTCACCTATGTCATTGAAAAGATGCAAACCCATCCTGTGAGTCAGGTGGTAAGGCTTGTACCTTGTTCTGCACTTCCTCATAAGATTTAACATCTTTGAAAATATCATCATAAACTAAAACTTCATGTTCATAAGCTTTTAAATTACAATGTGTGTAATGTCGACTGATTATTTGGTAAGGGTCATGTTTTCTGTGCTCGATGTCTATTAATTTAACTTCCTCTAATGACTCGGCCTCCGCCTTGGTATGCCCTAAATTTAATAAAGTAAGTTTCCCGATATGAACAGGAAAAGATGGCCATGATTTTTTCTGAAGGGCTTTTAATTCTAACCCAATACCACCCTTGGCTAACTGATAAGCCACCTCTCTGCATACCAATTTATCTGGTAAGAACTTCGGGAGTGCGTGAGGTGGAATGGAACAGCCATAAACTCTAATATAGGAAAAATGTTCCTCAATAAACCAGTCGGCAACCGATTTGAGGCTTTCTATGACTGTGTCAGAAATGCGAGGGGGTTCACATCCAAAGAATATTTTGTGCAGAGGGATAATTACATAATGATAGACATCATAAAAAACATCCTTTGCATTTTCTTCCCAGAGAGATGAGTGGTATTTATACACAGGCTCTGGGCAAGAAACATTCCAACTCCAATTCATTAATGGGAAAGGAGTCATAAAACAAATGGCATCCATAATATATGCAGACATATAAAAAGACAATGGTTGTCCCTTTGACTTGGCTTCTCTATAATTCACAACCTCTGATGTGAGGTTATCCGACAAAATTTTATGCCAGTTAAAACTGCGTCCTTCTGAAACTTCCTCTAGGAAAGGTGTCCAGTCTGCATGAAAGTGAGAAGGGTCTTTTCTCCCGAAAATTCTACATAACATCATTGCTACATAAACCATATATTCATTTAAGGAAGCTGTGGCATAAATCCCATGTAAATCAGCCCTAAACTTATTTTCATCCCTGGCCCATCCTCTAATCATGTCAGGGTATGTCTGGCCTGCTTCAGTGCATTCTTTTCTTTGAAACTCGGCTAAAAACTGAGAGTTAAAGGTATGTCTATAATTGGGTGAAAGCTTATACATTACTTGAATGTGCTCAGGCCTGAATGAGACGATGACAGCTCCTTGCTCATTCAGAATGCTTCTTGTTGGGATATCCACTCTATCCAGAGCCCAGCAAATCATATCGGTATATGTTACAAACCTCGGGCGTGCAGCAACCTTATGAAGCTCAGACTCAGCAATGTCTCGGAGATGATTTTCTGAATCAGAGTCTGCATATTTAAGCTCATCCTCTAGCTTTTCAGCAATTCCAGACCAAGTTTTGACCGAGTGTACTCCGGATGCTGTAGTATCGGAAATAATATCACTTTCTGGTTGGTCTTCGTTCTTCTTCGATGCTTTTTTGGGTGCCATAGCTCTACGTTTAGCTTGAAAACCTGTCACAAGGAGTGGATGAGAAAACGTAGCTTTGAAATGAAAATGCAGATGTTCGATCGTTTAATTTGAATATATCTTAAACATGATGCGGATCGTACATCTTTCATGAAATAAAAGCTAGTAATGCAGAAAAGATTTTCGAATATAAGCATTCAATGCCCGTACTTTGGCTTTTTCGTCATTTTCGAAATAAAGAGAAACATACTTATCCAGACCACGATGCATTAATAAATACTCAGAGAATGATCAAAACGTTTTTTTCTTTTTTATGTTGATTAATTGAGATTCAATATTTTCGGGATTTCGTTAATCGAAAAATTGGAAGTCGGGATTTTGGAGAATTTGATGACATGAATCATGCTCTCATGAAATCGCGAATCGCGAAATTGCAAAATGGCGATGACCCGTTTCTTTAAAACATGACTTAACTTATCTTAATCAACTCAGTAATCATGATCAAGGCCAAAACAGACATAGATTATTTCAAATGTGAAATATGAGTCGGGATTTTGGTGATCGGGATTTCGAGGAATAGGATGACAAGAAACACGCTTCTCATAAAATTGCGAATACCGAAATCACGATGTAATTATTTAATTCTTAATTATTCTTAGCAGAGATTAGATTAATTCATATCTTTACTTAAGGATCAAAATATATCGCAAAATTGGGAAATCGGGAAACACGATGACAAGATTATATGATCTTATGGAACCGCGAATCCCGATATTGCGACGTGATTAACTTAACCTTTAAACCCTTTTAATTGAGAATTAAGTAAATTACATTTTAATTAAGTCTTAAAATATCGGGAAATCGGGGATCGGGGTTTCGCAATTCGATTTGCATCAAAAATTTGTTTACGTCAAACCCCGAATCCCGATTTCTTTAATATTTGACTGAAAAACTCACAAATTTAAAATTATACTCCTGTTAAATAATTTTTTTGAAAAGTGTTGGAAATTTTATATATTTGTAAACCCTTTTTCGTTGTTCAAGTTTTCAAAAAAGAATAAACAATAAAAGGCATCGCGAATTTATAGGTGATGAAATTCTTGTTCAAAGAAATCCGAAAAACGCAAAGACTCAAAAATAAAAAACTTTTATCCTTAAGAATAAAAAATTCAAGATCTGTTTCAACAAACCCCAAGCTAAACCGCAATTGTAAATGTACATATGTTTTATAGGCTAATGAGCCAAGATATTATAGGTCAAAGTGCCTATGTGATTATTAGGCTAGAGATCCTATATGATAAAAGGCTAGCAATCATATCATTGTAATATGTAATCACTCATATTATTAATAAAATACATCACTATTGTAGACTAAGTCAGACAAAAGAGTATGGGGGGCTAGGACTCCACGAGAGGGAAAGGGGGATAAGGGATTAAGGAAGATGGGCTAAGTCAAGGGCGCTTAAGCCAAAGAATAAAATAATATTATTCCTAAAGTCACAAGTCTTATAACATTATGTTATTCTAAGTTCCCAAGGGAAGGGAACAAATTACAAGTGGGGAACAATTTAGTTCCTTGTGTGCCAAGTGTCAAGTTAGGAACATGCATATATAATATTGATAATTAGTGTAATTCTCATTCATTATTGTCATTC
>JASDQU010736924.1:279740-291182 GCA_032191745.1 Picea mariana | reverse complement strand
AAATGACTGTGTTTTTGTGGTTGTTTATCGATTTTCTAAGATGGTGATTCTAGTTGCCTGCAAGAAGAGAATCACACCAGAGGCCACTACCAAGCTCTTCTTTGAACAAGTCTGGGTACATTTTGGAATCCCACAAACCATTGTCTCAGATCGGGATAGTCGATTTCTTAGCACATTTTGGTTAAGCCTCTGGTCATTGTTGGACACCAAGCTCACCAAATCCACGGCCTTCCACCCCCAAATAGATGGCCATAATTCAAAGCACCCTCACACATAGGATGAGAACCTCCCCTATGTCTAGCATAGCTACAACTGAGCCCTGCATAGCTCAACCGGCCACAGCCCCTTTCAGGTGGGGTTGGGATTCTAACCATTGGGTCCCATAAATGTTGCACTTCCCCTTGCGGTCACCTCGACCGACTCATATCCTACTCCAACTGAAGCTAACAAAGCCACCTAGTTCATTGAGCAGATCTACCACATATTCCAATAGGTTCAAGATATCCTACAGAAGTCCAATGACAAGTACAAACAGCGCCATGATCAACATCGGGTGCCACATGAGTTTCAGGTGGGCAACAAAATTTGGTTGCACTTGCAGAAAGAATGCCTTACAGGACCCCATCTGAAGCTTCTCCCACTCCATTATGGGTCGTACAATATCACCAAGGCTGTGGGGGATAAATCTTTTGAGCTCAACATTCCTCCTTTCCTTGGCCTGCACCCAAGGTTCAACGTGGATCTCCTTCGCCCTTATATCCCACCATTATTGGACACCTCATAAGCAGCAGAACAGATGACACCAACAGAGCTCAACCCTGAATGCATACAACAGGAATCCAATGATCATGTTGTGGACACACAGATCAAGGGCACTCGACAACAAAGGATCTCGCTTTATCGAGTCGTCAAAGCAGGGCAGCTCCTGCACCAAGGCAAGTGGCTCACCTGGGGCCAAATTCAGCAGAAATTTCCTCATCTGATGGGGGACCTCAACACAATGGAGAAAATTTATTCATAAGGAGGGAGGATTGATCCAAATGGATATCAATGGCCACCCACCTTTTCCAACTGGCTCAAAACAGTTTTCTAACAATTTTGGCAATTTACTATTTTTAGCAGTTTTAACTTCCGGGGCCATTTTGAGGGCCTAAATGAATGTTTTTTGGGATCGATATTCGCAATGCTATTCAAAGGCATGATTGAACCCCCAAAATTAATATCCTCATTGATACCTTTCCAACGGGCTATCACACGCCTAAAACGAAGATCGTATGCAAAAGTTACGACATTGGGAAGTTGATGTACTAACTTACCCAAACGGGGCCCACATGACTTTTGGCGCTTCATCTCCTAGGGTTAGGGTTTTGGATGTCTAGGGGTTTTGGCACTCTTGTTTATTTTAAAAAAGGGCCTTCAGAGCCTCATTGTAATATTCTTCTTGTGAATGCGCGCAGTCGTCACATTTCTTCTCAGATATAAGTCGCCACCATTCCAACAAGCTTGTTTCCACTGCATTTTATAGTTTCAGCTTATTTCGTTATTGAATATAAAACCAATTTTACTGTATCTCTTTTATTTTTTGTTAAGCACTTGTTAATAATCTGTATTCATTTCATTCTTCTTATAAAATCTGGATCATCAACTCTAATGAATTTATGCAATCTACCAGTGTTTGGAACTATGAAAGAGGTTCCAAGGTTCACCAAATTCCTTATCAGTCACATGCACAATGGTACTTTTTGGTTGGATAAAGCATATCCTACACATGTTGAGGATATTCACGAGTTTATGGGTCTATATATGGATGGGAAGATGTATCTCAAGGCTTCCAAGGCTCAGGGAAACATGGTAAAAAGAAAGGAGAGCGAAACCTCTATGATAAGTATGATACTAGATGAGGAGGTCGTGAAGTGCTCATTGAACCCATCAATGACAAATAGGTTTGTTGTTCTTGCTATCTGATCGTAGGAAAAGTAATGAAGAACTACTCAAAGGGAGAGTGCACACTAGATGCCATATCATTTTTCGAGTTCTCTAAGCAAGGAGAGTCATTAAATTGGTGAAAATATTTTTTGATTGAGTTGTTGCAAGCTTGTGCTTTCATACATGAACGGGTCGGTTACTTCATATATGGTTATCTGTTGGTTTCGTTTACAATTTGGAAGTGGAGGCCTCCACAAGGTCGTGAACTATCATACACTCCCAATCCTCTCATTGCCAAAATGTTCGACCCGTGGCACACTCTAAGTGATAGTGCCAACACAACATTCACCAAAAACACCTTTTTGCAATGGTATAACGACCTTAACAACACAACCCAACGGACAAGGATTCCATAGGAACTACTTAATCGACAAACCAGCAAGATTTGGTTCAGCATGAATAGAGACCACACTTTTGCGAGGTTGCTTGGTGCAGATCCAGAACTCTTTCACACAAATCCATTGTCATTATATCTTAGTGAGGAAATTATAGACAAGGAAGTCACTACATTGCCGGGAGTAATGAGGGAAAATAAAAAATCAGGCATATATTATCTGATGCCTATAGTTTTTCAATGGGAGGCTCCGGCGCGAGAAGATGTTTTGGGTTCTATCACAACATCATTGAAGGTACAACATACACTCCCGAACTCAAAGGAAGAAGATGAAGAGGAGGCCCTGCCAAGGTCAGTACCCCTATCATTGTTTCCCTCAATCCCATATACTGCTACGTTCTCAGGTAAGAAGTTCCATGAATGTTTTGAGGATATATTCACCAAGAAACCCTGCATTTATTCCCCTTCTTCATCCACCAATCCCCCCATTATCACTAATGAAATCCTGCTCACTTCACTTCGACTACACATGCATACTATTCCCCCCTCTTACCTCCTCTATTCCAATCATCACCATTCCAGATGACCTTGTGATCAAAATCCAAAGTACCCCTATCACCGAAGAGGTTAGTCAACAAAAAACTACCTCTAATACAGATGTATCGATGTCTCCTCCATCATCCCCTACCCACACTCATACTAAAGCAGCTGAGAAAGAGTCAAGTGACCCATTCACTACATCTGCAAGAACTACAGTGCCTATTCCTCAGATTTTGTAGGTCAATCTCCCACTCAACACCCCTCCAGAAACTAATACCAACCCAAAGACAACAAAATCAGTAGAGGTGCAAGATCAAATGGGTCAAGATCCCCCAAATGACCTTATGGATACCCAGAAAGAAACTACTTTGACTCACAGCATGAACTCATTCAAAGAACAGGTTACACCCTTACTATAAGATCCCCAACAATGTTACGCAATCCTAGAATTATGTTTGGAAACAAGAGTGGTTGGAATGCTCCCCCATATGTCCAAGAAAGGCTCGCACATAGTTTCCAAACTACCTCTACTAGTCTTGATGGTGCAAGCACCCCAATCTTTTTTGAAACATCGATCACTAGTGACCAACCACTTGCATCAATATTTCCCATGAATCCATCTATCACCATCAGAGAGCTTGCAGCATGGTCCACACTTCAGCTAGTGCATTTTCTATAGGCATCAACCGATCATCTTGAGCATAAGATTGTCACTGCTGAGCATACCAACAAATAACATACACAGCAGACACACCAGTTGCGTCAAGAGCTAGTTGTAGTATCTGAGGATAGGGATCAAGAATGTGAATTGTGCAACATATCAAGTCAAATTTTGAGGAAGTCTCTATAAAGTTTGCTCAAGTATGGCCCACATTCAGGTAGGTTTCCCCTGAGCTACCAAAAGACATTACCCCAGTTGCACCAACACAACAGGTTGAACTTGTAGTAGAAGCATGGTCACAACTAACATAGAAAGTGGATAGTCTCTAGTAGTAGATAGAAGGCATTCATCTCAAGGAGAAGGAGCATCCCAAGGCTATTCTCGAAAATTTCACCTAGGTCATTGTCGAAGGGGATATAATCTAATCATCCCTTCATACACGGACTGGTAAATGCAGTAAGTTTTTTACAATGGTGAATGATTTGGTAGTCATGTTAGAATGGAGGAACAAGCCAAAAAAATAAATTTGAGTTCACATCCATCACATGCATGCAAAGGCACATGAAATAACTGACCCCATTGTGCAACAAGACAACTTCACGAAAATCCAGGAAGCAAATGAAAAACTTGATGGGATGTATGCTGCTCAAGCAGCCAAGAAAGAAATTAGTGACTTCAAACTTTCAGTTCAAGATGTATATGTCAATATAGATCAGCTAGATTCAGTTGCGAAAAACAAGTGGTAGACTCTACTTTCCATTAATCCCGTGGAGCCAAATGTTGTTTTGGCCCAAGAGTTTGTTGTGGGAGCTTCCATTTTGGTAAGGAAGTGGTAGGATCGGGGGGATAACTATGATAGCTTCCAATAGCAGGACATCAAATTTGTACCAAAGTTGTGCCCTTCGTTTGAAGAAGGCTCTGGGAAAGAAGTGAAAGCTTGAATTGAGACAAGTCAACAGTTGTGGTCAAGGCCTGTTGGGCCCTCCATTTTGGAAATACCAAAATTTTGGGAAAGCGTTGCATGCCAACTAGAAGATTAAAAACAACAGAAACAGTTAGAAGTGTTGAGGGATAACTAAGAGTATAAAATCAGTGGAAATAGTCAAAAGCATCATGTGTCAGTTGGAAAGGCAACGGAAAAAGTTCAAAAACATTGGGCGCCAGCAATAAGTCAAGACGATAGTGGAAGAAGGAATCCAAGAAGCGACAAAGGAAAAGTATAAATAAGAAAACAGTGTGACAAAAAAAATGTTAATGAGCAAATGGGAGACCAAGAAAGTGATATTGTCGCTATTGTTATCATTATTTGGGTTGTGATCGGGTTATTATAGTCATGAAGACATATTGTAATGGTCCTTATGAGTATTAATGTGCTTCTGTAGTAAGGTTTTGAGCATGTAATGGGTGTAAGGGATTAGATCTTATTGCGCAAGAAGATGTATGAGAAATATATGTGTTGTATGAAAGTTTGATGATGATAATTCTAATATAATGGAATTTTCTAGGCCCTAAAAATGTATTTTCTTGTTGATCTGTTATGTTGTGCATGGATCTATGTTTATATTGCATAACTACTTCCTTCTTGTATATCTAGTATTTGCTCATTGTTGTTGCATGTCTTTGGGCGTTAATATATGAATCTAAGAAGTGAAAAGATAGATTTGATGTTGTGATCTCCTTAAATAACTTCACAACATAAGTCTCGGCTATGCTTCAGGTGAGACCTCCTTCCCTTGTGGAAGGTTGAATATGTCAACATACCTAGACTACAATAGTGCCCTTCTGAGAACCCTGGTCTCGATCTCGTGCCAACAAGTTTATGTTTCCAATCCTATGCAAAATTTTCATAAAATTTATCATCATTAGTAGCCAAATCTTTGAAGTTCTACCCATTGGTGAGAAATTCCAAGATTTGTTCATCACCCTCAAATAATTTCCAATTAGAGATGTTATTTGGGTATAGGTTTTATAGAGAAACCTAATTAGTCTAGACACAGTAGTAACCAATGAATCAACCACCAAATTCTTAGAGCATGGGACAACAACAGTACTAAAGGCATGAAACTGATAAAAAAACCTATGAAGTTCCTACTCATAATTCCTTAATGTGGCGAGTTGCAACGTATTGAATTCTTAACTTTACTAACTATGATTTAAAATCTCCAAACACTTTGATATTTTTTTATTTTTAAATCATTATCCTTTTTAAGACCTTAGAAAAGTTCCTCGTACTCTATAGTATTATTTGTACAATAAAACTCTAATCTACAAGAAAGGAAATTATGTTTACCCCTTGGATAAATCAACAAACAACTAGCTCCAACTCCCTGTTTGGATTTGGAAGCATTAAAACATAGAGTCTGTATATCAAGGGTGTACTCAAAATTTGTTTGTGTTTTATCAATGTTTTTAGATTATCAGTAGAATTGAGAAAGAGGCCATATCTTTCATGAATATCAACCACAATAAAGTCTATGCCCTGGTAAACCTTGGGATTAGAATATACTTATATCTAAACATCCTTTAATTCACCAATTACTTTAACCTCTTATCCATCAAGTTGAATGATGTGTGTTGAGCATTTAGTAGGGGTAGCATTCAACATTTTACACACATAGTATGGCATGACATTAGAAGAAGTGCATAAGTCTACTAGAAAATTATGCACGTTCTAATTGAATATCTCAAAATTCAATTAAAAAGGAGGATTCAAAGACATAGAATTTTTTCATGTAAGTGTTGCATTGATTGTTGATTTGTGCACATTGTTTCTAGCTATTTTATTAGTAGTTTTAACAAAATTTGAAGGTTGTGTTTCTTTATCTTTCAAATCTTTCAAGAGTAGCTTGCATTTCTTTGAAATATTACATATGTCGAGTATTGAAATGTTTTCCTTTAACTTCTTCAAATCTTCAATAATGTTTTATTCGATAGGCTCTAAATAATTGGTTGATTTTTTATGACTATTAGAGATCATAGGGGCACGTCTGACAGTGGGATTCACAACCCATGATTTTATTTTATTTTGAGGTTGGGACACAATTGGTTGTTGTTGGTTTACAATTCCCTTGCTCCTAATTTGAAATGTTAATATTTTTTTGATCACTTCATCATCTTTAATCATATTCACACTAGGAACCATATCCCATAATATCATATCTTTATCACTAGAAGGTTCTAAAGATCCTTCTTCCACGTCTCTCTCAGCGTGTCCATAAGATTCTTCTACTTTTGCACAACCATCTAAAAATTTGTTTCCCACAAAGTTCATTACATTTATCTATTTTGGACATGTTTTCATTGAATGATTAGCCTCATGATATTTTCAATAGTTATCCATGTCTACTCATTCTAACTCAATGTTTAAATTTGTAGGGGGTGACTCAATGGATTTAGGATGAAAACGCCTTTTGAAGAAACTCCTGTATGGTTTTTTATTGGAAGTTACTTCTCCCGAACATATTTTCATGTATATTATTTCATTGGATAATCATTTGATCAGTCTCTGCATGCTTTCCATATCCATGGAATCCTCTTCTTAAGCCTTTTTAGGTTGCTTTAGTTGAGTTCATGGAAAAATAAGACATTTTTTGGGTGGCACAAATTCCTTCTTCCCTAATGTGGTTTGAGTCTATTTACATTCTTTCATTTTGAATTCAACCTTGTTATCTTCCTCAAAAGTTAATGTTAGGGTATCATTTGTTGCTCACTTAAAAAACATTGAAATTGTTGCAAGAAATGCATTATCATAAACTTTCATTTGAATCTCTAGTGTAGGAGCAATACCATCTTTGAACTTGTTTAAAATTGTGGTAAATCTTTAGTTGAAATCTTTAACATTTTCTTTAGGACTCATGACTAGAGAAAAAAATTCATCCATTAATACACTAGTGATGGTTTCTTCTCCAAATTTATTTATAAAGGCTATCTAAAAACCACCCCAATTAGTAATTGATTGTACTAGAAAATTAAAAAACCAGGTAGATGTTGTGATTTCTAATGTATAAGGGAAAATCATTGCACCACATCTTCATATTGTACATTCTTTAGTCTAATGGCTAAAACAAATTTATTAATATGGTATTCAAGAAGACCGGCTAGTTTAGAGTCATATTTAGGAAGCACACACTCTAGATGCTTGGGTAGGTTATGTAGTTGACCAGGTAGAGGCAAAGAATCTCGATCTAACTAAGGTTGATTCTAGTTGTTGGCAATCTCTAAGTGATTTTAATGATCAGAATCTGAGTCTAAACATTTTGAGTGATCTAGATCAAAATCAAATCTTTATTTTCTATCAAAGTGTTCACTTTCTATCAAGGAAGTAGCAGTGTCCATTAGTATTGGAGGAATCAAACCAAAATGTTGAGTTATTTCTTGTAGGGATAATTCTACCAAATAGTCTACAGTATGAACCAGAGTATGGTTTCCATTACTAATTGTGTCTTGAGAAGTATTTCTTCGATGAGGAAGTAAAGAGTTTATGGGAAAATCATTGAACTATCTTGCATATGCCTGAGTGATACATAGAAAAAAATTGACTTCCTCATGTAATAATATATCGGATTGATTCAATATCAGAACAGGTAGAAACAGAGGAATGGATCCAACTAAGTTATTATTTCTTAACAATACATTTTGGAACTTGCTCCTCAAGATTCCCCTGACAATTTCAAGGGTTTTTGCGTTGGTCGCCATGGACTCAGGATCGGGGGATCCCCCCAACCCTCGCCACCACCTGATCTTCCAGCGTTTCAGATGTTTATCTCCTCCTATTCCAAAGCTGCCAAAGTGCCTCTACCTCTAGATTCTTCAAGACGTTGGAAGCAATTCCAAAAGTGTCGTTCCATTCCACCTCTTCGAGACCATTTTCTATCTGGTTGGCCGAAAACAGTCTAATAGGGAAATTCACCAGGCTCTAGTCGTCCCCCAAATCTATGGCTCTATGGATGGAGCAGAACTGGAAGAAAACAATCAAAGGACAACTTTCTACATCTTTTTGTGACAAGGGCTTCTACGTTTTTCTTTTCGAAAACAAAGCAGACTGCGATTTGATCTACAGAAATGGTTCATATTTCATGGGAACCAGAGGGATTTACCTAATCAAATGGACTCCAGACTTTAGTCCATAGAATGATATCCCCTATGTTGTTCCAGTATGGATTAGGCTCCCCTTCTTACCCCTCCACTGTTGGAATGACGAAACAATAAAAAATATAGGAAACGCTCTGGGAAGGTTCATCGATCGAACCGAACCACGAGATGGACTGCAATCTTGTGCAAGGTTATGCATAGAAGTGGATCTGGAAAATGGAATTCTAGAAGCAACTCATCCTCGATGGTTGGTCTAATATCCAAATGGTGGATTATGAACATCTCCCATTTAAGTGCAAATACTGCCATGAATATGGTTATTTCGCCAAAAACTGCCCTGAGGCGACTCGAGAGGATCTAGAAAACAAGGCTTTGTAGAAATGGAAATAAGCAAAGAGAAAGAAAATAATGAATAGATCAATCAACCCACAACAGGAGCGAAAAATCAACTCTAGACCCCCCTCACCAAGTAAAGGGATATCACCAATACAAATCGAAGATGAAGCTGAAAGCAACAAGAATAAGTATGCACCCTTGGAAACTTTGGATCCAGAGTTGATTAGCTCAAATGAAAACACATAAGAAAACACCTCGGGTCAATAGGAGGCTCTTAAGATCCCTCCAGAGGATCTAGACCCCCAACATCAAGTGATTCATCAAACTCAGGAGGAAGACATTCAAGAAGAATCTGGAGAAGAAACAGATGTAGAAATCACAAAGACCATTCAACCCACGAAAGTAGGAAGGAGAACAAATAAAACAATAAGAGAGAAAATGACTACCCAGGACAAATATATAGGAACCCAACCAACAATGGAATAAAACCTTAGGAAAGAAGGGAAAAATGGAAAAGACCAACCAGCAAAGGGGTGGTCTCAGCCCACGAAAGGAGGGGCACAAAATCATAATAGTAAGTAATGAAGGTAGTCTCCTAGAATTGTAGAGGTTTGGGCCAGAGGGAAAAAAAGGAAGCCATGGAAAATCTAATCCGAATATAAAAGCCCCAAATCATCTTAATCCAGGAGATGAAACTTCGGGGTGATGAGGCCCTAAGAGAAATGAAACAAATTTGAAAACCAAGTAGTGGAACAATGTTGAATGCAAGGAGCGCCTCGAGAGGTATCTGTACAATGTGGAACACTCAAATATTCAATAAGAATCAAAGGGTTGACTTAACTCATTGGACGATGGTAAAGCTAAAGCATATTCAAACAGGTAGTATCTATCCTATCTGCAATGTTTATATGCCTAACAATTACTGGGAAAAGAGAGACTGTTGGGAAACGCTAATGAATTTAAAAGAGTTAGATGCATAAGAAAATTGCATAATAGCAGGGGATTTCAACACTGCTCTCCACCAAGGGGAGAAAAAGGGTGGATCCTCAGTTAGAGACCAGTTCAGGGAACAAATGGAGGATTTGATCTATGAACTAGATCTTTTCGATGTGCAACCCTCTAAAGGTAAATATACTTGGACCAGCAAAAGGACAAGGGTGGGCCACATAGCTACTAGACTGGACCGCTCCCTTATCCACAACCCCCTCCTCCTCCTCCTTCTTACCATCTCCTCCCAAATTTTTCCTTGGGGAATCTCAGACCACTGACCTATAGCTCTTTCTTTTGCAAAGGCTGAAAATCTAGGGCCCATTCCTTTCAGATTCAACCCTCTTTGGTTGGATTCGTCAGACATCCTCCCCCTAATCTCCTCAGCTTGGTCTACATGGGTTGATGGAACCCTTGTGTACATTTGGGAAAAAAAACTAAAAAAAATGAAGAAATCCCTAAAGGACTGGGAAAAAGGCTCCCCCATAAGCACAAAGGAAGAAGTAAAGAGACACAAACAGAAATTAAAAGAGCTACACATTGAAATGGAAGACAAGAAAGTACACTACAGACACCTTGAGCAGGAGAAAAATTATTTCCAAAACTACATAAAGACACTCCACAATGAAGAAAAGGAACAGAGACTAAAGTCTAGAGCCTTGTGGCTACAAACTGGAGAAAAAAATACATCCTTTTTCCACCAGCAAGCCAAATCCAGACAACATAAGAATTCAGTAGAAGAAATTAAAACAGCCACAGGAGAGATAATCAACTCCTTTGATGTGATAAAAAAGGAAGCCTCTTCTCATTTCAAAACTCTTTATACCCAGGATGGAGCTGACAATAAAGACCAGAGGATGTAGTTCATGGAATCGATCCCCCAATTATTAACAAATTTGGATAATCAAGTTCTAATAAAGACAATGACTAAGGAGGAAGTTAGAGCGGTAGTCTTTCACTTCAATCTAGATAAAGCACCCAGGATAGATGGATTTACTCCTCACTTCTACCGACATTGTTGGGAAACCATTAGAAAAGACCTTCTTCACATTATTAGATATGTCCAGTCGACTTGCAAGATAATAGGATCCACCAATACCTCCTTCCTTGCGTTGATCTCTAAAGCCAAAAATGCAAACACCTTTGATCATTTTCACCCCATCTCCCTTTGCAATGTCTCCTACAAAATCCTCACCAAAATTACCACCAATAGGTTAAAACATCTCCTCCCATGGATAATCCTCCCAAACCAAGAGGGCTTCATGACTAAAAGACAAATTTGGGACAACATAATTCTGGTCCAGGAAGAAATCCACACCAGTGTCACGAATAAATAAAAAGAAATGATCATCAAAATTGATATGGAAAATGCCTTTGATAGAGTGAAGCATGAATTCCTCTATGAGGTGTTAAGCAAATTCGGTTTCCAGAGCTCCTTTATCTCTTGGATCAAGGCTTGTATTTTGTCCCCTTGGATAGCGTCGTTGATCAATGGCCACCCAGCTTC
>JASDQU010736924.1:119597-157711 GCA_032191745.1 Picea mariana | reverse complement strand
ATGCATCTTCCAGGAGTAAGGGTTTGCCTTCTACAAATGACCAACAAATTATTTCAAGTGGTATGGTTTTCCTTGACTAAAGGTGATGTGTAACACTTAATGATGAGTGTGCTCAGTACCAATTGACAACTAAATTATGATAATTTTGTCACCTTCATTTTTTTTTTTTAAATATTTATTCACATACTAAACCTCATTTTATACTAAAACTAAGACCAAGTCAATTACCACGAATTTGATGGGTATGAATACATAAAACTCTCTTCCAAGGAGGAATGTTCAAAGCCTTTTTGTGTATGACTTATACACGCTTCCAAGGAGGAATGTTCAAGCCCTTTTTGTGTATGACTTATATAGACATGTCTATGTTAGTAATAAGTTTGACTGTACTAATATATCCAAGTTTGAATATGCATCAATGTAGCCAATTGAAAAGTGTTAATCTTAATTTGAATATGCTCATGGACGTAGCTAATTCAACGTAAGTGTTCGGAATAATGTAACTTGATGGGGTGATTAATTTTCGATGGTATGCTAATGAAAATTTTTTTTTCTAATAAAAAAAATTATAATAGTGAGAGATATTGGTTTAGTCTTTATTGATATAATATCAAGATTTGGATATGTAACAAAATCATTGTGTGTAAATAAAACTCGACCACCTAAAATAATCTGCTAGTGGTTTGTAAAGAGATAAACTCTCAATCTTGCTAGATGTCTCTGAGTCTTAAATCATAATCTATTTTCTTATATCCAAGGAAGACAATTTCTTATCCAATGAGAAATAGTTGTAAGCCATACTCAAACACAAAACATACAATTTCAACCATAAACAATATCCACAAGATACCAGTATCCCTATATGATAATCATTGAAGATACCAAAAAAAGAGTCATATAATATCAACAACACCTAACCATCCATTCTTAAATAAAATCTAAAATATAATTTAATATTTTTATTTGCATCTATGTGAGATAAAATAAAAAGAATGCAAAAAACAATATATCTTTGAAAGTGTATATTCTTAAAAAACACAATAGCAAGTGACAATTAAAAGAGAATGATCATATCAATTAGAGGTATTGGAAGTAAACATAGACGTGGAATTCATATCCATTATGGAAGGATAAATTGATAGATTAGATAGGAGAAATGGAAAAAAAATGAAATTGAACAAAATAACGTTCTTATGAAAGTTAGGTTTGCATGTACAAGGACAAAAATTCATGCTCCTTTATATAAGGGCCAAGCTACAATTAGAAAGGGAGTATGATATATAAAAAAGAGGATTAAAACCAAATTGAAAATAAAAAATTTCATATAAATTATGCTTTAAATATATTAAGGATATTGCAAAATTTGTAACAAGTAAATATGACCACGAAAGAGTACACTAGCGAATTTTACAAAATTTCAATAAAGTCTTGACAAAATGAGGATATTTCGAAATACATTGCCAAATATTATGTGGGTGGTTTAAGTTATGCCATTCAAGATAAACTTGATGTGTTAAATTTGCATTCAGTTGTTGTAGAATCTTACTAAAGAAACCCCGAGAATTGAGGAGAAAATATTCATCTTAGGATATATAGACACTTACGAGTTTGTTAAGATCAACTTGGTCTAATGTGTCTTTAGGTAAAATTGTGTTTCTTTTGTATGCATTAATATGCATTTGTAGTTATGTAATAAGATGGTCCTAATATGTTTTAGACATAGAGTGATCAAACGACTCATATTCTCCTTGATCTTAACAACTACATTGATTTGTGGCTTAACACTCGATTGGTCCATGATCTCCATTTAAAGAGCATGGAGGGTCATTTGTTGATGATCGATTGTAAGAATTCTCTTGCAAAATATTTTTCTTTTTCATTTATATATTTCCCCAAGTGGCCACGTTGGTTGGGGCTATGGACTATTTCCCTGATCAAGGGTTTTAACCATGAAAACGCATTTGTGTGTTAATCTTTGATCTGGTTGTATGAGTGGTTACAAAAGATGTTTGTCCTATGTCGGAATACCCAATTTCGTCGAACAATTCAGAAAGCAGTAGACCATGAGAAGAGATCGGATTTGGGATAGCATAGATGAGAGAAAAGATACAAAAATGTGAAACAAGCTCCAACACACTATGAACTAGCCTGTTTAAAGAACATTTGATGTTGACAGAGGAAGAAAGTTACGAGACTGAGGTACAAATTTGAAGGAATTATTTTTTCAAATGTGGAGTACAAGGTCATATGGAATTGACTATCCAAATTTGTTGAAGGTAGGGAGAAGAAAAAAGGGAAGAATTCATATTATTGAAGATGAACTAAAAATAATAACAAGTAAAGTGATTGACTTGGGGAGAGAAAAGAGAAAATTTGATTATGTGGAAAATATTGTTGCATTCTAAGAAAGAGTTTGACAAATAATCATAGTAGAGGAAGATAGTATTCAAAATGAAATGCAATATAGGAGGTGTTGTTCCTGAGATTAATCCTAAGGCTCAAACAGTAATGTCCGACATCAAGAGTGTTTAAAGAGAATATTTTAAATGAATGTTTTTCCTACCTTTAGTTCTATAAGAAATTATCTTTAAATGAAATTAATAATAGGAAAGTATAGAGGCTATATTTCGTTGTCTTGGTCGCAATTATAATATCAAATGGTGTGAAGAAAAGTTACAGAACTGTTGAACAAAGTTAGGAATCAATTGCAGATGAGTCTCACCTTGTTTGCAGCAGAAGAAAAGTAGAGAACGCACCCTTGAACAAGATATGAAATGCAGTAATTCGCGCAGATCGCAGGTCTTGTTTTACTCACAGTAAATACATAGGAAAAATTGCATACCTAATGAATTGTCGGTATAATATGATCACAATAGTTGTAATAATAAATTGCAATCAATCTCTTTTCAAGGAATTATGTAAAGAAATTTGGAGAAATGGAAACATAGAGGAAAAACATAACTCAAACATAATGAAAATTAGAATCTCTTTTTGCACTTGTATTAATACTCAAAAAGAGGGTTTCTCTATTACATCTGGTAAGAATCAACCTCGAATAGATATGAAATCTATCTATTTAAAAAAAATTTGTCGCAACTCAAAAACCGTTGGACTCCATAAAATATCTCCTAAAAATATAATGTAATTTGAATGAAATGACATGAAACATATATTTTTTGAGCCAGCACTTTCATTTTTCTCTTCATCTGCTTGCATACACACTCATTTTCCTTTGTTCTTTGAATTGGGCACACATGTCCATTGAGGCCACCATAATCATTTGTTTATTTTCCTCATCATCTAATTCCATTGCTATCTGTTCTTCAGATACGTTTACTGGAAAAAGAATATCAGTTGAAAATATGGGGGGAGTGATAATGTGACAGGTAGCTCAACGTTGGCCCATTATGTGATGGATAACAGTTACGAGAAAGATTAATTGCTCACGAATACGATGAAGTGGGGACAAGTGTAGGTGGTGAGGTAAATGGGGTAACTGACGTGGAAGGTGTGACGAGATGGAGGGTGAATGGGATACATAACGTGGAAGGTGTCATAGGTTGGAGGGTGAACAGGGTATATGACTTGGAAGGCAGGTGTTCCTCCAACATCCCTTTATGTTTATCTATTTTGCGGGGGCACAAGGGGGTGGTTTGAAGTAACCCTCTTTTCGTCCCGCAATGCACCTGGTGATGCCATGTACCCCCGAGAGAAAATCGTGGTTTAAATTGTGGGACCGCCCTTCGAAATTAAACCCCATGTAACTTCACCCCCCGCAATCGCTCTCATCCGTTGATCTCCATGATCCATTCCGCTTTCGATCTTTGCAAAGTGAGATAAGCACCCAAATTTAAGCCGAGGTCACAACTCTTGGTCATATGTATAGAATATAGAGTGAATTTCGTGCAATTCTTGTCCGTCGATCTTAATGGGGGACACGTGTCAGATGATCCCAGTATTTGGCTATTTCATACTCTGGGGGGAGGCAAGCAGTGTTGATTAAAGAACTCCCAAAGACCCAAAGCCCATCTGGACCATTGATCGAAGTGGAAATGTGGTAGGAGATCCTGCACTTCGATGGATAACCACTTTGGAAGAAATATGGATCTGTGAAGTGAGAACTCCCGAAGACCGGAGTTCTGAAGTAAATCTTCGTTGTTGAAATCATGAGGACACGTGGAAGGAGATCCTATACTTCAGAGACTTAGCACTTCAGATATTTGCATCTTGGAATGAACGAAGCCCTAAGTTCTGAAGTAAATTTCAGTCATCCAATATCAAAGGACATGCGGCATCAAATCTTCCACTTCGAGGACTTAGTGCTCCGAAGAGTTTGTGCTCCCTTTTCTGTCTATTGAGCCCCTTCCCTGCTATATTTGGTCCTTGTATTAGTTTATCCAGCTTCTGAATTGATTTATCGTTCCACTAGATTCTGAAATCTGATCCATCAAGTTTTCTTGCAACTTTTCGTGGTTCCATAATCCTTAAGGAAATAAGATTAGCCTGCCTGTAACAAGAGAGGTCTGTAAGCTCTTCACTGAAAAAAACTGTTAATTGTAAATGGTAAAATAATTTTGAAATTTGAAGAGCTTGTATAGATTTGTTTACGAGATATTACTAAAAACATCTGATGGAATTTGTTACCTGGAAAATCACAGTAATTATTCAAATTGTTAACTTTAGGCAATCACAAACATCATTAACAATGTAAGAGGGAAGAAATCTAAAGTTCATAAAAGCTCAAAATTATACGTGTTCCAACATAGGATCCATCTGGGGATTGTGGATCCCTATGAGGGACGAAAGAACAGTAGACCAAGTGCCTTTATTGGGTAAATGGAGTCATTATTTTTTTCTAAAAAACACTTTCTAGTTTTATTCAATCATGTATAGAAAAATGAAATTATCCAAGTCCCAAGACCTTCAAAACATACTCAATAATAAATTTCAAGTTAGGCCATTTAAAATTTCCTTTTCCTAAAACTGATTTCAGAATTGTTTAAGATAATCAAAACAATTTTAACTAGGCTTCAACCGACTTTGTTTTCTTCAAGCTTCAACATATGCAACATATTTACCTAGGGAATCCCTAGTTGGTCGAGGATGTACAACTCGTCGGAAAGAGAACTAGATAACAAAGTATGAAATATAGATATGTATGACATACTTACATATATCAGAGATATTGATTCAATGTCAGTGAACCTATTTAGTACCCCAGTAAAGTTATCTACTTCTCCCATTGAATTTCCTTTCACCACTTCATTTTGCTGAGATAAGGGTAATCAGTAAACAGATTTCCTTTCATCATATCTTTTGGACAAAATGGGGTCAATTGAATTACGAATTTCCTTTCACCATTTGTCTTGGATGAGATGGGGGAAATCAGATTATGAATTTCCTTTCACCATCTGTCTTATATTTTAATATTTTTGAAGTGGGAGCAATTAATTTGTATGTAACATACAAGGGATGATACCTGTTTAAAATCTTTAGGCTAAAAAGAAGGCCTGACAATAATTTTAAGAACACTCTGAAACCAACTTCCTTCCTATTTTCAATACACCATAGCCTATAGGGAATTTTTTTTATGGGAATTTTAATCTTTTCAGGTATAAACCTTGAGCGAATTTGTCCATTTAAAATCTGATATCAGAGTTAAAATTGTCAGGATTAGCCTAGACATACTTTTTCAATTAAAATGTTAGGGTCCTAACCCGCACAAAGGCAGAACAATATATTCGAATGTAATAAAGGTCAATATTAATAAGGCCTTGCAATAAAATAGAATAATTCAAATGTAAGAAGACCTAATAGAAGCTTATGCTTCTAGAAGGATCTTCCTCTAGACACTTCTTTTGATAGACACATTTAGTATAAATATGAGTCGAGGGTATGAGAACCCTAACTTGGAGATTATTGTAATAGAGCTCTGCTCGACTGGAGATTTCCCCCTCGAAGAGGCCCTTAAACATTGCTCTCAGAATCAAAGTGTTATTTCTGTTTGTTATTCTTATATCATTTCAGTGTTATTGTGGTGATTGTTCTGGTTATATTGTTGTTATTCTGCCATTTCTAGCATTTTATTTCTCTTCTGCATACTTTTTATATCTGGTATATTACAAGTGGTATCAGAGCACTTTCCTTGGCATAAATTATGGGTAATTTTTTTCCAGGGTAGAGACGTATTCCGGTGCCTTTAAGCCACAGAGATCTGTCATTACGCACATAAACTCACGGTTGAGGGATTCATACACGTAGGAAATACAAGTGGTTCTTAAGCACACATCTGTTGGCCACCCTTGTAACCCCTGTTGGTACCCCTTCGAGTGGTAACACATCAGACAACACCTGTGTACGGATCGACCTAGATTTCCTGAAGTCCTCTTTAGATAAACTAATTGGCCGCCTGACTGCTATAGTGCCACCGAGAACAACACTCGGGAAGATACTCTCTAGTACCTGGGTAGTCGGGTAGTACGGTTAAGGGTACAGTCTATCCTCCTTAGTTAGTGCCCTGATATATTGGGCTGAGTACTACTGTTGGACCTCGCACATATATCAGAGAGCTATAGCACAGGGAAAACCCGTGTCTGTAGAACCCTTGAATACCTAACCCTTGGGGACAGAAACATAAACAAATTAAAACATACAAGATCTATTGTCGTGCAATTGTGTTTGGGTTTCCATGTACCTACACTTTTCTTCCTGGTTAAGCATTTGGGCATTTCATCACTACAATATTCTTCAGACCGGAGTATAACTCCGCAGGTGTAAAAACAAAAAAAAGTCTGGAAATTTTTTCACCATTATTTGAGAGCTATTCCATTGGATTCATATCTTCTCCCTTATCACATTCGTACATATCATTTTTCGGAAAAATGTTTGACCCCACCCGCCCCTTTTCGGTTCCCTCATCATCATGGCCCATACCCATAGCAAGACTTGGAAGCTCGCTTCAATAACTTGCAATCTAGTCTCATCGAGACCCAACAAGAAGTGAAATAATGCAATGCCAATGTTGTCGCCATCAATACAACCATGCAGTCCTCAATGGAGGAAATCAAACAAGACCTGACCACCCAGCTTGAATCTGTCTTTTCATCACTCTACACCAAGATTCATATCCCTATAGATAACCCTTCCTCTGACTCACCTCCACATACTGAAGGTGAACATTCTGCTCATTCCCATAACTCTCAGCACCATCACTTTCAATGTGACCTATGCCTTTCGCAGGTGGATGTGACCAAATTTGATGGCTCAGACCCCACTGGTTGGGTAACCCAAATGGAACATTATTTCTCTTTATATGGCATTACAGATGAATTGGCCAAACTCTGGTATGGTATTCTCCATATAGATTAAGAATGTTAGAAATGGTGGAAATGGAGAAAAACTTCCCGTCAAGGGTATATTTCTTGGACACACTTTGTGGAAAAGATTTATGAATGCTTTGACACTGACACCAACCATTTGGGCCGTTTGACAAAGTTGAAACAATTAGGAACAGTGGAAGAATTTATAGATTCTTTTGAGCGCCTGGCTTTTCGAACAGAGGGCATGTTTGGTGCCTTTTTCCGAGAGTGTTTTATCAGTGGCCTCAAGGATGAGATTTGGGCCCATGTCCTGATGGCTCGGCCTCAGAGTTGGGTGGAGGCTACTAAAAGAGATAAATAAGCACAACAGGTTGTATCTTCTCAAAACTGGAAACCTGCCTTTATCCCTCGCCCTAAACCAGTAAATCCCACTACTTCCTCCACTCCACTAAAGATCCAAAAATTGAGCGGGGTTGAAATGGTTGAATTCCAACTCAAAGGCCTTTGTTATAATTGTGATGACAAATATTACTTGGGCCACAAGTGTAAGGAAAAAAATATTTTTATGGCCATCTCCGAAGATATTTTGGAAGAGGATGTTGAAACTCCCCTTGTGTCTGAGTCACCTGAAACCACTGACATAAATCCTCCCTCGGACCCTCCCGAAGTAGAACTAGTCATTTCTCTCAATTCTCTCACTAGCTTCTCCACTCCCCAAACCCTCAAGCTAATCGGTTACATCAAGCATCGGAAGGTCATCATTATGGTCGATAGTGGAAGGATAGATAATTTTATTCATCGCTGCATTGCCCAAGAAACTCATTGCTACATCCATGCTGTCAATAATTTCCAAATCATGTTTGACAATGGTGGCTCCATGAAATGTGGAGGGTGTTTTGAAATTGTGCATCTCCAAATTGGTGACTACCACTTGAAATCTCATATGTTTTCTATCGACATGGGCGGTTGTGACATTGTGTTGGGTGTAGACTGGCTAAGGACTTTGGGTTCCATTCTCATGGATTTCAAGGGCTTAACCATGCAATTTAACCAGGAGGGCCACCAATATAAGTTCCAAGGCATCACCGTCAGTTCACCTGAGATCATTAGTTCCCATCGCATGGAAAAGCTGCTAAAAAAAGGTCATTCTGGTGGTATTGCCCAACTCCATGCCATACAAGCAACAGAGACACCCTCGATTCCGCAAGACCTCCAAGCCATCCTTTATAAACATCAAGTGGTCTTTTCCACTCCCTAGGGACTCCATCCTTCCCTTGGTGTTCATGATCATTCCATTCCCCTTGTACCTGGAAGTATTCCTCCCAATATCCGTCTGTATCATCACCCCTTTTCCCAAAAAAATGAAATTGAGAAAATGGTCCAGGAACTCCTTAATGCAGGCGTTATCCGCCCTAGTACGAGCCCCTACTCTTCTCCTGTGGTCATGGTCCTGAATAAAGAAGGTTCTTGGAGAATGTGTCCTGACTTCCGTGCCCTCAACAAACTTACCATTAAAGAAAAATTTTCCATTCCTGTCATTGATGATCTCTTGGATGAATTGAGTGGTGCCCAATTCTTTACTAAACTTGATCTTCGTTCGGTCTACCACTAGATACGTGTGAAAGAGGCAGAAATTCCCAAGACTTCCTTTAGAACTCATGAGGGCCACTATGAGTTTTTGGTCATGCCCTTTGGCTTGTGTAATTCCCCCTCCACCTTCCAAAGCCTCATGAATCATGTCTTTTGTCCTTTTCTATGTCATTTTGTCTTAGTTTTATTTGATGATATCCTCATCTATAGAAAAACCTGGATAGAACATCTTTCTCATGTGGATCGAGTTCTCCATCTACTCTCTCAGCACCAAATTTTCCTAAAACAGTCTAAATGTGCCTTTGGCGCCTCAGAAGTAGAGTACTTGGGTCATCTAGTTGGCAAGGACGACGTCGGGGTGGATCCTAAAAAGATTGAAGCTATGCAATACTAGACTCATCCAAAGACTCTCAAAATCTTGCATGGATTTCTCGGCTTAAGAGGTTACTACTGCAAGTTTGTTAATAATTATGGAAAGATTGTGTTACACATGATTTTGGTCATCTTGGTGATATCTTAACAATGGTGTATTTAGGTTCCCAACAAGGACTTTTTACCTGAGAAAAGTGACCCTTGTCTCCTTGCAAAAACATATTTTTAAAGAGAGTTTGCAAGCTACATATGGCCTAGGGTGCAAGAATCCATCATTATCGCAGGGCACCTACACTTAGGGTGAAAAATTCTTGCAGTTTGCTCCATACATAGGGTGCAAACCTGTTTTTAAGCTTGGAAAGGAGAAGAGGTATCGAGGGTTCTAGAAGGGAATCTTCTAGAAAATGAGTTGGCATTCGTATGATTGTCATTTTACTGACTTCTTAGATTTTATGGGATCATCCTCATCCATGTAACCATCTCTCCTTCTCCTATATATTGAAAGGTTTCTCATGGAAAAGGTTAAGCAAGATTAAATGAAGAATTGGTGAAAGAATTGTGTGAAGAACCCTGCTTTGACAGAAGCTTAAAGACTCTATTTGGTCTATCAAGAGGAATTGGATCTTCTTCATGCAAGTACAAAGCAAGTGTGTGTTTTGGAACCAAGGGTCATTGAAAGCAAGCTTGTGACATCAAGGCGATTAGGTTGTATCTTCTACTTTCAATTAATATGATATAGCGACATGTCACTTTCCCATAAATTCACTCTTACTTTATTGTGTAATTCCTTGATCATATGCATAAGTTGGCGTTGAATAAATTTTGCTATCTTCACTTTGGTTGGTTTGTGCTGTCTTGGACTTGACCTCACGAGAGCACCGTAGCGAAGTGGGAACAAAAGAGACCTAAGGAAGCGCTATAAAGGTATGTCACTTATTTCTCCCTACTAGCAAATTCAATGATTACAACTTAGGGAAAGAGTCATATATTGTCCTGTTTTGTTCTAGATCTAGGTGGATCTAGGGAGATCTATTAGTGTCCGCACCTACTGATTAGTCCGATAAAAAAATTGGCGACTCCACTGGGGATGCAACCCATTTTTTTAGTGGTTTTTGGTGTTTTTCCGTGGCCATTTTCTCTTACCTTACCATTTTTCATTTCTATCAATATCTAAGTCTTGTTGAGACCTTGACAGACTCTCTGGGTCGAGAGGTTCCTTCAATTTTTTTTTCTTTTTTCCAAATTTTTCTTAGTTTCAGGCATTCTCGCACTGAACTCTTATGTAGCCTGCGAGAACCCCTAAAGTTCGCAACCTGCTTTTCATTCCAGTGTGAACCTCTCACACTCTGCTTGTGACCAGCCTCCGAGAATGATCCATTCTCGTACTGTACACCACTGCCTGCCTGCGAACCCATTTGCAAAATTTTGGGATTAAGGTTTTTTGTATGCTCAGGTGCCCAAATTTGTATGTGTGTCTGAAGAGAACTTCTTGGGCTAGTGATTGATTTTTTCTTGACTTCGGATTTTGTGAATGATTAGTCTTCATAAATCGAAAGCTCTTCTTGTTCATTTTTTTTTTGTCAACTGTTATCTCTTAACCTTTTCTTAACAAGGATATAATCTCTGGTCCTGAAATCCTAGTGCTTGTTTGGTTGGGAGCCGATGATCAGTTTAAAAGTTGGGATTAATTGTCTTTCTCAATTGCTCATTACTTGGAAAATTGTTGCCCTCATGCATTTGAAAAGACTAGTCTTGTCTACTTGTTGTTTTTGTCTTCATTGAAAGATTGGTTTGGGTTTTTGTATATTTCTTTTCATTAGTTGTTGTTTTTCTTAGTTCCACCACTGTTGTGTGGTTTCTATTGGAAATTAAAAAACATTTTTTTAAAAATCAATTTTTTATTTGGAAAATATAGGCATTCGATTGTTGAAATAGAACGAATAGAGAATTTCCATTGTTCATGATTGTTGATATTGCATTTCAAAGAAGATCATATATCGCGGTTCAAGTTGTTCTAGAAAACTCCTCGTTCCCTCCTGTAAATAGGATTCATCGAACAAAAATTGATATCTTTCATTCCTATCTATGCATTGTTGGGTCAGAGTCTCACACAACATCGGTTTCATTTCCATCTCCTTTGAGTAACAACAACATTTAATAATAGAGCGCAAATTTTAAAATTTAACTAGTAACTCTTTTCTAGGACTCTATTACACCAACATTAGCTAGGCTAGAGCTTTGGAATAGACAGAGAGATACACTCTCCAAAGCACAAAAAACACTATAACATCTTGTGGTAAGGAGTGTCAAATTCCATTTGCAACATTTTGTCCTGGGAAGCCCTTCTCACACAAGGGTCAAACACGAGGTCGCATTGATATTGACAGAGTTACTCACCCTGCTTTGTTGATATCGGTGTAGATATTTCACATATTACGGGGGTCACTTGAAGGTATACCCTAAATGATGAGTGAAAGCCTCTCAAGCTGATTTTAGGCTAGATACCCTGCCCTTGCGTGTGAATCAAATTGTCAATTGTTCCCCCAGGTTCTATTTTTGTTGGTGGTAACCTTAGTGGCCTATCTTCTTAGGGTCTTACACAAGGTGACTGTTAAGGGGCAAGTCTTCATGGTACCTGGAATCGACGTTGGCCAAACTCACTCGGGCTCCTTTGAGGGTATAACCACAATTATGTTTGGGAGCTTGCACCAAGGTGTAAGTCCGTTAAGCAGGTCGTCAACGTAAATTTTCCACCCTAGCCCAGCCCCTTCTCATCTCGTTGTTGCGACGTTGGATTTCATCACCAACTAGTGACTTTGGAATTAGAAGGTCTTGTTTGCTTGGTTTTGCTTCCTATATTTTTTTTTTAACTAGTGCATGATGTTTGTTTACCCAAGTTGAGCATAGGATTTTCTTCGTAAGTTTTTAACTCGTTCACAATTGACCCTCCACGTCATTCACGTAGAATGCAAGTCTTACCCCCAGAAAATATGGAAGGTTCTCAACCCTTGCCAACCAACTCACCAGAGGGATCTCCTCAATAGAGTGAAGTCCAAGACCTCGCCACTCCATAAGTGGAAAGAACTGACTCTCTAGAATGATTCTGAATTTCCAATTCTCGAGAAGACTTTTGACTTCACCCCAACTCCGAGAGACATATTATGCGACTGAATTCTTTCGAAGAACTAGTTGTTCAGTCTTCTGGATCACCAACTGAACCTTTCCTAGGACCTGAAGGTCAAGATCCTTTTTGGGCTATCGACATTTTTAGACGGGACTTCTTTGGCTCAGGAGCAGGTGTTGATATTACTGTCTCACCTGAGCTACCTGAAACATCTAATCCATACGTAGTACCGTTGACTACTGCTTATTATTTTCCTGGAACAAAAGCCCCGCGAGCCGACCACATCATGACTCTCCCTTTACAAATGGTCCATTACACAGATACTACGAGTCTTCACACCGGGATTACCGTGGCCAGTCAAGCCCCCATTGGCACACTGCTTTCGTCCAGAGTCACCCTGACTCTTCCACCTACATACCATGCGTTGAATGCCTCTATTCTCATTCCTACATAAATCAAATCCGAAACTCTTGGTGGTCCCACTTCTTCTGGGCACTCTCCTCCTGGTTTCATTCCGACACTTCCTCCGCACCCTTTCAGAGGACCTTTTCCATCCTCTATTGGAGGCGCTGATCCTAGTGGCACCATTCCGTCATTCACACCAAATTACCAGATTCCTGTTGGTGGACTATTTCACCAAGGAGTTCCAACTCAACCCCCCCTTGTAGCGAAAATCCCAATTGGAACACAACCCCCAATTGGAGGACAACCCCCACCGACCCCACCCTGTGGAAAAAACATACCTCCATCCTTGGCCCAGTATTGGAACCATCTGATCCAACATAATCCGCAATCGACTGGGGGGCAACAATGTCCGGCTAGCTCTGTCATACCCCCTGGTATGGGACAACCCTATCCAGATACGTCTAATCCTATTTGGGGCTCGAATGCTCAACCCCATGCCCCCATCCAAGGATGCAACCCTATGAGTTACTTGCCTCCTCAACAACCACTGAATCAGCCCGGATCCTCACATTATATGCAGACTGCTTATGGTCCCATTGGTTTTCCGACAGGACTCCCTCCCCAAAGTCACCAGTACCCACACGTGAATAGACAGTTACCTTTCTTAGCCACCCTGGACCTCCCGGCTCTGTCAATAATTTTAAATGATCCAATCCGTCACTCTCCCCAATGGCCCGCTATACCAGCCAAACTACCATCTGACATCCCTAAATTCAATGGAAAAGTAGGGGAGGACCCGAACAATCACGTAATGACTTTTCACCTTTGGTGCTCATCCAACTCCTTGATGGATGGCTCTATTCGTTTACGCCTTTTTCAAAGAACTCTCACGGGTTCTGCCACAAAATGGTATATAGAATTACCATGAGGTTTCTTCGCTGACTTCAACACCCTTACTATGTCTTTCCTCACCCACTACTAGTTACCAATCCACTATGAAACAGGGACCGAGATTTTGAGTTCTTTCAAACAAACCAAAGCCACTCATATCTTTGATCACATTCATGAGTGGTGACGGAGACAACGTCTCATCAAACTCAAACTTCCCAATTAGTTGCTGGCAAAGTGGTTCACAAAATCATTCGTGAATGACATCGGTCGTGACATCGCCATGGGTGGAGTTGTCACGGAAGAACAAGCCATTAGTTGTTATCAATACCTTGACCTCGTTTACTCACAAATGGGTACTCTTTACGACTTACTCCCTGATGCACCTAGTCCTTCTACTTCTGCCACTTCAACTACTCCTGCTGCTTCTCATGCAACTGACGCTGTGATTGGAACTTTCCATGCCCAACTATATTCTGCCCAAACCTCTAGCAACAACCCCAAACCCATTTCTTCTAATGTTCAAAATGCTCCATCTCCTACCCCTCCCATCGGAAAGACTTCTGAGGTAAATGTTGTTCAATCTACCCCCACCGATAAAAAAAAATCCAGAAAGGGAGAGGGTAAGAATAAGGAGGACAAAAATAATTCGCAAGCAGAGAGAACCAAAACACCACCTGTTGATGATAGGGATAAGTGCAAACCTCGATACCCTTGTCTTATCTGTGGTGATGATCACTACACAAGGATTGTCYACGACGAGCCAAGGTTACTAAGTTCCTTCAAGGGACCATGAAACCACCCACTCTGCCTGTATTGTCACAACCCTTCCCTTCTCAACAATAGGCCCAATTGGTCATTCACGGCCAACCCTCCCCCTCCAATACATCCTATGTCTTAATGTGTACAGGAGATTCAAAGCAAAACGACATCACACTTACCACTCGAGCCAAAGATTATTCCTCCTCTAAAGAGAAGGTTGATGCTATACCTCCTTCATTGGTCCAACCATCTCCCACGAATCCACCTACCAACGGTCCTCTTCATCTCGAACGACTGAGACTCAACACAGTCCTTCGCCCTCCTCCAAAGGGAGTCGTTCAGAAATTGGCTTTCAATCCTCATGCCCGTGCTACCCAGAACTACAGTATTGTTGAATATCTGTCCCAAGCACCATCCATGATGTCAGCCCTCGAAGTCCTTCAAAGTTGTCCTATACAACGGAAGGCACTATTGAAAGCTATTGGTGGAATCGAACCTAAGGATATGAATTTAATAATTTTTGACTTAGAAGATCACATTCCAAGGTTACCCCCTCAACTCGCATTCCAAATACAAGTTATTGTCTCCGACAAAAACATTTGTAGAACTATTATCAACGAGGGTGCCTCGACGTGTGTCATCTCTATTACCTGTTGGAAAGCCATCGACTCTCCTCCTTTGACTCAATCCCAGAACACACTCAAAGTCTTTAATGGCTCCAGTTTTAAGCCTTACAGTGTCCTCCCTTTGTTGCCAATTATGTTAGAAGGAAAAAAGGTCCAAGTTGAAGTAGAATTCTTTGATGCTCCTCTCGATTACAACCTTCTACTTGGCCGTAGCTAGATTGATTCCATGCGTGCAGTTGTGTCGACTTTTTTTCGTGTTGTACGTTTCCCACATCAAGGAAAGGTAATTACCGTCAACCAATTAGCCTTATTTAACTCGGATGCACATACTGGAAATGTACCATTCATTGCCAAAACCCCCCTCGAATACGAGAACTTCGATGTGGGTCTTCTTAAAGACTCCTCATTAATGGGTACCTTCCCCATCCCACCACCCGATGTTCCACATTCGTCTGTCACTTCAATCAACATGATCTCCACCTCTATTCATGGAGCCCCTGTGTCTCACGACCCATGGATGGTACCCAACCCTAGCGATCATCTTCATTACAGTGACAAAATGTCATTGAGCCTGGTCAAATCCGCCTATCAGGGTATTCAATCGGCAACTCCTTTTGCCCCCTCTCTTGGTGATTTATCTCCAGATCCTTTCTGCGTCACTTTTCCCATGGACGAGATGATTATGTCTATTATGGAAGACGCCCCCTGGGACGATGGACATCATTGTTCCATCCTCTTCCTGGAACAACACACCATCGAGAGCTACCAACAGATCTCGACCCCGTCGACCGTTGTTGTCATTTCCACCGTTCCCGACTCCACACACTATGTGTTTTCCAAAGGGAACTTAAGCAATATCTCACCCACCATTCCCCTCGACATATCCATAAAACCTAGAATTGTCGAAAATGTCCATATTGGAGGTTTGTGTTCCCCTAACGAAATCGTCACCTACAAGTCACTTTTCAAAGAATTTCGTGATGTATTCGCCTGGAGCTATGAAGAAATGTCGAGTATTGACCCCGCCATTGTGATACATGAGATTAAGACATACCCAGATGCTAAACCCATCCGACAACGCCTTCGTCCGGTCCACCCACATAAAGCGGCCGCTATCAAGCTTGAAGTCGAGAAACTTCTCAAAGATGGCTTTATTTACTTGGTGGCTCTCACTGTCTGGGTTTCCAATCTTGTCCCGATCGACAATAAACAAGGCACAATTCACGTGTGCGTTGATTATAGGGATATTAAAAAAGCATGTCCTAAAGACAACTTTCCTACCCCCTTCATTGACCAGATTGTCGATAATTGCGTCGGAAGTGAAATCTTCTCTCTGATGGATGGTTTCTCCAGATATAATCAAATCAATATTGTTCCCAAGGATCAACACAAAACCACTTGTATTTGTCCTTGGGGAACTTTTGCTTATCGAAAACTTCCTTTCGGTCTAAAAACTGCTGGCGCAACTTTTCAGCGCGATATGTCTTATGCCTTCCATGATATCAAGAACATCGTGTAGCCATATMTCGATGACTTACCCGCTCATTCCATGCACCGTGTCGATCATCCAATACACCTCCGAGCCATTTTCCTCCGATGTTGGTTTTACCGTATACGCTTGCATCCCCACAAATGTGTTTTMTGCGTAGAATCTGGCTGACTTCTAGGCTTTATTGTTTTATGTCAAGGGATCAAGGTAGATCCTTTRAAGGTCGAGGTGATCCTCAATCTCCCTCCTACTTCCTCGCTTCGCCAGTTACAAATTTTGCAAGGGAAATCAAACTTTCTTCGTCATTTCATCCTGAACTATGCCGAGCTAACTCTTGGATTTATGTGACTACTCAAAAAGGGGTCCGAGTTCATCTGGGATACCATCGCTAACAAAGCCTTCGAAGCTTTGAAACTGTCCCTGACATGTACTCCACTCCTCTTCCCACTGGATTAAAGCTATGATTATTTCCTTTACCTCGCAGCCTCGAATTACACCATCGCTATGGTTCTCATCCAAGAGGATGATTCTCATGATGAACATGTCATCTATTACTTGAGTCGAATTCTAACGCCTACCAAAACCAAGTATTTACATGTTGAAAAACTGGCCTTGGTAGCCGTCCAAGCAGTTCAATGTTTGCGGCACTATATCCTCTCTCGCAAGACTACGATAATTTCAAACTGCAACCCTATGTAGCACATTCTCACACGTCAACTACTAGGGGGAAAATACTCCAAATGGATCGTGATACTCTAGGATTTTGACTTGGAATTCGAACGTGCTAAGTCCAAGAAATCCTTAGTGTTTGCTGAGTTGATATGGGACTTTCCCTACTCTGAGACGGAAAAGGTAGCAACAGATTCATTACCTAATAAATCCCTTTTCCTGATTAGTTCCGATGATCTTTGGTACGGAGATATCATCATATATCTCCAAACCTAGAATTTTTGGTCCAATTTGTCTAGTACTGACTATCGTCGAATACACTACCAAGCCCATCAGTATATTATCCTCGGTGGTACTCTTTATCGTCGTGGGATTGACTCAGTTTTTCGATGCTGCCTCACATTTGACGAAGCCGATACAACCTTAAATGAATTCCACTCTGGAGCCTGTGGTGGTCATATGTCCGTGTATGCTATTGCCCAGAAGATCTTGGGAGATGGGTATTTTGGCCTTCTTTATTTAACGATTGCATAATTTCCGTCCAAAAATGCCACGCTTGCCAGACCTATAACCATAAAATACGATCACATCTCACTCCTCTTCACTCTATGGTCTCCGTCGGTCCTTTCGTGAAATGGGGTATCAATTTCATGACATGTCACCCTCACTCGGCCAGGGGGCATGGATACATTATTGTAGCCATAGACTATTTTACGAAATGGGTCGAGGCGATGCCAACATTTGACAACACCGGAAAGACCGCAACATTATTCATATTCAATCACATCATAGCTTGTTTTGGTGTTCCTCAGGCTACTGTCACTGATCACGGTAGCCACTTTAGAAACTTCATGATGTCCGAACCCACTGAAAAGTTGGGTCTTCACCATGAAAATGCAACACCCTATTACCCACAAGCCAACGGCCAAGTCGAAGAAATTAACAAAGTCCTCATTACCATGCTTCGAAAAATGATAGGGATTGACAAAACGAGTTGGCACACAATGTTGTTTTCAACATTGTGGGCTTACCAGATATTCATTAAGTCTGCTACCGGGTTTACACCATTCCGGTTAGTCTATGGTCTAGAAGCCATCTTGTCGATTGAATGTGAGATACCCTCCCTAAAACTAGCCGTCGAACTCCTACCAAACACTTATGCTGAAGAAGAACATCTGTTGTATCTCATGCGATTAGACGAAACTCGACGCGACACCACCCTAGTCATAGAAGACCAGAAGAAAAGCGTCAAATCCTAATATGACAAACATGTCAAGCCTCACATTTTCTCTGAAGGTGATCTGGTTCTCCTTTACAAACAAGATCGAGATGTGCTAGGGGCTGAAAAATTTGAAGCTATGTGGCCTTATATCGTTAGACGAGTTTTGGAGAAAGGAGCTTATGAGTTAGTAGATTACGATGGTATCCCTTTGAGTGAACCCAAAAATGGGTTGTACTTAAAGAAGTACTATGCCTAAGATCACCTATGTATGAGTACTTGTATTTTATTGTATCATACTTCTTGTGTGTTACTGTAGTATGCTTTTTTGTTTTTTGGTCTCTTCCCTTATGTTACGTTGTGTTTGGTTTCCAGATGTCAAAGTCTTCGCTACCCCACATTGGCTTTGCTGATGGCGCTAGACGTAGTACTCAGAACCTCACTTTTGCTGCTTGGGAAATTTATGCCCCTAAAAACGAACTTATCACTCTACGAGGTGTGTGTCTCGACTATGCGACCAACAATATTGCAGAGTATAGCGTCGTTATCGAATTATTGATTGATTCTATTTCGCTCGATATCCGTCACTTGGTCGTATGACTCGATTCGCAGCTAGTAGTACTATAGTTAAGTAATGTCTATGCTATTTGAAGTCCTACTTTATTACGGGTATATTTACGAATTCGCCTTTTGGAACGTTATTTTGATTATATTGAGTATCAGCATATTCCTAGATGTCTAAATACATTAACTGAGGCATTAGCTAACTATGTATTTGACAAACATTTGGGCCATTTATAAACCAATCACATCACATGTATCACACAAAACAAGATAAGATGGTAGAAGTCATATATATGTATATAACGATCAAAAGTTTTTACAAAACGTTTTTGTCCAAGGAGCAAAATTTCAAAATCTGAAGCTCATAGCTTCTACAAAGTAGCGTCATGGGTGACACTCGCGATAACACATGACTGCCCAAGCAACCCTACGAAGCAGTCGGCCAATAGACTCTGACACGCCCACAGTATGGCGATGATAACGCTGAGGGATCTCTCCGATAGTCATGTTTGGAATGTTAGCAGTCAACCCCTCCAAGTTTTGCTCCACGACTTCATAGTTTTTAGCATCTCATCGCACCACTAGAGCCGCCTCTCCTCATCATTGAATAGGAGACGTCCCTGGAGGTCGATATGGCCCCACATCTATGTCATTAAAAAAGAAATTTTTGATCAGTTCTTGGACAGACATAAAAACATTTTATATGATAAAAATCACAAAAACATTTAAAAGAACAAAATGTGTACTTCTTACCTAGGTCATCCCACTGAGTATCCTCAGGTAGGGATAAATTTGGATCTCCTCGAAAGTCCAATCCGGCGTAGGCGTAGTCATCAACCATCAGCATCTGTGGCCACAACCATTCAAAGAATGAATCGTTGTATTTGATGATAGGCCCAGCTACATGTCAGGCCATGAGGTTGCACCACCTCAACATCCTCGAATCCTATGGGGCTGGTAAACACCACTCAACCTGTAATCTCAGTAATGGAACCCTCTCAATAAAGGACACCAAAAGTGATCCGTACCCGAACTGCTTCAGGTCACCCTTCCTTCATTTTGTCAACTGCCTCTTCATACTGCAGAGAACTGCATCCGACCAGTTGAAGACTCCTGGCTCTGTGCACTCTATGGCATATTGGAAGTAGATCTGGAGAGCCATGTGTGAAGTTTCACTCCCAACCATGCATGCTATAGTGAACAATATTGCTAGCAGGGTCAAATCTTGGACCCCCCAAATAGCCACCTTACCTTTGCTTCTTTCTGCCTCTGGGATGCAGTATTGGCGACAATACTCACTCATAGGGAGTCCTCCGCCTCGGCTACCGGTCAAGATAGCATGGTACCCACACCATGATAACCCTATCAGAAAGTAGATATCCTCGATATCTAGGTTCAAGGTGTGGACTCCCACGTGAAACAACTGTTGGTCCACGTCCCACAGATGAACTAGGTACTCCAACAATCTGTTTTGGGCCCGCATGCTTGAAATCCGAAAGAATTTCAAGAGTCCATAGTCTCTGAGGGAAGAAACGTTACCTGGGTCATTCCCAGCAATGGAATCTTCCTCCTCATGTTCTCTTTCATGCCACTCCAACATCGTGACAGTCAAATGTCTGCACAAGAACCATAAGAAGAGAGTCAACAACTCATTTCAAACCTTGGCATATTTTTTATTGAGCAAAATTCAAAGTGAAATTTCATTTTTTGGCCCTCGCAGGTGCCCTCTTAGCACAGTGCGAGATTCTTGTAGGTGCCTTTGAGGCTTCGAATCATGMATTCTCGCAAGTCCCATATGGCTAGCCTACGAGAACACCCGAGCGCAAGTTTTGGTCCTAAAACAAACTCAAAACCTTTAAAATTGCCAATGAAAGTAAAGACTAAACCATGGAAAAGATAGGAGATCAAGAACCTACCTCGTTGACGGAGACGGTTCGCCAAATGGTCACCTGTGCCTCCTGTGATCGAGCAATGAAATTTGAGGTAAAAAGAGTTGTTTTGGGCAAAGTTCTTGGCAAAATCACAATGACAATGGTAAAAGCCCTTTTACCCACTTATATTTACTTTTTACCATTTTTGTTGATTTTAATATTGTTTTATTCATCAAACCTAATGCCTAATAGCCCTATGAGTGTGAATTTTTGCAGATATAATGACTTTGAAGTCCACAAGAAAGAGTATGGATGTTTTTTCTTTTTTGGTCGCATGTACGACTCCTTTTTATAGTTTTTAGAAAAACTTTGAGCTCAGTCTGCGTTCGTTCTCGCGCTCGAAAATACATGAGAGCGCAGCTGATTATACTTTTCTCATCTTTTCATACTCATCATGGTAACACGAAAACAATGAACCCAAAGGAGTATCCTTTAAGCTCTTTTCACACTCCATAAAACTGAAAAGATTGCCGAGCGACCTTGTTCTGTTCACGCTCGTAAAAGTATCTGAACAAAACGTTCGATGGGCGATAGTTTATCACTTTTTCAGTCCTGTCAAACTATTTTATGAAAAAGGAACTAAGAGATTTCTCTTTAAGTGTTTTTCAGACTCTCAAAACATGAAAAACCCTCGAATTTTCTATCTTTGAACTCATTAAACAAACATCGAAAGACCCGTAATGGGACTGAGCCACTCCTTCCTAGGGCTCGTTAAACATACTCCGAGGGACTCATTTGAAGGATGAGCTTACATCAACAAGCATATGTTATCCTCCTCAAGCTTGCGTAAAAATAAAGAGGTACTCGCCAAAAATGGTGGAGGAAAATTTGGGAAAGGGATGTGTTTTCGTATTCATATTATTGGCAGTAAGTGTCGCTCTTGAACATGACACCCCCTATTCGTTATTTGAAGCCGGTTTGGAAAATCCATTTTTCTCTCATTTGACTTACTACGAGGTCATATCCTAGGTCATCTTTGAGTCAATGCTTCCAAGTCCTTGGTCATGCCATTCATATGTTCAAGGGAAGTTCATCCAAACCTGCTATTGAGTCGGTCATTTCTTACCAAGTCGGCCTTCCTTGTGTCCAATTCAACTTATACCATACTCTGTTTCACCTTCAAAATTTGTTACTCATTTCATGTCATTGATGGGGGGTACATCAAGGCCCTCCTGTGATGAGTTTTGTTCCATTGACTCCAGCTCATTATCTGGAAACAAGACTTAAAAATTGTTTGGTACCTTGAAACTTACATGCCTCAATGGCAGGTTTCCTTGCTTTCGATAGTGGGTTTTCATCATTGACCTCTGATTGAGAGATTCCATCGAATGTTCGACCTCAACTCATTTATTCACATTCAATGGATTTTACTAGTGTACCTTGGGAGTCATTGACATTAATGGCGATTTCCCTCACACATTTCATCAATGACCAGTAATCAAGTGGTTTCTACCATGTTCGACTTCGGCACATGTAATCACATGGTTAGATTCGTACTTTCAGGTGATGGGATTGAAGACCCTAGGTTTCATCTTTTTGATCCAGGCTGCGATGGAGTATGTATGATTTGCATCGACACATAGATCCACTTTGTATGTCAGGTGGCTATGTCGTCCTAATTTGAGTATTCTCGCATAGATCCACAGTGTATTCCTAGTGGCTATGTAGTATTTTTGACGTCATGGATCCATGGTGTATGATTGGTGGCCATGACCTACATTCATGATGTCATCCGTCTGTGATATAAGTATGGGAATGCCTACCTCAGAACTGGTATTATATTCTGTAGATGCTTGATAGTTTGTAGGCTTCCGATTAGGTGCACTCCTGGTTTTTGACACACACAAGTAGTTTACAAAGTATTTTAGTTGTCACTGATTCCAGCCTCATACTTTGGGGGGCATTCTGCTACACATGATTTTGGCCATCTTGGTGATATCTTAACAATGGTGTATTCAGGTTCCCAACAAGGACTTTTTACCTCAGAAAAATGGCCCTTGTCTCCTTCCAAAAACATATTTTTAAAGAGAGTTTGCAGGCTACCTATGGCCTAGGGTGCGAGAATCCTTCATTCTCGTAGACCACCTACACTTAGGGTGCAAACTTCTCATAGTTTTCTCCATACACAGGGTGTGAACCTATTTTTAAGCTTGGAAAGGAGAAGAGGTATCGAGGGTTCTAGAAGGGAATCTTCTAGAAAATGAGTTGGCATTCGTATGGTTGTCATTTTACTGACTTCTCAGATTTGATGGGATCATCCTCATCCATGTAACCATCTCTCCTTCTCCTATATATTGAAAGGCTTCTCATGGAAAAGGTTAAACAAGATTAAATGAAGAATTGGTGAAAGAATTGTGTGAAGAACCCTTCTTTGATAGAAGCTTGAATACTCTATTTGGTCTATCAAGAGGAATTGGATCTTCTTCATGCAAGTACAGATAAAGTGTGTGTGTTGGAACCAAGGGTCACTGAAAGGAAGCTTGCGACATCAAGGCGATCAGGTTGTATCTTCTACTTTCAATTAATATGATACAACGACATGTCCCTTTCCCATAAAGTCACTCTTACTTTATTGTGTAACTCCTTGATCATATGCATAAGTTGGCGTCGAATACATTTTGCTATATTCACTTTGGTTGGTTTGTGTTGTCTTGTACTTGACCTCACGAGAGCACTGGAGTGAAGCGGGAGCAACAGAGACCTAAGGAAGCGATATAAAGGTATGTCACTTATTCATCCTTACTAGCAAATTCAACGATTACAACTTAGGGAAAGANCAAGGCGATCAGGTTGTATCTTCTACTTTCAATTAATATGATACAACGACATGTCCCTTTCCCATAAAGTCACTCTTACTTTATTGTGTAACTCCTTGATCATATGCATAAGTTGGCGTCGAATACATTTTGCTATATTCACTTTGGTTGGTTTGTGTTGTCTTGTAATTGACCTCACGAGAGCACTGGAGTGAAGCGGGAGCAACAGAGACCTAAGGAAGCGATATAAAGGTATGTCACTTATTCATCCTTACTAGCAAATTCAACGATTACAACTTAGGGAAAGAGTCATGTCATGTCCTATTTTGTTCTAGATCCAGGTGGATCTAGGGAGATCTGTTAGTGTTCACACCTACCAATTAGTCCGATAACAGATTGCAGCACCTCTCACTGCTCTCCTAAAAAATAACTCTTTCACTTGGACCCCAACCATTGCTCAATATTTTCAAACCTTGAAGATGGCCATGTGCACCACTCCAGTCCTAGCCCTTCCTGATTTCACAAAGACCTTTGTCTTGGAATGTGATATTTTAGGGAAAGGAATTGGTGATGTCCTTATGCAAGAGGGTCTACCTTCGGCCTTTACTAGCAAGAAACTATCTAAAATAAATCTGGGCAAATCAATCTATGAAAAGGAAATGTTGGCTAAACTGCATGCGGTTTATCTATGGTGCCCTTATCTATTGGGGCAAAGCTTCCAAATTAAGATAGACCATCAAAACCTCAATTATTTTCTAGAACATAGCATTTCCTCCCCGGAGCAACAAAAATGGGTGACTAAGCTCTTTGGATATGATTATGAAATCATTTACAAGAAAGGCAAAGACAATGTGGTTGCAGATGCACTTTCCTGAAAATATGAAGACGAAGGATCCCTTTTTTCTCTTTCCTTCATTGTACCAGATTGGCTCCAATCCGTTCGCCAGGAATGGCTACAAGATCCCAAAAGTTCACATCTGATCCAACAATTGCAGTCCAATGCTCTAGCTTCCCCAGGGTACTCTTGGCTCCATGATGAGCTTCGATACAAAGGCCGTTTGTATTTAAGTAAACAATCAAAGGTTAAATCCATGCTACTTTCTGAGCTTCATGCTACACCCACAGCGGGGCACTCCGGGTTCACCAAAACCTATGACAGGGTCAAACGTTCTTTTTTCTGGGACGGTATGAAATAGGACATTCGTAATTTTTTCACTGAATGTGATGTGTGTCAACACAACAAGGGAGAAACAGTCAAATCTCTAGGCACACTACAACCGCTTTCGATTCCACCTGCTATTTGGAGGGATATCTCTATGGATTTTATTACAGAATTACCCAAATTGGGAAATAAATCAGTCATCATGGTGGTTGTTGCTTGCCTTTCCAAGTATGCTCATTTCTGCGCTCTTCAACACCCGTTTACAACATCCATGGTGGCTCAAATTTTCATGGATCAGGTTTTCAAACTCCATGGCATGCTGCATTCTATTGTTTCTAATCGCGACCCAAATTTCACAAATTTTTTTTGGCAAGAACTATTCAAGCTACAAGGCACCCAATTACATCTTAGCACATCTTATCATCCCCAGACTGATGGTCAAACGGAAGTTGTCAACAAGTGTTTGGAAACATATTTGAGGTGTTTTTCTTTGGCAAAGCAAAGTCAGTGGGCTCAATGGTTACCCCTAGTTGAATGGTGGTACAACACTTCATACCATACAACTACATGCATGACTCCTTTTGAAGTGGTATATAGATAGAATCCACCTTCATTTCTCTCATACTTACTTGGTGTGTTGAAGGTCCAGGCGGTTGACCAAACACTTACAGTTCAAGAGGCTATTCTCCGTACCCTCAAAGAGAATTTGTTCATGGCACAGAATTGCATGAAGCAATAAGCAGATCAAGGTCGCTCTAAACATCAATTTGCAGAAGGGGATTAGGTGTTTCTTCGAATGCAACCTTACAAGCAAAATTCCTTCAAGGTCGAGCATTGTCAGAAGCTAGCACCCAAATTTTATGGTCCTTATACAGTTCTCAAGTGTGTGGGATAGGTGGCCTATCAGTTATCTTTTCCCAGTCATTCAAAGCTACATCCTATTTTTCATGTTTCATGCTTAAAGAAGGTGATTGGAACTAAGTGCCAAATTCAAACCAACCTTCCCGAGTTAGCTGAAGAAGGATCCATTTGGTTATAGGCACAAGCAGTTTTGGACCAGCGTGAGCATCGCTTGCGTCAGAGAACCATCAAGGAATTGTTAGTCCAGTGGAAAGATACAACTCCAGCAGAAGCCACATGGGAACCAGCTACCATTCTGCAGCAATTTCCACACCTCAAGCCTTGAGGACGAGAATGTTTTTAAGGGGGAGGACATGTTAGGGTCCTAACCCGCACATAGGTAGAACAATATATTCATATGTAATAAAGGTCAATATTAATAATGCCTTGCAATAAAATAGAATAAGTCGAATGTAGGAAGACCTAATAGAAGCTTCCACTTCTAGAAGGATCTTCCTCTAGATGTTTCTTTTGATAGACATATTTAGTATAAATAGGATTCGAGGGCATGAGAATCCTAGCWTGGAGATTATTGTAATAGAGCTCTACTCAACTAGAGGATTCCCCCTCAAAGAGGTCTGTGAACATTTCTCTCAGAATCAAAGTGTTAATTCTGTTGGTATTCTTATATCATTTCAGTGTTATTGTGGTGATTGTTCTGGTTATATTGTTGTTATTTTGCCATTTCTRGCATTTTATTTTTGTTCTGCATACTTTTTATATTTGGTATATTACATAAAATCAAAGGAACATAAATATTTTCKCCAAACTTTGTTTTGAAAATATGTTTTTTAGGTTTTCAGAGCCAAGGTAAGTTTCTTTTCTTTTATGAAGACTAAAGAAAATAAGAAAGGAGAAAGAAAATCTGAAGTAGATAAGAACTTGAGGATAAGTAAAAAATGACCCAATCACAGTTTTGAAGGATCTAAAACAACAAAACTCCTAATCCTACACAAGTTTGTGTAATTAGTTCAAACTTCTTTTGAGTTTATTTATTATTATTTTTGTTTTCATTTCAGAGATGGTTTTTCAATTTATTGGCATGACACTATAATTTATACATTTTTTATTCTCAAGTCAGGTTATAATATTATCATAAAAAAAATCCTCCCTTCACATTCCTTTCAAAAAGAATATTTCAAATTTATTGGGACTATAAGAAGAGTAGGGAATCATACCTTATTTTTCTTTTGAATTTTCAACAGGGAATATTATTTATTTATCACCTTCTTTTAGAGAAATCGAAAAGACGAAAAGGTGACTGTCGAGTTTTTCTTGAGCCTCATCTCTTGTTCAACAAGATCTACTCTGCAAAGCACCAAGAAGAGTAGACCACGTGTCTTCATTATTCTGAGACCTGAAATCAACCATGTCCAACTCTGAACCCCATCATTGGTCTATGGAGTCATAATGCCTAAAAGATGAACCATACTGGATGCCAAACTGAGAATCGGACTACTGAAATAAAACACTGAACTAGTATGATGAAATAAAAAGTTTATTTGGACAAATTTTTTATATACATTGGCCCTACACTAATCAGGGGAAATTCCACTGATCAAGTAATATGGAATTTCCAATGTAGCCATGAAAATAGTGGATTTCTTAACATAATTTGTTTTATGCTGGATGAAGGAATGAAAAAATAATAATTTTTTTGCAGCAAAGAATGAATAGGTAGCTTCTGCTTACTGTTGAAGTTTGGTTGAACACAAAACACTGCAACATTTTGGACCTCTTGAAGGAAATAATCCAACCAAACAACCACTGGATCATGGAAAGATAAATAATTTTCAGAATCAAGCAATACCTCTTCCTGTTGTCCTAGTTGCATGAAAATTCTTTGCACACTTTCTCCACTACTGATCTTTTCTTTTCCTGGCTCGAGAATGTCATATTGAGGCTCACTAGTTTGTTGCTCATCAGTTGTTAAATAGGAATGAGAGATCAATTGCTCTAGTAGCCCCTCCTTATATCCTTAATTGCCTATCCAAGAATCTTCTGCATCATTGTCATAAACATGTTGATTTATTTTATAGTGCAATTGATAATTTTCCTGCTAAAGTGAACTCTGAAGAAAGAGAATTAATTTGTTGCTCATCAACTTCAAAATTGCATTCATCATAGTTATCAAACGAAGGAGAACTATTGTATTTTTCCATGCATGTTGGGAAAGAGATATGCTCTTCTTCATCATCTGGATACTCATCGTAAATAGGATGATTATATAAAATTTATGAACGTTGACTTTCAAAAACTTCCATTTCTTGATGATCTAGTAATGATGATTGAATAATAGTAGCTTGATCAAAATAAGAATTTAGAACAATAGTTTGATCATGACAGTAATTATTGTTATCACACTAAGTTGCCTTGGGTGTTTATCCCTTAGTTTCATCTTTTCCTAGGCCTTTAGATTTTAATTTTTTGATTTATCCTCTTAAAAGTATGTTTGTTTAGGCCCCCTTGATAAATAAAGTGTTGAGTCATGACTTATGTTTTGATCCTCATACAAATTTTGGACTTAGGACCATTTTGTTCATCACTTATGTTTGATTCCCTTCATGACTTGTCACTAGGATCGAATCACCCCACGAAAAGACTGATTTGACATGCCATTTTCCTCACTCATACCTTCATAGCCTTACCTTGTTTTCCTTTTTCTTACTGTTCAATCATGTTTTGAAATGAAGTGTTGCCAACTCATCAGAAAGTTCTATATCACACTCCATGTCCATCATATTCTTCCATGATTTATGATTACAACGTTGATATCATCTCTTCCTTGTTTTCAGTGCCAGGGGTGGTTAAAAGATGTTTTTAAGATCTCATATTTATGAGCTCTGATAACGGTTTTGGATTTTGAAAAACTCAAAGGGATGCACTGCGCAAATTACCACTTTTGACCAATTGGTAGCAGTGCTACCAGATCCGATGTTGAGGTGGATTCAGAGGTCGAGTTGCTCGTGACTCCTTCCAGAGATCTTGTTGGGGCCTCAAACTGATTCTATTCCATAAGTATTCCACATTTCCCTCCTCTGCACATCAATTTCAAGGAGAGTTAGCGCTCAAAATTTTGGTTATCGAGCCTGCATAGTTGGAGGAGGTTTTCCCTCATGCCATCATGTTAGTTTCTTCCCTTCCCTCAAACATGTAGCTTTAATTACATGTCTTTCGAGTTTGATACATAATCCTAACATTACCACTGAGCTCGCAATATCCAAATAGATCCTATCCTCTGCATGTGTGGTGTGCTACCTAGAGACGCTACTCAAACTACACTGTTTCTCCCCTGCCTCCTCTGACAGTTGAATTGGACTATTTTAACCCAGTTTTCAAAGGACATTATAGGGTATCCTTTCATTTCTTAATGTGCATACCTGCATACATTCAAGGGAGGTATTTCTACAGTCATTTTTAGCTAGATAGCAACCAGTTTGGCTTAAGGGAAATTCTTGTAAAATTGCAGCCTGGTCCACTTGAGCTTTGACTTTTCATTCTTCTTGGTTATCACCACTCCTTAGCCCTAAAGGTTCTTATCCTAAACTATGGCGACTCCTCAGAAGAAGAATTCACACAAGGGGGGTAAGGTGGTTATAACTGAGCCTGTAGACATGCATCTTTTTGAGGCAAATCCCATAACCAGAGAAGTTTTTCAAATAGTGGGATGCCTCTCTTTCTGCCAAAATATGCAAAGAGGTCATCCTGAGGTAATAAGGTATTTTTCCTTACATTTTGATGTCCTGAAGACTAAGGTAGGGGACCTATAATTTGAGGTGTCTGAGACCTCTATTTCAGCTGCTACAGGAATCCCTATCACAGGTGAGAAATGGTTTAAAGCCTTGGCCTTAGATCCAGCCTATGCCAAAGATTTCCTTAAGCCTGAACATCAAGCTAATAATATGACCAAAGGTGTGCCAAGGAATCATCTGATTGAGTAGTTCAACAGGATATTGAAGATCACTTAGAGGTACTTTACATGTGAAGGGAGGTTCAATACACTATACCAATACCATATAAGGATTCTGTTGCATTTTACTGACAAAATTGAAATGAACATTCCCTACTATTTGCTAAGGAGCATAGGCAATATGTCACACAGGGTTAAATCTAAGTTTAAGGTTGTGGATACTAGCATCTTTCACTCTCGATTGATTAGAATGTTTGTTTCTGAAGAGTTGGGTAAGAAGGATATCTCATGGGAACATTTTTTTATTGCTTCTCACTTTAAGTTTGACATAGCAGCTACTCCTCAGTCGCAGATAGAAATCCCTTTACCATCTACCAGTGTTGCAAAAGAAGGTACTAGTAAGAAGAGAAAGAGAAGATTTCATGTTCAAGATCAAGAGGCCATCAAGGAGGTTGCAGGAACTGAGGAGGAGACTTTTCATTCTCCACAGAGAGATCTTTCACCCCCTCCTCCACTAGAGTTAGAAGAAGCCACTTATTCTACTAAAACTACAACAAAGAAAGGGAAGAAGCTACACTTATCCTCATCTCCTTCAACAGCCAGTGTCAAGGTCAGAAAGCCTTTCAAAAGAGCATCAACTCCTAAAGAGGTTGTTGAAGAACATTCCCTACCAAAAGTCTCTATCCTACATAAGAAGAAAGATAAAGGCCAAGGCATTGGAAATCCTGTGGAGAAGAAAGAAGAAATCCCTGTACAGAAGAAGAAAGAGGAAATATCTGTACAGAAGAAGAAAGATAAAGGAAAAAGCATCAAGAAGCCTGATGAGATACACAAAGTAATCCCTATGTAGTAGGAAGAGGAAGCCACGAAAAATCCTGTTGAGACTGTTCACATCAATACTCCACTTGGTAGCCAGACATTCAAAAGACTAATCAGGCAACTTAGGGATGCTAGGAAGGAGGTGGCTCATTTGAAAGAAGATGCCATGTCCGACAAAGTTAAGATGAAAGAACTCATGGATGGATACAATCACACTCTTGACCTAGCAAGGTTTGTAGCAAGAAAGGCCCAACCTCTCCATAGGAAACAAAAAAACCTTTATAGGAAGAAAAAAGACTTTTAGTCTCAGAATAGAAGACTCAAAGCAGAGTTGCAACATTTCCAAAATAAAATGGCTCAAAGGAACTTGCAGGTATTGGTTGAAGCTTCTATTGAAAAGGAGAAACCAACAGCCAAGGAGAGCATAGCTCCAGTGAATAAGCCTACCACTATCAAAGGGAAGAAGCTTGTTGTGCCAAAGGGAGGTCCTCCTTCTCCAGGAAGGAATGTCAGGTTAATGAAGTAACTGGTGAAAGGTGAGCTCCATTTTTGAAGATGGTCCCTTTTTTCAAAGATAAACAATTGATGAAATGCTACTTATGGCACCTATACAGGCTTCTAGTACTTACTATTTTTAATATTGGGTTTTCACAAAGAATTAATCCCTTCAACAGTAGTAGTGCAGACATTCTGTAGCGCTATGGCACTACAGAATAGTCTATTTTTGATGTTCCACCAGTATTCTACCTACAATGTTGCCAAATCACCTAAGACTAATGGTGCTGCTAATACCCAATGTTTCTACCCATTCTGCACATGTTCAAGTGAAGGTGTTGTGATTGTGATGGCGCTACCAAAATTTTGTTAGGATCTACAGGAGGGCGCTACCGAAATTCTGGCAGAAAGCAAATTCTACACAGAGACACACCAGGATGGCGCTACCAAAATTTTCTACCGAAATTCTGGTAGAAAGCGAATTATACATAGAGACACACCAGGATGGCGCTACCAAAATTCGCTACCGAAATTTTGGCAGAGACTGAATGTTGCACAGAAGACACGAAGGCTTGGCACTACCTATTCTACTTGCCTATTTTTGAGGTTGTGCTATAGAATCAAATGATATTTGGTAAAGGAGCTACCAAGTGAGCTACTCAGAGCACTACCAAATGATGCTACCAACATATACCATGAATCAAGGAGATTCGAGCTAGCATCTTTATGAATGGTTGAGGTGGAAGATTGTAGAGATGACAGATGGTAGCATGATGATAGCTACATGCCCCTGAAGGATGCTTGGCAAGCAAAGAGTTGCGGATCAAAGGGAGATCAAGTCAGTTCAATGATTGGTTGGATTAGTGACCAACATTTTCCCATTTTATAGCTTAAGTTGTTAGATGAAATAACTTCTTAGAGATTTTCATGGGAAGAAGGCCAGCTCACACTTCCAGTTGTTTCCTTCTTTTTGTTATAAATAGATAGATTAAATGCTTTAGTAGGTTCGAATGGTTGATATAGGCTCCCTTATACTGTAATATTTTGATGAAGTTACTGTGAACTGGTTATGTACTTGATTTGAGACATCTTGGTTAATAGAAACCATCTTCTTATTCCAGCTTATTTACTTCTGATGTGAAAGTGTTCATGATTTGAATGATTCACATGAATTGTTGTGGTGATATTATGATATATGTTTGATTATAATATTATTACGATGTTTCTTTATTGTCCTTAAACTTTGAACTCAAGAAGATCTTATGTTAAGGGTTTTTCTTCCTTTAGGTTTTCTATAGACCTAATGTTTACGGCAACCCCTACATTCCCCTCACTAAAGTCTTCCCTCTGTTCACATTTACTCCCACTTACTGATTGAAGTTATCCAAGAACTTGATTTCTCGTGCATGCTAACTTTGATTTCTGATTTGGAACATTATCATCTTGAGTCTTATCCATTTGATACCTTAAAAAATATTTTACATTTACATATAACCTGATGGGTACTGGCCTTTCCTTCCATGCAATCTAAAGACGATTCCTAGTGCTAACAATTACTATGAACATTTGGTACAATGACAATTTCACTTAGAGTACCATTTCCATTGTCAGTATCATTATCAAAATCCTCTTTTCCAAGAGTTGATTGCTTATGGTCTTCAATAAGCCATTGGCCTTCGCAAGGATCTAGATCAACAAAAGATTCATCATCCTGTCTTTGATTAGCTTGAAGGATTGGAGGGTCTGTAAGGATTTATTCATTTTTACCTGCAATCATGTCGTCTTCATTCTTACTGCTGCAAGAAACCTCTTCTTGATTTACTTCAAAGTCTTCTTCATATAAATTTTCCTGACTTGATTGAAGCATATCTTGTTTTTATGAAAATTATTCTTCATATAGTTGACCACAATTAGTATCATGTTCTGATTTTTCATCAGAAAATTGACTATATTACAATCTTGTTCTACGAAATCTAAATTGCAAAAATCTTCAAAAAGGAACTCTGATGAATACATTCTTTTGCAATATTTATGAAAAGCTATATGGAATTCTTTTAATGATGAAATGTTGGAAGGGAGTAGAGATTTGTACCAAAGTCGAGCATCCCCTCCCAGACTAAAAATGAATAGTTTAATCAAAACATCTTCATGATGAATATCTAGTTGATGCATGAGCTTATGAAATTCAAACAAATGTTGAGCAGGATTATCATCTTTATCCTCTCTAAAACTAGGAAGATGATCTCCCCATTTTTTAATATCAGGAACAACGTTTGGAAAACCATAAAAAATTGTAAAGTCCAAAGGGAAAAACCTCGCAAAAATCTGAGCAACGAAATAACTTGACATTTTGAAACCAATGGAGTCACCAGTGAATCATGTGGAGTCTTCGAACCAAGGAGTCGCCAAGTGAAAAATGAACCTTTTCACATATTCAATCTTTGTTCACCATCAAATATTAAAGTTTTACTTTGTCATTCTCCCAGGGAAAAATAACTTCGTTTCTCCGTCCCCGGCAACAACGCCAAAAATATGTTGTTCCTGAGATTAATCCTAAGGCTCAAAGAGTAATGTCAGGCATCATGAGTGTTTAAAGAGAATGTTTTAAATGAGTGTTTTTCCTACCTTTAGTTCTATAAGAAATGATCTTTAAATGAAATTAATAATAGGACAATATAGAGGTTGTATTTCATTGTTTGAGTCACAATTATAATATCAAATGGTGTGGAGAAAAGTTACAGAACTGTTAAACAAAKTTAGGCATCAATTGCAAGTGAGTCTCACCTTGTTTGTAGTAGAATAAAAGTAGAGAACTAACCCTTGAATAGGATATGAAATGCAATAATTCACACAAATCACAGGTCTTGCTTTACTCACAGTAAATACAGAGGAAAAATTGCTTACCTAATGAATTGTTGGTATAATATGATCACATTAGTTGTAATACTAAATTGCAATCAATCACTTTTCAAGGAATTACATAAAGAAATTCGGAGAAATGGAAACACAAAGGAAACACATAAATCAAGTTGAACGAAAATTAGAATATCTTTCTGCACTTGTATTAATACTCAAAAAGAGGGTTTCTCTATTACATTCAGCAAGAAGAAGCCTCAGATAGATCTGAAATCTCTCTATTTATACAAAAATTGACACAACTCAAAAACTGTTGGACTTCATACAATATCTCCTAAAAATAGAATGTAATTCAAATGAAACGACATCAGGCAAATATTGTTTGAGTTAGCGCTTTCATATGTCTCTTCATCTTCTCCCAGACGCGCTCATTTTCCTTTGTTCTTTGAATTGGGCACACATGTCCATTGAGGCCACCATAATCATTTGTTTACTGTCCTCGTCACTTGATTCCATTGCTATCTGTTCTTCGGATGCATTTACTGGAAAAATAATATCAGTTGAAAATATGGGGGGAGTGATAATGTGACAGGTAGCTCAACGTTAGCTCATTATGTGATGGCTAACAATTATGAGAAAGAGTAACTGTTCACGAATAGGATGATGTGGGGACAAGTGTAGGTGGTGAGGTAAACGGGGTAACTGATGTGGAAGGTGTGACAGGCTGGAGGGTGAACAAGATACATGATGTGGAAGGTGTGTTAAGTTGGAGGGTGAACAGGGTACATGACGTGGAAGGCAGGTTCTCCTCCAGCATCCCTTTACATTTCTCTATTTTGCAGGGGCGCGAGGGGGTAGTTTTAAGTAACCTGCTTTTCGTCTCGCAATGCACTTGGTGCTGCCATGTTCCCCTGAGAGAAAATCATGGTTTGAATTGTGGGACCACCCTTCGAAATTAAACCCTGCGTAGCTTTGCCCCCCACAATCACTCTTAGCTGTTGATCTCCATGACCCATTAAAATCTGACTGTCGATCCTCGTAAAGTGAGATAAGTGCCCAAAGTTAAGCCAAGGTCACAAGTATTGGTCATATGTAGAGAAGATAGAGAAAATTTCATGCAATTCATGTCTGTTGATCTGAGCAGGGGGCATGTGTCAGATGATCCCTGTATTCGGCTATTTCGTACTACAAGGGGGAGGCAAGCAGTGTTGAGTAAAGAACTCTTGAAGACCTGAAGCCCATTTGGATCGTTGATCGAAGTGGACACGTTGCAGGAGATCATGCACTTCGACGAATAACCACTTTAGAAGAAAAACAAATGTGTGAAGCGAGAACTCCTGAAGCTTGGAGTTCCGAAGTAAATATTTGGTTGAAATCAAGAGGACATGCGACAAGAGATCCTGTACTTCAGAGACTTATCACTTCGGATATTTACACCTCAGAACGCCTGAAGCCCAGAGTTCCAAAGTAAATTGCAGCCATCCAATATCAAAGGACACGCAGCATCAGATCTTCCACTTCGGGGACTTAGCGCTCCAAAGAGTTTGTGCTCCCTTTTTTGTCTATTTAACCCCTTCCCTGCTATATTTGGTCCTTTTCTTAGTTTATCTAGCTTCCAAACTGATTGATCGTTCCACTAGATTCTGAAATCAGATCCATCAAGTTTTCTTCTAAATTTTTGTGGCGCCATAATCCTTAAGGAAATAAGATTAGACTTCTTGTAACAAGAGAGGTTTGTAAGCTCTTCATTGAACAAAACTGTTAATTGTAAATGGTAAAATAAGTTTGAAATTCAAAGAGCTTGTATATATCTATTTATAGAGAGATTACTAAAAACGTATGATGGAATTTGTTACCTCGAAAATCACAGTAATTATTCAAATTGTTAACTTTAGCCAATCACAAATGTCATTAACAATGTAAGAGGGTAGAAATCTAAAGTTCAAAAAAGCTCAAAATTATACATGTTCCAACAGGAGGTAAGTGCTATAATTTGGTTATTGATTATGGTAGATCAAAAAATTCAATGTCTATTGAATTTGTTCAGAAATTGAATTTGAATTGTATATTGCATCCAAAATCATATAGAGTGTGATGGTTACAAAATGGACATAGGGTCACAATGTGATGCAGGGATTTTTGAGGGTCATACCTTTTGACTTGGTTATCCATTTGGGATGAAATTTTATAGGGAGTTGGGTCTCGAAGAGTTCACTACCATGTTGATCTAATAATTGTGATCAAACATCGCCAAAAAAGCTTTTTGGGGCCAAATTCCTTCATATAAGGCCTCAAATTGTGGTTTTAGTATTTTCGAGAATTTTTAAATTAGTATTTTGCAGTTATATCTTAGTTTACACACCTAATCAGAAAAGTGAGTTGACAAATAATGTCACTCTAGTTATCTTTTAGTTATTGGTTAGTTTTAGAGTCGTGCATGAATTTTCTAAAATTGGTTGTTTTCTAAAATTAGTTGTTTTTCCAAAATTAGCGATTTTTGAAAATCTCAGATAGTAGTTATAAGGGGTTGAACTTCCATTGTAATGGTTACAATGGAGAAGGAATAAAAGAGATTTGTTTTTCATTCTCGTGTGTTTACATGGTTTTTAGATCTCGTGAATGAATCAAAGTTTATTGGTTGCATCACAGTGAGAAGAGTGTGCTTCATTAATTTTAATATTGGGAATTATAGTGATAACATTGTGTATTATTTTTTTCCCATGGATTTTTGTTACATTTTGTTAGGAATGCCATGGTAGTTTAATAGAAGAGTTATGCATGATGGAATAAGAAACACCTATTGGTTTAATAAATACATGAAGTAATTTAAATTATGTCCTTCAAATTATAAATAAGTCAAGAAAGCTAAAAAAAATGATGTTAAGTTCAGTCTTGGCATATGCAAAGGAAGCATAGCAACAAGAACCTATGAAGTAGCACATTGAAGAAAATGAAGACCACATGAATTAAATTAAATTATATCCTTCACATTATGAAGAAGTGAAGAAAGCTAAAAAAATGATGTTAAGTCCAATCTTGGAATATGCAAAGGAAACAGGGCAACAAGAACCTATGAAGTAGCACATTGAAGAAATGAGGACCACAACATTGGTGCTATGGTAGCAACAATTTTGAAGGAAGAGAATACAAGAGTTTGTCATTCCCATAATGGTTTATGTGTTGATAAGTTTTGTTGATCTATTTTTCTGTTAGGGACCGGAGTCAACCTCGTAGGGTATTCTTTTGAAGAGTTATAAAGATCGCCTCTTTGTTTTTATAGAAGTGGTGCTCCTCTTTCTCTTTATAACTTATATTTTCAAAATACGCATTCAAAGAATATATTTAACACAATAGATAACAAATAAATTACATTGGAAAAATAATAACCTCACTTGCAATAAACAAAATAACTACATCCATTCCATCCCATCCATTAATTTAAATAATGAGAGATAAAAATAATAACCTCACTTACAATAAACAAAATAACTACATCCATTCCATCACATCCATTAATTTAAATAATGAGAGAAAAATATTGGAAGCAAAACTCAAAAATAAATAAATGATCCAAAAATAAGAGAATTTTAAATGATTTCATTCATTTAAAATCAAAATATGCATAGGAGAAACACTGAAATTTCATATTTATATAAAAATCATAAATCACAAAAGCAATTAACTTCTACAAGACTAAAAGAAAATATCACAAATGGATGTTCAAGTTCGAATATGATATCTGCCTATTGCATAACACAATATTTTTCATACTTAAACAAGGCTACTAGGTAGCATATACCTGCCAAATATAATAATGAAAGTATTGTTTAATGAGATAGGGAGACAAGGAGTAGGCATGAAATGACTAGATGGCAGAAATATTTATTACAATAATATTGGGGGAAGTGAAGGCACAATAAGACTTTAAAGTTTTTGGCCAATAAGATATCAGATAAATGAGATTTAAAATTTTAAATTAATCATTATTTTTTAAAACTTTAGATAGAGGGGTGTATATTTTATGGTCAACCATAAACTAATAGAAAGTCAAACCTAACTCAATACTATGTACCATGCCTATCTACATGTATAATAATTAAAATAAATGCATTCGTCCAAATGCATTCTAAAAAAAATACAAAGCACTAGTCCATGGGTGAAATAATCAACTTATATGTAAATTGGAATATATATTTTTAATTATAAATTACAATTTTTTTATTAAAATTTATGGTTGATATTAAAAATTTATAATAAT